>JASEVX010000007.1:78175389-78263356 GCA_031761405.1 Serripes groenlandicus
TTGACTAAAAGTTAAAAACATTGTGGCAAAAGGAGAAATTGGTCGTGTTGTACTATGCTTTCATAAAGCCGGCTGCTACAGAGGCGTCAGAAAGCTTCCATATGAGGGAAAGGGTTAAACAACTTATAGGGCCTATATCAATGTGACAATTGTTAACTCTTGTTTTCGTGAATGAATGAAGAAACCAAGGACATTCCTGAACAAACGAATGAATGAAGGAGCAAACAATGTAGGAAGGTGGAAATACGTTGAAGAGTATGCAACACACGCTCAAAAAAACATACATACATTCATAAATTCTAACAAAGTAGATACATCGTATATGCGACCTCTTTTAATATACTTACGGTTGATCTCTTATCTCTGATATGCAGGTACTAAACACACAGCCCCAAAACACAACAACACATATGTATCACACAGCCGTGTACTGTTTCGATAAATCAATAGAGGGAAAACGATTGACCACTTACATATACATATCAGTTAGTATATTTCATTCATTTCTATTGAATGAAATGTCAAATATTTACGTTTCGAGTGTGTATTGAGTTACACTGATGGGGGAATCCTCTAGTCAACGTCAGTTCATTTCACCATATCGCAATGTTTAATTACCACAATTCAGACGGCGTGTTTCTACGTAAATAACAATGTAATTAAGCACTTCATTCCAATTATTTTCCTTAATAGAGTTATAAAAAGTATAAAATCCACTCCCGGAAGTCGTACAGTTAACATGAGGGAAAACACTCTGTGACGTCACACTGTTCCCATATTTAGAAAAAGCCTATCCTGTATTTCATGTGAAAAAATATATAATTGACCAATCAGAGAAGAGGAAGATATTCGTATTCGATATTTGTAGCAACACATAATAAACGTTTATTTTCCAGGGTTAATTTTCTTCTTGGTTACGCATCAACATCAATTGAATGTGTGCATTTATTATATTACTTTCTTCGTATGCAAAATATTGTATTATCTTTATCGGTCAGTCCTTTCCCCGAAACAAAACCCAATTTATTTTAGAGCACAGTATATTTTGAAAACGTTTGTGGAAACATAAAGCATTTCAAAAAGTTTAAACTATTTATTCTAGCGATTTGGGGATTAAGCCTTTCCGCATATAGACGCTTTCTGACGCGCTCTGCAGCAGACGGCTTTTTAAAAACATAGTGACAAAAGAAGAAATTGCTCAAAACGAGCGATTTCTCCTTTTGCCACAATGTTTTCCACTATTAGTCATAGGTTATCCATTCAATTATAGAGATTTTTCATTTTTTGACAAAATATGTTCAAAGTCGTCTGCTGCAGAATTGTCGTATGAGGGCAAGGGTTAATGTATCTCTGCATACAGTGTAGACTCAGTCGAGTGTGTGCGACCGCCAAGTCTCGCGGGACCCTAGCTTGCTTGTTCAACTTTAATCGATTACTTTGCTTTCATTTATAAATAGAGAAACTTCATGTTTTTGCCTAGTTTTGTTCTAAGTCGTCTGCTGCAGATTTACCGTATGAAGGCAAGCGGGGGAATGGGGAGTGGGGGGGGGGGGGGGGGGGGGGGGGGGGGGGGGGGGGGGGGTTCTTCAAATGTCCATGTATTACACAGTAAGTCTTGTGTGGAAAATATCTGCTGAAGTTGTAACGAAACTTTTGACTGTTTCGAGATTGCGGTCAGTATAAATACAATGGGAACCCTTTGACGGCTATGTTTAGTACATGTAAGCTCTACTTAATGACACAAACGAACATTTAGATTTTAATTCTCTAACAGAAAATGATTAACCCTTTCACACATACGACAATTCTGCAGCAGACGACTTCGAATTTTTTTTGTCAAAAAAAGAGAAAATCTCTATAATTGAATGGATAACCTATGACTAAAAGTGGAAAACATTGTGGCAAAAGGGGTCGTTTTGAGCAATTTCTTCTTTTGTCACTATGTTTTTAAACGCCGTCTGCTGCAGAGGCGTCAGAAAACGTCTATATGAGGGAAAGTGTTAAAAATAAAGAACTTTCTATCTTTTACTATTTGCTGATGATATAGCATTTTTTACAAAAGATAAACTAAGTTTACCAGTAGGTTAACAGAATGTATCAATACTGTGTACAATGGGATTTGAAAATCAATATAAACAAGCAAATTCATGAAATATTTATCCCCCGCTTGCAGGAAATATTGTAGGAAAATGTTGAGGTTAGGTTTAAACATGTCAGTAGACTTTTTATTGAACATGTATTAACGGTTAACATTTGTGGCAGTTATTGCACGGAAACAGCAACAAACAACATTTTTTGTTAAATAAGGGGCCATAACTCCACCGAATAAAGTCTACAGAAAGTGACGATCGAACTTGGCCTAGCCCTTAAGGCATTTAACCTTGTTACCAAGTTGAAAACAAGAGTACCGCAAACGGTACATAATACGCCCGTCAGACTCATGCAGAATTTGACAAATATCTTAAGTCCAAAAAGGGGCATAACTCATGCAGAAATTGACGAAATCTGAAGAAACGTGAATTTGATCTATGGCACATGACCACAAAGCCATATACAAAATTTCAGCGTAATACATGAAAGCATGTAGAAAAAAATGCAGAAAACAAATATTCTAAGTCCAAAAAGGGGCATAACTCATTCAAAAATTGACGAAATCCCAGGAAATATGAACTTGATCTGTGACACATCACTAGAAAGCGTTATACAAAATTTCACCTCAATAGCTCAAAGTATGTAGGAAAAAAGTGCGGAAAACCCGAACGGACGGACGGAGGGAGGGACGGACGGAGGGAGGAAGGGACATGACCATACCATAATAAAACGGTTGTATAAAAAAAGGTTCACATTTGTGGCAGTTATTGCACGGAAACGGCAAGAAACGACATTTTTTGTTAAATAAGGGGCCATAACTCCACCAAATAAAGTCTGCCGAAAGTGACGATCGAAGTTGGCCTAGCCCTTAAGGCATTTAACGTTGTTACCAAGTTTGAAAAAAAAAGGTTCACATCTGTGGCAGTTATTGCACGGAAACAGCAAGAAACGACATATTTTGTTAAATAAGGGGCCATAACTCCACCAAATAAAGTCTGCCGAAAGTGACGATCGAAGTTGGCCTAGCCCTTAAGGCATTTAACCTTGTTACCAAGTTTGAAAAAAAAAGGTTCACATCTGTGGCAGTTATTGCACGGAAACAGCAAGAAACGACATATTTTGTTAAATAAGGGGCCATAACTCCACCAAATAAAGTCTGCCGAAAGTGACGATCGAAGTTGGCCTAGCCCTTAAGGCATTTAACCTTGTTACCAAGTTTGAAAAAAAAAGGTTCACATTTGTGGCAGTTATTGCACGGAAACAGCAAGAAACGACATTTTTTGTTAAATAAGGGGTCATAACTCCACCGAATAAAGTCCGCCGAAAGTGATATTCGAACTTGGCCTAGCCCTTAAGGCATTTAATGTTGTTACCAAGTTTGAAAAAAAAAGGTTCACATCTGTGGCAGTTATTGCACGGAAACAGCAAGAAACGACATATTTTGTTAAATAAGGGGCCATAACTCCACCAAATAAAGTCTGCCGAAAGTGACGATCGAAGTTGGCCTAGCCCTTAAGGCATTTAACCTTGTTACCAAGTTTGAAAAAAAAAGGTTCACATTTGTGGCAGTTATTGCACGGAAACAGCAAGAAACGACATTTTTTGTTAAATAAGGGGCCATAACTCCACCGAATAAAGTCCGCCGAAAGTGACGATCGAACTTGGCCTAGCCCTTAAGGCATTTAACGTTGTTACCAAGTTTGAAAAAAAAAGGTTCACATTTGTGGCAGTTATTGCACGGAAACAGCAAGAAACGACATTTTTTGTTAAATAAGGGGCCATAACTCCACCGAATAAAGTCCGCCGAAAGTGATATTCGAACTTGGCCTAGCCCTTAAGGCATTTAACGTTGTTACCAAGTTTGAAAAAAAAAGGTTCACATTTGTGGCAGTTATTGCACGGAAACAGCAAGAAACGACATTTTTTGTTAAATAAGGGGCCATAACTCCACCAAATAAAGTCCGCCGAAAGTGACGATCGAACTTGGCCTAGCCCTTAAGGCATTTAACGTTGTTACCAAGTTTGAAAAAAAAAGGTTCACATTTGTGGCAGTTATTGCACGGAAACGGCAAGAAACAACATATTTTGTTAAATAAGGGGCCATAACTCCACCAAATAAAGTCCGCCGAAAGTGATATTCGAACTTGGCCTAGCCCTTAAGGCATTTAACGTTGTTACCAAGTTTGAAAAAAAAAGGTTCACATTTGTGGCAGTTATTGCACGGAAACGGCAAGAAACAACATATTTTGTTAAATAAGGGGCCATAACTCCACCAAATAAAGTCCGCCGAAAGTGATATTCGAACTTGGCCTAGCCGTTAAGGCATTTAACCTTGTTACCAAGTTTGAAAAGAAACGGTTCACATTTGCGGCAGTTATTGCACGGAAACGAAGTGTGACGGACGGACAGACGGACAGACGGACAGACGGACAGACAGACGGACGGACGGACAAACCGAAATTAATAACCCCCCTTTTTTTCTTCGAAAAAGCGGGGGATAATAAAATATATTAAATGAGTATTCAAAAAGAGAATGCAAGATCATCAATTTGAATGGTTTATAAATAACCAGAAGATTGAAGAATTTGAATTATTTTGCTATCTTGGTGTGACAATTTTATTAAAACATGACATTTTGCTAAATCTATTTAATTAAAACATGACATTTTGCTCAATCTATTTAATTAAAACATGACATTTTGCTCAATCTATTTAATTAAAACATGACATTTTGCTAAATCTATTTAAAAACCATCTGATCGTGAATTAAGAGGGTACTGAGTAATTGCGAGTAATTAGTATGCTTCTGTTTTACTTAACCCTTTCCCTCATACGACAATTCTGCAGCAGACGACTTTGAACGTATTTAGTCAAAAAATAGAAATTTTCAAAAAGCAGTCTGCTGCAGAGGCGTCAGAAAGCGTATGAAGGAAATGGTTAATTAACCCTTTCCCTCATACGACAATTCTGCAGCAGACGACTTTGAACGTATTTAGTCAAAAAATAGAAAATCTCTATAATTAAAAGGAGAAATTGCTCGTTTTGAGCAATTTCTTCTTTTGTCACTATGTTTTCAAAGAGTCGTCTGCTGCAGCGGCGTCAGAAAGCGTCTAAATGAGGGAAAGGGTTAAGAGAATCACGAAGTCGTACTAAATTTAGAAGCGGGGCGATTTCATAATGCAATGCGCAAATATGAATTGTGAACAGTCTGCAACAAAAACATAATTGAATCTGAATACTTTTACCTTCTTATTTGTGTAGCGCACACTCAAATTAGGGGGGAAAGGTAATATTTCCTGGCCCACAATTCATCAATTTTATTTTTTATGTCAAGCCAGTTAAAAAAGAAGTAATAGTAAATTATGTACTAGAAGCTGTATTAAAACGACAAAGTAAATGAAATTAATATTTGTTCTACCTGTATGGTTCCATCGATGTTCCATTCAAATACTTTTGATTATATTCAAACAGTATTCTACCAAAATGTCTTTCTTTCTTTTTTCAGTGAATGTATAATGTAATTAATGCTTATTCTGTCGATTTGTAAACTCTGTATTGGTGCAATGTATCTATTCAAAAATGCTAATGACTTTATTCGATAGCCGATTGCCTAATAAAGACATTGAAATTGTTTTGTTATATATTAACTTCCTCGGGGGAAGATTATACTGTTATTGTTTCGGTCCACCCTTTTCAATTTTGCACCGTCTTTCTTAAGTGTTCCCCAAACAGAAACTCATACGTATGTATTAACAAGTTGATTGCTGTATTTTCAAAGAAAACTTATTATTGAAGTGTTTTACATAAACTTCCTTTGGAGAAGTCACCTTTCCTCCCTCATGTAGACGCACTGTGAAGCTTCTGCAGCTGACGACTTTTGAAAACACTGTGGAAAAAGGAGAACTAGCTCATCATGAGTAAGTTCTCCTTTTGCCACAATATTTTCAACCTGTTTTAATCACTAAACGTTCGCTTATAGAGATATTTTACCTAGATGTCCAAATGCTAATGTTTAACCTTTGGGAAGGGGTTAATTAAGTAAGTATACACTCGAAAAAAAAAACCAGAGCGTGTCTGGTTTTTTTTTTCGAGTGTATACTTACTTAATTGTCAATTACTTAACAAGAATTCATTTCGTTGATACGGACGACTTTTCGTACGTCTGAAGCAGATGACTTTATTCGAAAACATGGTAGTACTTATTTTTCCACAATGTTTTTAATTATCTGCTCAAAAATAAATTATAAAAATATTCGTCGATCTTGTTTGGCAGAGTAGCATACCCGATAAACGATTATGCCAAATTGGTATGGCATGTGGATAGTTATAATAAGCCGTCCCGTAAGAAAACCAACATAATGTCCTCTGCGTAATGTATCGACCCAGATCAGCCTGCGCAGTCCGTGCAGACGGATCCGCGCCGACACATTCCGTCTCAGGGGAATAGAGGTATAGAGTAATGATTGCTGAAACAGAAAATCCACAGGAGGCGAAAAGTGTCTATCCGGGTAAGCCTGTGTGGCATGCTTAGGGTGATCCGGGTCGATACTTTACACGCAGAGTCCACAATGTTGGTTTTCTCTCGGGACGGCTGAAATGGTTAGTGCATCGACAATAAGAGCCTTGGATCGGAATTTAACCCTTCCCCCCATACAACAACACTACAGCAGACGACTTTAAAAACATCTGGGCAAAAATATGGAAATGTATTATAAATAAAATAAAAACTATTGAACAAAGTTAAAAAACACTTTGCTCAATATGAGCGAGCATTTCCTCCTTTTGCCAAAATCATTTTGGAATGTCGCCTGCTGCAGAGGTGTCAGAAAACGTGTGTATGTCGGAGAGAGTAAAGAGTGATAAAACTTAAAGCTTTTGTCAGTCTACGAAACTTAGCAATGTGTCATGGTTTCTAGAAGTTTTTGTTTCTTTCTTTCGATTTGAAGATACGGAGCAGACTTGTAATCATGTCGCGTGACCCTTTATCACCTCATCCTGTCGATATCCGTGCTTCGTCTTTATGAGCGAAACACAATACATGTACATAGGAAAGTGAATGCACTTTATTTGGGCTTTATGCATAGACAAATTAGCCGTTCAACGAGAAAACCAACATTATGAACTCTGCGTAATGTATCGACCTACATAAGCCTGCGCAGTTCGCGTAGTATAATCCATGCCGACACATTCCGTCTCAGGGGGCTAGAGGTATAAACTTTAAAGTAATGATTCCTGAAACAAAGAATCTACAATAGGCGAAAAGTGTCTCTCCGGGCTAGCCTGTGCGGCATGCTTAGGCTGATCCGGGTCGATACTTTACGCAGAGTCAACAATGTTGGTTTTCTCATGGAACGGATCAAATGGACCTTCAAGCATGTGCTCCGTGTAAAATGTAACCCATTTACCCACATAGCAGTCCACATTTGAAAACATTATCGCAAAAATAGAAACGGCTAATTATGAGCACATCTACTTCGTGCCATAATGTTTTCATATCTAATCAATAATAATGTTATCCTTCCAATAATAGGCATGTTCTATAGTTTTGTCTAAATGGTTTCAATGTCGTCTACTGCAGATGTGTTGTACGTGGGGAAGTTTAAGATCTGTCGACATATTTCTGCAGTTCTGCCAGAGTTTATATTCCTTACAAAGTTATTCATCCTAACCCACATACAAAGAAACTGCAGAAGACGAATTTGAAAACATACAGGTAAAATATCAATCTCATTAAAATCAGACCAAAAAACTTCTATGTAAGTATATTAAAATGTCGTCTGCTGCAGAGGCGTCAGAAAGCGTACGTATGTGGGAAAGGGTTCATTATTCATAGACATGATGAAAGGTTGATATACGAGCATAGCCTAAACTTTTTTAACCGAATATACGAATATATCTATTATCCCTACGGATCGACGCATCGCACACGCTTGCATTTGTAAACACTTATTGAAATAAAAGTGTGAATGTTTCATAATGTTGCTTTTGAAATTAAGACGCTCCACTTGTCATTTATAAGTACATGTTGTCATAAACACTTATTGAAATGAAAGAGGTTGCAAGCATGTCGAAGTGTGGATTTCACGGAAAGTCACGTGGTCTGATGAGGATCACGTGTAGGTGGTGACTATTCGTGAAACTACAAAGATTCGGAAAACTAAGACATTTCGAAATACGTTACGTCACCACTATACAACGTGTATCTCGAAAGTTGTCTGTGTTTATTCATGTTTAACTCTTTTCCTCATACGACAATTCTGCAGCAGACGACTTTGAACACATTTTGTCAAAAAATAGAAAATCTCTATAATTGAATGGATAACCTATGACTAAAAGAGGAAAACATTGTGGCAAAAGGAGAAATTGCTCGTTTTTAGCAATTTCTTCTTTTGCCACTTTGTTTTTAAAAAGCCGTCTGCTGCAGAGGAGTCAGAAAGCGTCTATATGAGGGAAAGGGTTAACTGCACATATTTTTTCCCTTTCCCTCATACACAAAAACTGCAGCAGACGATTTTGAAAACATAAAGGTGACAATAGGACAAACTATATAAACTGGGAGTGAATAAAGAAATTGAATTGAATTAGAAAAATCTTTTTATATTAAACGATTTTTTTTTAAAAAAGAGTTGAAAACATTGGACAAAATGTGTAATTGCTCAATTTAGGAAATTGAATGGAATTAGAAAAAATCTCTTTATATTAAAAGATTTGTTTTAAAAGAGTTGAAAACATTGGACAAAATGTGTAATTGCTCAATTTAGGAAATTGAATTGAATTAGAAAAATCTCTTTATATTAAACGATTTTTTTAAAAAGAGTTGAAAACATTGGACATAATGTGTAATTGCTCATCTTGAGCCATTTCTCCTTTTGCTACAATGTTTTTAAAAGTCATCTGCTGCAGAGGCTTCAGAAAGCGTCTGTTTGTGGGATAGGCCTTTTCTAAATATGGGAAAGGGTTAACAAAATAAATAAGGTTTTCAATGAAGCAGATTTATATAAAAGTACATTTACTTTCACTTCTTTAAATTGCCCCCTCCTCTTTATCCTTAATTAACCCATTCCCATATACAACAAATCTGCCTAGTACTGGTTTGTTTACCCAGGGATCATGAATAAGTGAACTGTCGCCGTGATATAACTGAAATAATGTTGAAAAGGGCGTAAAACCCCAATAAAACAAATTATACGACAATTCTGCAGCAAACGACTTTGAACACATTTTGTCAACAAATAGAAAATCTCTATAATTGAATGGATAACCTATGACTAAAAGTAGAGAACATTGTGGCAAAAGAAGAAATTGCTCAAAACGAGCAATTTCTTCTTTTGTCACTATGTTTTCAAAAAGCCGTCTGCTGCAGGGGCGTCAGAAAGCGTCTATATGAGGGAAAGGGTTAACATAACGTTAAACGATTGAGCATCATTTGGTTACCTTTCTGATGAAAAGTCAGACCTTGACGATAGGTGTCGCTATCACACCGCCTTGCTGATTTACAAGACCGTTCACAATTTGGCACCAATATACATGAACGACATTTTAATATTTTCGGGAAATAACTATCACACTCTACGCTCACAATCCAATAACAATTTAGCATTGACCTACAAACCTAGAACAAATTACATGTTAAATTCGTTTAGATATTTTGGTATTAAAGTCTGGAATAGCATTCCATCACATATAAAGCACTCAACGTCTATTGTATCATTCACACGAAATTATAAGAAATACCTTCTGGAAAAGGTTCCATACTAACACTATCTTGATTACTTGCCGTTATTATGTTAAGAATTGTGTTTAAAAGTAGTTGGAGTGTCTGTCTTCACATGATTGAAAATTAATTCAATTTGTATTTCATGCCATAATTTTTCATTGAAATTTGCATGTTGTTAAATGTAATGTGTGGGTGTGTTATAATATTGAAGGCCACATGAAAATAAGATATGTATAGCCATTGTTAAATTGTCTGTAAGTGTCTTAGATGTTACCTTAAGTAAAAAAAAAAGAAAAAAAAAATTATTATTATTATTATTACATGGTTGAGATTTAAACCGACTTTAACTTTCAAAGACAAACATTCTGCATTGATATATAGAGAATAACTAACTGCATGTTTTTGATATAGAATTTATGTCACAAGGGAAAAAAGGGGTAATTTGGTTAAAATCACGAAACCGTAGGTTGAGTGATTTTACACCAAATTACCCCTTTTTTCCCGAGTGACATAAATTCTATATCAAAAACATGCAGTTAGTTATTCTATTTATTATATATCTGGAATAAATTTACCCTTTATTTTAAAGAAACATACAAAAAAAACGTTCCATGGCTGTTCCATTAACGCCGCACGTTTAAATCAATGTTTAATGTCATTCTTTATATTTTCTTTTGTAAGTTTCTTAAAATGTCTCTTAGGATGACATCTTAAAATATAATTGTAACACATTTTTATCTTATTTTCACTTTAATAATGATCAAAAATCATACTATCAACATTTTAAGTAAACATAAAAAAAAGTAGTTCCGGCAAAAATGATATCATCACTAGTGATGATATAAAAAAACTAAAAGTGTTATCGTCCCAGTGTAAGTTATCATTTTTTTTAAAAATTGATATTGATTTTATGTCACTTAAATTTCAATGCAAAATTTGGATAGGTATGTAATAAATTCATTTCTTCCGACTAAAGTATCTAAAGTAAATCAGCTCTCGAAATTTAGTAAACTATTTAGCCATCAAGTAACCCCTGTATATTAGTTTCAAGAAAATGTCTAAGAATTAATTGATTGATTGTTTGGTGTTTTACACCGCTTTTAACATTATTTTAGTTATATCACGGTATTTCTTTGGTAAGTTACCAGTACTACGGGTCCATTTTTCCTGACATCAGTCAGTCGTAATGCTTACCCCCCCTCAACACTGAGCACCGAGGAGGGCAGCTACCACTCTTTGGTATGACCCGACCGGGGATCGAACCCGCACGCGAGGCGGACGCTCAACCACTAAATCACCGAAGCGGTACAATTCTAAGAAACTTACTTATTTACACCATATAATAATAACCCTTTCCCTCATACGACAATTCTGCAGCAGACGACTTTGAACATATTTTGTCAAAACATAGAATATCTCTATAATTGAATGGATAACCTATGACTAAAAGTGGAAAACATTGTGGCAAAAGGAGTTGCACGTTTTGTGCAATTTCTTCTTTTGTCACTATGTTGTCAAAAAGCCGTCTGCTGTGCTGTAGAGGCGTCAGAAAGCGTCTATATGAGGGAAAGGTTTAAATGAAAGGGTTAAAAACATAGGTCATAACTGCTCTGTTGAATAAGAAACGTCGAGATTGTTCTTTAATGGTGGATCATAAAAAAAAAAAAAAAAAAAAGCGGCAAATTACACAAAATACGCCCGTCCTATTTTTTTTGAGACCAAGTATAGTGATAATTGGTTGTACGTCAGGCATATTTATAGAGCGGACACTGCATGTTGATATATATTTGGCCATTTCAAGGGATATAAGTGTGGAGTGACTAAGATAACGTGGTTAGTTATCGAACCTGACCAAGATATTCTGCACATCAACATATTGTCTAAATTGGTGATGATCAAATACGATGACTCGAGCGATATGGCTGGTTATAGCACTTGTCCGAGATATTATGCCCATACACATTCTGACTAAATTTGGTGATGATTGGATATACGCTTCAAAAGTTATTGATGGGACAAGACCAATTAGAAGTAATTTCTATAATTAAAGGGCAATCACTCTCCAGTGAATGAAGTGATATGGCTGGTAATCGAACTTGTCCGAAATATTTTGCCAATACACATTCCGACCAAATTTGATAGTTACAGGACAAATGCTTTTAAAGTTATTGATCAGACAATACCGATTTTAGGTAATTTCTGTCATTAAAGGGCGATAACTCTAGAGCAATATGGCTGGTTGTATAACTTGTTTGAGATACTATGCCCATACACATTCTGACTAAATTTGGTGATGATTGGATAAAGGCTTCTTAAGTTATTGATCTGACAATACCTATTTGAGGTAATTTAAAGTGGTGATTGGACAAAGGCTTCTAAAGTTATTAAGCAGATAAGATAAATTTTAGGTAATTTCTGTAATTAAAGGGCAATAACTCTAGAGTGACTATAGCGATATGGCTACTTATGGAGATATTATGCCAATTCACATTTTGGTGATGATTGGACAAGTTAATGAGCTGACAAGACCAAATTTAGGTTAACTTCTGTAATTATATGGAGATAACTCTATTGTCTAAAGCGATATGGCTATTTATCGAACTTGTCCAAGATATTATGCCAATACATATTCTGACCAAATTTGGTGCTGATGGGACACAGGCTTCTAAAGTTATTTAGCTGACAAGACCAATTGTATGTAATTTCTATAATTAAAGGGCAATAACTCTTGATTGACTGAAGCAATATGGCTTGTTATCGATCTTGTCAGAGATATTATGCCAATACACATTCTGGTAAAAATTGGACAAAGGCTTCTAAAGTAGACCAATAGGTAATTTCTATAATTAAAGTGCGATTACTCTTGATTGACTAAAGTGATATGGCTAGTTATCAAACTTGTCCAAGATATTATGCCAATACACATTCTGACCAAATTTGGTGACGGAACAAAGGCTTCTCAAGTTATTTAGCCGACAACATACTGGACGCCGCCATCAAAATTTGTTTTCACTTACTTGGGAATCCAATGATGCATGGTTTCTCATTTTAACAGGCCTGGGTCTTGTGCGAACACTTCCCCCCTTATCATGGTGAACATGTGTGCCGTTACATTGGAATCCCATGATGCATGGTCATGATGTGGGCCGGACATGGTAGTCCTTTCAAGCAGTACTCATTTTGATCTTTGACCTCTAAGTGTGACCTTGACATTTGAGGTTCAGGCATATTTCTTGTGCGCGACATGCCGCCTCATCATGGTGATCGTTTGTGCCAAGTTTCATGGAAATCCTATGATGCATGGTTAAGATAGCTTGTAACAGTTCTCATTTTGTCATTTGACCTCTAAGCGAGTCCGCTGTGACCGAGTGGGTTATTTGGAACCGGCCATCCCGTGTTCAAGTCCCGCTCACCACGGTCATGGTAAAGTCTTCCTACTGGTTGGTTTACCCAGGGATCATGAATAGGTGAATTGTAACCGACATGCTAAACAAGAGGGCCAAGATGGCCCTAAATCGATCACCTAATTGATAGTAAATTAGTAGCAAATATTTAACTGCAAATATCTGGAAATTTTTATCAGGGAGTGCAAATGAAACTGAAAGGAGTGGACACTTCTCAATAAAACAGCTTATCAGTAAAGGCCATTTATATCTTGAAATCTAACAAGAACTTTAATAAGAATGGAATTATAAAGTTTTTGTCATTTTGCACCTTTCCTGATGCCGCCTTGCTGCCCTGTTTTTCAACGAAATCAATATGGCTTCAACAGTTTATTTAGAGGGTCACTTAAGAAACATTTCTACCAAATTATCTTGCAATCGCACAAGTAGATTATGGAGGAAAAGGATTTTAAAATTTGGGTATTTTTCTCACTTTCTTCTCAGCAACCAAAGTTCTCAATGGAATTTAAATCTTTGAACAATTTTGAAAGAGGACCACCAAAGGAACATTCTTGTGATGTTTTGTGGAAATTGGTCTATTGGAATGGTAGGAGTTGGTTGTCATTTGTAGCTAAATTCAATTTACCCTTTTTGTGATGACGCCTGGTTGATATGATTGTGTAACCAATCAAAACGGCTTAAACAAATTAAATAGAGGATCATTACAGTAAGATTCGTATTATATTTTCTTAAAATCAGACAAACACTTTCATAACAAGAGCTGTCGGAGGACAGCGCGCTCGACTATTCCACCGCTTATTTAAGTTACTGAGATAATGGACTCTAATGTAGTTGCATGCAAAGCATTAACCACAATTTCTTAGTGGGTGATGATTTGCATTATATGCATGATAGTGTTATTTAACATTATTATTTTCATAGGTGTGATGGGTAGATAGGGTTGTATAACCTTTCAATGGAATGCATCAAGTAGTTACTAAGATATGGACTCTTAATGTAGTTGCACGCAAACCTTTAACCATAATTTCTAAGTGAAACAAGAGCTGTCGGAGGACAGCGCGCTCGACTATATGCCGCTTATTCACATAAAGCACTATTTCATTATATTGCACTTAAGTACTATTAACCCTTTCCCTCATATGGCAATTCTACAGCAGACGACTTTGAACTTATTTTGTCAAAACATAGAAAATCTCCATAATTGAATGGATAACCTATGACAAAAAGTGGAAAACATTGTGGCAAAATTTTCTAAGTAATTCAAGGGCCATTACTCCATATTTAGGATGCACTGGAGTTATCTAACCTAATTGTACGATGGTCCTTAACAAATGTGTGAAGTTTGAAGTGATTTGAATTATGAAACTTTAACGCAAATGTTAAAACTGACCGAGTTTAAAAATAGCAAAACCTAAAAAAAAAAGGTTTACCAAATGTTTGACATCATGCAAAACCCGTTTGATATGTTGAAGAATTATATTTGATAAATGAATGATCACAATTAGAAAGGAATGTAACCAAAAATTATGAATTTATGTAAAATTCTCAAAATCAAACAAAAATCATGTTATTTATTCCCAAAAAGTCACACTCAGCATCTTCAACATACAATGTGAAGAAAGGTATTATATGTAATTATATTCCAAATATGAAAGCCCTAACACAAGTACTTATTGAGAAAAATTAAAAAATTAAATGAAAATGCCAACTTGCCCTAAAACTTTAACCACCCAAAATCATGTCTTTTGCCGCAAAAAGAAGGTCACACTCAGCATCTTCAGCATACAATATGAAGAAATGTATTAGATGTAATTATATTCCAAATATGAAAGCCCTAGCATAAGTACTTATTGAGAAAAAAAAATTAAAAAAAAAATTACAACTTGCCCTGAAACTTTAACCACCCCAAATCATGTTTTTTACCCCAAAAAGAAGTCACACTCAGCATCTTCAGCATTCAATGTGAAGAAAGGTATAAGATGTAACTACATTTCAAATATTAAAGCCGTAGCACAAATACTTATTGAGAAAAATTAAAAAATTAAATGAAAATGCCAACTGGCCCTAAAACTTTAACCACCCAAAATCACATCTTTTACCCCAAAAAGAAGGTCACACTCAGAATCTTCAGCATACAATATGAAGACAGGTATTAGATGTAATTATATTCCAAATATAAAAGCCCTAGCATAAGTAACTATTGAGAAAAAAAAAAAAAAATATTCCAACTTGCCCTAAAACTTTAACCACAGAAAATCATGTTTTTTACCCCAAAAAGAAGGTCACACTCAGTACCTATAACATTCAATGTGAAGAAAGGTATAAGATGTAACTATATTCCAAATATTAAAGCCCTAGCACGAATACTTATGAATGAAAATGCCAACTTGCCCTAAAACTTTAACCGGACGCCGACGCCGGGGCGAGTAGTAAAGCTCTCATATTCTTCGAATAGTCGAGCTAAAAAGGGCAACAATTTGCACCATATACAGGATCGAGTTATCTTAATTGGTTGTGTTTATAGTTGTGCAATTGGGAAAGGTTGTATAAAGTTTCAATACAATTTTTCAAGTTGTTACTGAGATTACACTCTAAATGTAGTTGCAAAACTTTAACCAGAATTTCTAAGTCCAAAATGGTCCATAACTTGCATAAAATGCTGGATAGAGTAATCATACTTGATTGTTTACATAGATGTGATGGTTGGTAAGGGCTGTATAAAGTTTCAATGCAATGCATCAAGTAGTTACTAAGAGATGGTCTCTTTATGTAGTTGCATGCAGAACTTTAACCAGAATTTATAAGTCCAAAAAGGCCATAACTTGCATAAAATGCAGGATAGAGTTATCTAACTTGATAATCTACATAGGTGTAATAGTTGGGTAGGGTTGTATAAAGGTTCAATGCAATGCATCAAGTATATACTGAGATATGGACTCTTAATTTAGTTGCATGCAAAACTTTAACCAGAATTTCTAAGTAAAAAAAGGGCCATAACTTGCATAAAATGCAGAATAGAGTTATCTAACTTGATAATCTACATAGGTGTGATAGTTGGGTAGGGTTGTATAAAGGTTCAATGCAATGCATCAAGTATATACTGAGACGTGGACTCTTAATTTAGTTGCACGCAAAACTTTAACCAGTATTTCTAAGTAAAAAAAGGGCCATAACTTGCATAAAATGCAGAATAGAGTTATCATACTTGATAATCTACACAGGTGTAATACTTGGGTAGGGTTGTAGAAAGTTTCAATGCAATGCATCAAGTTAATACTGAGATATGGACTCTTAATCTAGTTGCACGCAAAACTTTAACCAGAATTATTTCTAAGTAAAAAAAAGTGCCATAACTTGCCTAAAATGCAGGATAGAGTTATCTAACTTGTTAATCTACATAGGTGTAATAGTTGGGTAGGGTTGTAGAAAGGTTCAATGCAATGCATCAAGTATATACTGAGATATGGACTCTTAATTTAGTTGCATGCAAAACTTTAACCAGAATTTCTAAGTAAAAAAAGGGCCATAACTTGCATAAAATGCAGGATAGAGTTATCTAACTTGATAATCTATATAGGTGTGATAGTTGGGTAGTGCTGTAGAAAGTTTCAATGCAATGCATCAATTAAATACTGAGATATGGACTCTTACTTTAGTTGCACGCAAAACTTTAACCAGAATTTCTAAGTAAAAAAGGGCCATAACTTGCATAAAATGCAGGATAGAGTTATCTAACTTGATAAACTACATTAGTGTGATAGTTTGGTAGGGTTGTAGAAAGTTTCAATGCAATACATGTAGTATTTAAGAACTTGCATGCAAAACCTTAACCAAAGTGTGACGTGGACGGCGACGGCGACGCCAGGGTGAGTAGAATAGCTCTCATATTCTTCGAATAGTCGAGCTAAAAATGGAATTTTCAAATTTTGCCCATTTTCTGATGCCGCCTGACTGCCATGTTTTTCGACCAATCAGTATGGCTTGAACAATTTTTATAGAGGGTCACCCAAGGAACATTTCTACCAAATTATATTTGAATCTGACAGGCAGATTCGGAGGAGAAGATTTTTAAAGTTTGGACATTTTGTCCCCTTTCTGATGCCGCAGCAACCAAAGTTCTCATTGGAATTTTAATCTTTGAACAATTTTGAAAGAGGACCACCAAAGGAACATTCCTGTGATGTTTTGTGGTAATTGGTCTATTGGAATGGTGGGCGATGGTTGTCATTTGTAGCTAAAAGTTCAATTTACCCCTTTTGTGATGACGCCTGGTTGCTACGATTGTGTAACCAATCAAAACGGCTTAAACAAATTAAATAGAGGATCATTAAAGTAAGATTCGTATTATATTTTCTTAATATCAGACAAGCATTTGCATAAAAATGGAATTTTCAAATTTTCAAATTTTGCCCCTTTTTTGATGCCGCCTGACTGCCATGTTTTTCGACCAATCAGTATGGCTTGAACAATTTTTATAGAGGGTCACCCAATGAACATTTCTACCAAATTATATTTGAATCCGACAGGCAGATTCGGAGGAGAAGATTTTTAAAGTTTGGACCTTTTGCCCCCTTTCTGATGCCGCAGCAACCAAAGTTCTCAATGGAATTTAAATCTTTGAACAACTTTGAAAGAGGCCAACCAGAGGAACAGTCCTGTGATGTTTCACGGAAATTGTCCTTGGAGTTTGGGAGGAGATGTTTAAAGCTAAAAGTTAACGCCGGACGGACAACGGACAAAAAGTGATCAGAATAGCTCACATTGAGCCTTCGGCTCAGGTGATCTAAAAAGACCATCAGTACAATAAAAACAAATGTATTCCAGCTATGTTGTGTAAAATTGGGCCGTTGTACCTTCGACCAAGGAAAACAAAGCTAGGCCATGTAGTAGCATCACAAACTATTTCTAATAAATAGAGAATCTGCAGCAGACGATTTTGAAAA
Organism: Serripes groenlandicus; assembly: GCA_031761405.1. Taxonomy (NCBI): domain Eukaryota; kingdom Metazoa; phylum Mollusca; class Bivalvia; order Cardiida; family Cardiidae; genus Serripes; species Serripes groenlandicus. The sequence continues at coordinate 78,193,545 of JASEVX010000007.1, forward strand.
CAACTAGGCAAAAAGATGGAAAATCTTTATAAATGAAAGTATAATTCTTTAACAGAGTAGCAAAACGACCAATTTCTCAACACGAATATATCAAACCAAGGTTATTTGCATATTTTTTAAATTCCCAGGACCTGTCTCTGTTTAACCCTTTCCCCCATACAACAATTCTGCAGCAGACAACTTTGAACATATGTCAAAATCTATAATTAAATGGATAACCTATGACTAAAAGTGGAAAACATTGTGGTAAAAGGAGAAATTGCTGGTTTTGAGCAATTTCTTCTATTGTCACTATGTTTTCAAAAGGCCGTCTGCTGCATTGGTGTCGGAAAGCGTCTATATCAGGGAAAGGGTAAAAGAAGATTTGTAAAACCCTTTGCCAGTTATCAATTTAGTGGGGTGAACCCCGTTTTACCAGCAAGGGTCCATCTTTGACACCGAGAAATATGGAGCACAACAGTTTAATTTGACAAGCCCTAAATAAAACGCACACCATGAATCCGTCTTTAAAGATTTTTTTATTCCTTCTATTAAACAGACATGATTTCTTTCTACAAAAAGATGTAACCGACTACTGGTATCCACCTTTGAAGACACGTGCCCATTACAAACAAATTGTTATGATGCATGTACAGGCCTGGTTAGCGAGTTCGAAATCATCTATCACTATCTTTAACTAATTGAGTAAACAATCCTCGATTATTGACGTCATGTTTCTCTCATGAGACTGCTTAAGAATAAACCAATATATTATTTGTGGCCAGTGCAGAGATCTGTGCATATTCATGCAAGAACCCACTTGAAAGTGTCATTGACTAACAGTAAGGATCAAGATCAGAATGTGCTGGTGTACAAGTTGATCCGGTTCTACACTGGTAGCTAATATCAGGAAAGTCGCTTAATGCTCGACTTACATAATTGCTTTTTTGGGTTCTTTTTATAAAAAAGACCCTGAAAACTCATGAAGTGCACTATTAACCCTTACCCAGACCTTTGCAAGATTTTTTTTTTTAAAAACATGGCAAATGAAGAAATTGCTCATTATGAGCAATTTCTTCTTTTGCCACAATGTTTTCAAAAATTCAATAATCATAGATTCATTTATTGAGATTTATTCGTCTGCTGCAGTTTTGTTGTAGGTGAGCAAGGGTTGAAAACTGGTACAACAGCAGTACATAACAAGCAGATATGATACCCATTGGCCATTTTGAAAGAAAACAGTGCTGAAAAATTTATACACATATATTATGGTTTTAATGGTTTTAAAAGAAACTTCTTACATAAAATCTTTTTCATTTTCACATTACTCTTTTCGCCTCATTCCCTTCATTCAATCAGTGACCATTCTTCATCACATATAAATATGCATTTATTTCATTATATACAACATACAATTTATATCTTTAAAAATAAACATTGTCACACACAATCCCTAACCATTGAATGAGTTAATGTTTTAATTTTGTTTGGCCTTCTGATAGTTGATATGATTACTTCAGTCTTAAGCATTTTGAAATGTAAATGACTACTCGGACATAGACTAAAGAATTTAAAAGAGCCGCAACTAAGCATCTGTAGATCCACTAGTTATAGATCCTGATCTGGAAAGTCATTAAGACCCAAAACAGCCAGATGCCGTTTAAATATATATTCAGCTGAATAATCTTAACGAGAATATGGTGAGAATATGGTAATGATGATAAATGACAAAATTCTCTACATAATTAGGACTCGTTTTGAAACAAACAATACACTTTTCTATCTATCTTAATATAGTCTAGTAGCCAAATTAGTAAAATTGTCTAAACATAAATAACTTAATTTAGAAATGTCAATGTATGCACGTTTCTGTTCGCATCATCGTTATATGAATGCAAAGATCGATCTTTGGTTGGTACGCTCCTGAACAACTCACTTTTTTTATCTTCCAGCAACTCTTTAACCGAAAGGTAAAACCTTATGAAATTGAAGGCAATGTCTAAATCAAACGGCTGTATTTAGCTATCCTTCAATTTTTGTGAACACTTTAAGCTAATACACTATGGTAGGTCTAAAAATAATTACCAAAGCTATCAAAATATGAATATTGAATCTTTTAATCTGTATAACTTCTATTATGGGATAGTATGATCGGTGGTTTAACTTCAGCCTTACTATTCAGTATAACAGACACACCTAGTTTCCGAAATCCCATTTACACCTTTTCAAACATAATGTACAAAATGATGTAACAAAATATATAATCGGTGCGATACAATTTGAAAATCCTATTTAAAACTTGTGATGAGTTTTTTTTCCTATTTGCTGTTGTATTTTCCAACACATTAAAAGACATCGAGTCCATGCTAATTAGTTCACACTTGTTGTTTTTTCATGGTTTAATGTTTTAGAAGAGTAGCGTGCTCATTCCTCCCACTTCACTCTGCTCCTTGACGAAGATTTCGAAGTACTGATAGATAATGGTGACAGCTAACAAAATACCAGTTCCACTTCCAATAGCCCCTGAAAAAAGAATAAGTAGATAGATTAGTGGATGGTTACATAAATACAGTACAGCCTTTATATTTCACTTTTATCATTTATCATGTGTTAATTTTGTACTTCCATTCGACATAATAAATTGTTGCATCTTCAAGATTAAAAAGGTTTAGCTACTTTTTTCATACCGAGGGCTTGGCGTGTAACGGTTGTAACTAAAATTGGTATTGTTTTTAATTGGTATTGTTTTTACTAAGGTTAATCACCTCACCATAAAGTCTTTATAAGCGTTAAATCATTTTTCTTGTTAAACAATGGAAATTTAGGTGCCATTGCTCGTTCTGAGCAGTGGCACCTAAATTTGCATTGTTTACAAATGGGTCAAAATTGCCCCTAAACCAGGGTTTTTAAAAAAGGTTTTTAGTTACAACCGTTTCAAACCAAGCCCTTGATACGCCCTGCTCCCAATGGTGTAAGCAATCTTGTTTATGAGCACATTAAGCAAATAAAATGTTGTAAAAATAAGTATCAGGGTAATCCCCTTTCTGACATACCCATAAAGTCGGCCATGACCGAGAGTGCTCCAATACATAAACCACCAAATGCTGCAGCTGTTGGGATGTAACGATTTAATTCTTTTATCATTGACGCATCTCTGTGACCTCTCATAACCATCTGTTGGTCTTTAAGTTGTTTAGCTACCTGTAAAAATAGAAGTCGGATGAATAAATAAAACAGACAAAAATAAAATTGTGTTTATCCCTCTCAAAAAATTAAGACAAATTTTTATTTAAAGCATTTGCAGCATGTAACTTTTTAAAACAGTTTTGGAAAAGGGGAAAATGCTCTTGATAAGCAATGTCTCCATTTCAAACATAGTTTTGAGACATTTACAAAATTATCTTTATAGATATTTTCAAAGTCATCTGTTGCAGAACATAGGAAATGTCACATTATTTAAGTGCATTTACTAGGACAACCTACATACAGAAATAAGCAAATGGAAAATAATTTAACTGGGATCATAACATTAAAACCATCTGTATAACTTAGAAAAAGTTCTTTGAACAAGAGATGGAAGATATTCAAATGTTTTTTAAGGGAATTGTTACTATATTTTGCAAGTCTATTAACCGTTTCTCTAAAATAAAGTATTTCATACATCTGTAATAGAAGACTTGTAAAGTTCTTGGAAACACTGAGAAAGAGAGAACTTGCATGAAACGAGCAGTGTTTACCTTTTGCGGAATTTTAACCTCGTCAAAATGCTGATTTACCAGATCTATATATTTTCCTTACATACATCATAATCACCCAGCAATTGCATAATTTTAAGTCCTACAATAGATTCATACTTACATCCTTTGCACTAGAGCCCGACACTTCAATCCAAGTTTTAGAGAAGAAAGCACAGGAGCCAAGCATAAATATGATGTAGATGCCAGCATGTATGGGATCTTCCAGCACATGACCCAACGTTTCAGGCGGAGATAAATAATAACATAATCCTCCGACCGGGTAACTTCTTGCAGGACCTCCACCACTCACATCCTGAAAATAAACAACATTAATACATTGTTAACTTTCAATTATAACCTGAATATATGCTAGACTATATTTAGTTAATAAGAGTACCAACATAATACTGGTTAAACACCGCCATATATAAGGCAAAACAGCCAATCAATATGGCTTGAAGGAATCTGATAGAGGATGGACACCAGAATTCTGCATCAATAAAAAAAATTGAAGAAATTTTGGTGAGGAAATGGAGAGGATGCTTCGTGTGAAGTTTCATCCCAATCAATTACCCACTGGTTTCAGAGTAGAAGAAGGTCGATCACAATAACTCGCCTTGAGCATCATGTGCTCGGCTGAACAAAAACATAAAGTATATCAAGTCAAGAGTGCCGCAGATCGAATGAATGAATGGTGTTTTAAGGCCCGTCGACAACTAAGGTCATTTTGGGCCGCAGATCGAACGCCAACACTTGTCAGTTTTTTTCCCAAGTTGAAAAAGGGGCCTTACTGAATAATTATTAAAGCCAGTGTTATGTGACTTGGTAAAGGCATGATGTAGGAATATGTGAACCAAGTTTTATTCGAAAATGTTAAAAAGTTTTTTAATTATCAGGTATGGTTCAAGAATTGCGACGGATACACAAACGATATCACAATTATAGCTCAACTTTTGTTCTTCGAAAAACAGACAAGCTAATAAAAAGAGGAGATGTGCATCCCACTGTTCGGAGCTTGTAAATGTTCCAGCTGGCATAGGCTTCACGAAATCAGACCTAGCAGTCAAAACGGTTTAGGAACATAAAGGCAAATACTTACAGCCCACACTCCTAAAAGATTGATAATGAAATTTCCTTGAAATTTGGTAGCCAGCATCTGAAAGAGAAAAACATCAATTATAACCGTGTTCCTTACACAAATGAAATAATTATTCTGTTATTACCAAATATTGCTTGAAGGTAATCCTTTCCCTCATACGACAATTCTGCGGCAGATGACTTTGAACATATTTTGTCAAAAATTAGAAAATCTTTATAATTGAATGGAATAATATGACTAAAAGTGGAAAACATTGTGGCAAAAGGAGAAATTGCTCGTTTTTAGCAATTTCTTCTTTTGTCACTATGTTTTCAAAAAGCTTCTATATGAGGGAAAGGGTTAATGTGAAGATTCCAAATATAAAACAGAAAATGAGAGTTAATAATCATTTATTTAAACATATATACACATTCTTTTCATCATGTGAAAGAATGAAAAATCCTCTTAACTTAAACAAGATAAACATCTATATGCTGATCAATGCAAGCCTTGAATTAACCTTTTCCCAAACACAACGAATGTGTAATAGATGACTTTGAACTCAGTAAAAATATTGTTAACCTCTATAAATGTAAATAAAATTCTGAAAAACACTGTTGTTAAAGGAGAAATTGCCGTATAATAGCAATTTCCCCTTGTGTCACAATGTTTTCAAAAACAATTAGCTATGGAAATATAAATTACCCTTTTCTCACATATTATATAAACGCTTTCAGACATGACCTTTGAGAACATTGTGTCAAAAGGAGAAATTGCTCATGATGAGCCATTTCTCATTCGCCACAATGTCTTCATCTTTATTCAATAGTTGTTCTTTCATTTAAAGAGTTTCCATCTTTTTGACTTATGTTTCCAAAGCGGTCTGCTGGTAATTTGTTGTATGTGGGAAAGGGTAAAGAGTACGTAAATAGGAGGTGACTTACCTGAGATATAACATACAAATTCGAGACGAGTGCACTCTGCAAGATAATTGGGATGTTGGAAGTGTAAAACAATTTGATTGGATAAGAGCTGTACTGTCCACGGTAACGGGCTGATTTGATGGGAAGATCCACTCGGAATCCCTGAAGATAAGACACAAAAAAAAATGTATACAAGAATATTTTCAGATATTTCCATTAGGCCAGATAAAGAGGAATAAATGTGTCTTAGTCCAAGAATATCTCGCTTTTAATTTATTTAAACCCTATGTTGTGGTTACAAAAAGAATAGATTCCTTCAGATGAATTTTTTTGAGTACTCAAAACAGAGTTTGAAGATCAAATGAATATTTCAGCAAGTGAAATACGTCCCTTATCTTGAGCTTTGAATTAAGTGGCAAATTATATTTGATTACTGGTAATTAATAAGTTATAATACAATGTAAATTGAATTAATAATAAAGTTCTTATTGCTGCATTAATTTATCATCTACATAACCTTTATGTCTAGCAGAGATGGGTTGCTTACCTGGAAGTATATAACAACTCCAAATACGAAAACAGTGGCCCCCAAGTTCATCAAGTTGGGAAGATTCTGCCTGTAGAAGGCTTCTCTGAGTGCTCGTACTTTGTCTGATTTTGTGGCTAACAGGTGGAATAAAGCGATAATTGCTCCTTCAAATTCGGTTCCTGTAACAAATATGTAAAATTTTAAATTGTATTTCAAGAAAATTCAAGTCGTAGTTGTGCATCTGTCTATCTGATTCCAAATATGATCATTGGTTAAATTCAATTAAAATCATTTCAAGATCTAGTAAGCATCCTTAGAGTATGATATCTATATATATGTTAAAATATATACAAGTTGCAAGTTATTAATATGACTCCTTAGTACTAATTTCTCTAGTTTTGAAAGGTCTTAAGAATCTAGTCGGGGCTATTCATAAGAGCCATGCATGAAGGTTTTTGGTAATATTAAAAAGTGTCTTTTCTTTTATTATTAGTAATTACCATCAATGAGAGTGACCCTAAATGCAGTGTTGCACTACCTTTCTATATCAGATATCTATTAGTAAGATTTTGTAAAGAAAAACAATACAGAGTTAAAAATGACAAGAATATTTGGAGGAACACATGTCACCTGCCAATAGTCAGTTCATAAACCAGGGAGTAAAATTAGCGGTCGCCCAGTCGCCCATGGCGACTAAATCTTCGGCTGGACCACCTAAGATTTCAAAATCGTCGTCCAGCCGGCGACCTTAAATATTGCATTTTTCTATACTCCAGACCCCATGTTATTTTTTTTGTCAATGCAATCATCAAAAACTGATGAAGTTTATCAACTGTTAGAGAAATTGCCTTTTTTCTCATTACCAGATCCAAAATAGCCCCTTTTTTGTTTAATTTGTTTCATCGGCGAACAAAACATGGAAGATCGAGAGATTCCAAATACAATTGTAAATATTAGGACCCCTCTAGGCGATAAATGAGCAACGGTTATCGGATTTATTCTACCGCGTAAACAAAATTGGGTACCTGTAATCTATAAATAGATACGGAAAATATCCCAAACAGACTTATATATAAGTATTACGTCAGCTTTTTCAAAATGTCTGCGCACAGTCAAATTTAACAAAAATTACAATGCGGCGTTTTCTCGACTGGGTTAGCGGACCCAAAAAGAAAAGGTTATTTTACAGGGTTCGAATTTAAGCTTGCAAACTCGCGAGTGCAAATTTCAAATTGCAAGGTGAGATTTCAGGAACCAGCATATTTTTGCGAGTGAAAATTTTGGGCCGAATAATACGCATTTCTATTTGTCGATCTTTTACAGGGTTGTTTCTTTGACAAATCGCTGTTATTGCAGTGATTTTTCGAGATTTACCGAGTGGCTGGGAGTATATATATACTTTCAGTTTTGCAATATTAGCGGAAGTTTACAATCGACTCATGTGCATGCATATTTAACGGCCCCAATATTGATGACGTTTACTGTATACATTTGGGCATCGGAATTCTAAAATTAGTTTTAATTTATATATCGCAAATACGATGGTATATTTTGGGTTTCCCAAGTTGTATTCACAACGGAGATAGAAGGAATGGATGTCTTGCACTTAATCTATTTATTTATTGGGGTTTTACGCTGCTTTCAACAATATTTCAGTTATATCACGGCGACAGTTCACTTATTCATGATCCCTGGGTAAACAAACCAGTACTAGGCTAGAAAATGAAAAATAACAAGGTCACCGATTTAGGTCATTCACTGAAACAGGGCAGTGTACGATTTATATGTCAACATTACATCCGATCCTAGCAGGAACATAATTTAAAATGATTTCAAGCAGGAATTGAGATTGATACTCTAGATTTCTGTTTCCAATTTAAAAACAATAGTTCATCAGTTTTCATGAATGACTTTTCTTCATTTGGTTTTGCATTGAATAAATTTAAATAAAACTAGAACTATCACTGAAGATGATAAATACCCCCTAAACAGCACCTTGACTACACCAAAACTTAATAAGTAAAAGGGCCATTACTCTGTAAAATAACATGCAATTGTAACCCCTTTAGGATATGCACATCTCCTCTTGGGATAGAAGCTTCAAGTAAAATGTTATTGAATTCCTATTTTGTAAGAAATAGGCCGGACAAAATATGGCTTCCGACCAACAGACAGACAGACAGACAGCCCACCACAGTGACTCCTATATCCCCCTCTTCTTCGAAGGGGGGTATTAAAATACATGTTTGCTTGTTGTAATAGGCTACATATAATATGAATAAAAAAAAAATCATATATGAATTTGCGTAATTGTATTATTGAAAAGGTTGGGCCACCAAATTTTTCTCTGGGCCACCATTATTCTATAGTAAGTGGTCCAGTTGGCCACCAAGCTCAAAATGTTAGTCTTTATCCCTGTAAACTCAAATATTTCAAAACATTGCGTACAGATGGACTGACAAATAGCTGAGAAACAATCTCTACAGGTCACCCAGACAAAGTAGGCAACACAAAAACCATCATAAAAAGAGTATAAAGTTCTACTTCTTACCTCTTCCTGTATTGACAGTAGCTGGACTGAATGCCTTCCATACAATGGTCTCGCAGATATTCGTTGCTATAAATAGTGAGATACCCGACCCTAAACCATAACCCTTCTGTAACAACTCATCCAGCAGCAACACTATCAGACCAGCAACAAACAACTGAAATTTAATGAAAGTATTTCTTATTTTCTTATAATGTGACTTCAGTAGTCTAGATAGTAGAATAAATTCCTATCCAATTGTGTACAAAGCCTAATGCAGAGATTTAAAAACACCTTTAGCAAAATGCTCTTTCACATTTTTTACCCCCATTCAATATCTTCATTCAATTTTCTGCAAATTGCAATTGGAAATGAGATTCCATGTTGTACATTTTTATCTTTAACACCCCGCAACTGTTTTGGAGACAGGGGAACTCACTTTTGTACATATGCCATATTGTACATTTAAAATATATTAATTAAGTTAGCATTTTTTCAAAGTATCAAAGGTCTTAGTTATACCAAATGTGATAAAAGCTTTATATAGGAATAGTATTTCATAATAATATGAAACGGTACAAATGCAAAGATCAATGTCTACAAATATAGATTTTGGACAATAAATATAACATGTATTTGTTGATAGATGTATAAACCTATGGGAAATTGAGAAAAACATTTGAACTGGAAACAGAACAAAGTCTGTAAATACTGTTTTTTGACCGAAGTTCCTAACCATTTTACTAGTGAATCTTTTATCAACAGAAATAAATATGTCATCTGAAAAATTTCAAACAATTATAACAAATGTATCAATTTTATGTAATAGTTTCAAAAGCATAAATCTCATTTTGCAAAATCCTCACTTTCATCAGGTTGTTAAATGGGTCGTCGCCAGTAACTGGTTTTAATGACAGGTCTACAGCTTACCTGAATAATGATGAGTAAACAGACACCTGCCCCGACCTCCGACGGCTCACCGTACATTCCAGTCATGACGTACACAATGGCCTGACCTACTGTGATTACCATACCAAATACTGAAATGACAATAATACATCTTCAATTATTCAATTAGTTTTCCATAAACAGTAAAGCATTGAACTTCCTCCTATCCTTCACCTTCAAACAATAATCGTGCAGTATTCATAAGATTAGCTCTAGTACTCTCATCAGCCAAGTGGACATCCATGGTCCAAAACTAATGGATTATCTTGGTAAAAATCATTTGATTGTAATTTTCTGCACAAATGTCAAATTTCAGTAACTGTGAGCAGTTTTCGAAGTTTCAGTTGTATTCTAAATTAACCAGGTTAGATAGAATGAAGGTAAAAATGGAAAAGTACTTACATTTCTGAGCACCATTGAAGAGAGCTCGGTCTTTTGGGGTATCACCAACTTCAATAATTTTAGCTCCAGCTAATAGCTGCATGATGAGACCAGAGGTTACAATTGGTGAAATACCAAGTTCCATCAAAGTTCCTAAAAGATCAAGAATGTTCATATTATTGTTGCTGTTGTGTATGAGCTGTGAAACATGGAAAACATTTTTTTTTAAGTTTTGAACTTTATAGCAATTACAAACAAGTTGATAAGTCAATATTATCCCATTTCACATAAATTAAGTAATGATTCTGTTGCTGTTAACTTTTGAAATCATTGTGAATGTGACAAAATGAGAAATTGCTCATGTGCTAACTTTCATTAACTTCCAACATTATTTAGTAAAATTTATTTCACTTTCAGAGATTTTTCTCATTAATGTCCAGATTGTTTCAGAGTCATCAGATGCAGATTTGTTGTATGAGGGAAATGGTAAATTTTATAACTGTTTTGCATCTATGTTTTTAAAAATATCTGCTCGACTACATGGCAAAAACCCTGATAAATCTGCTCCAGATCGCATGCTAAACTATGCGCATCAGTCACAAATGTTTGTTTTCATGGCTCACGTAAATGAAGCATGTATTCTTTCACAAACATTACAATGTGATTCATGAACTGATTGAAAACTTATCAAGTCAGTTCCTGATAAAGTTTGCTAGTGTTTAAGATAAGAGGTTTAGATAAGGATTGGTATATGTAGCTCTTTTTTCCCACAATATCTCTTCCCACAACCAAACCCTATGATTTGGATACTCAAGAGCACCATCAGCACAGGGTAAGAGGGCTGCACCAAGATTGTAGAACATGCAAAACACCCCTTATCTAATGCTCTGCTAAGACATGTACAAATTATCAAGTCTTATCTACAAAACCATTCAAAGACAACTACATACCTCTGCTTGAAGCGAGAATAACTCTCTGCCAGTAGAAAGGATCTGCAGAGTCTGACGACATTATGCCAAACAGTGGGATTTGACAACACACAAGAAAGATGAATAAAGTGATTGCCGTCCATAATACTTTCTCTCTGAATTGAATCTGCAAGTAAAATATTATTAATATTAGCATGATTAAATATTTGGAATGTGTACTCGCTTAAATTTAAACGAGCAATTGTCACTTTGAATGATTCTTTAACATCATTACAGAAATATTTCAATCAGTAAAACTAATGCTGGTCAAAATATTGTTAAAGTACAAACATTCTTTAAACCCATATCTCGAAGTTGTACTTAACAGGAAAATCTAATTAGTATTTTAGATTAATATCAAGATTGTTGGAAGGAACAAACAGGTCTGACAGTGAATAAGTAAAAAGACAAATGACTGCAGAAATCTGTATGTGTCTCCTGCAAAGGGAAGCAACACAAAATTCAAAGTGATATGGATAAAGTTTGTTGTTTCGCGAGATTTGTCACTAAGAAAAACCACTGATAAAAGTGGTAATACTCTATATTTTATTGATTAAATGGTTTCCATTGAGAGATACTTAAACTATTCATTTATCAATTTTAATTTAATTTTGTAAACTAATTTCATAAAACATCTTTATGGAAAAAAAATAATATACCATTACATATACTTACTTTTCTATCTGGCTTGGCTATTTCTGGCAAGACAGCACAGAAAGGCTTTATAAACTCAAGAAATTTGACTGAAATAATAAAATAAAACAATTAATAATAGTTAGAAGGAAAAAAACCATTTTAACAGTTGATTGAAAGATTTAAAATATTCAAAATTAACAATTTTGACCAAATTATAAGGAGTGTCCACGATCTGCCAAAATATCATTACTTTAGGCATATGGCCACTTCAGTCAGAAACATTGAGATGTGGTTCAACACAAACTATATCATATGTTCTACATTAACAGTGTTTTCCACATATACAACTGTAATACGTCCTTTGGCCAGATTATTTTCACATGTAATATATAACAAAAAACATTTAGAAATTACGAACCAATGAATTTTAACCCTTTCCCTCATACGACAATTCTGCAGCAAACGACTTTGAACATATTTTGTCAAAAAATGGAAAATCTCTTATAATTGAATGGATAACCTATGACTAAAAGCAATTTCTTCTTTTGTCACTTTGTTTTCAAAAATCTGTCTGCTGCAGAGGCATCAGAAAGCGTTTAATTGTGGGAAAGTGTTAAACTTAATTTCAATGATTGGTAAGTCACGTATGTTGGTCATGTTGTCCGAAGTTGTATCTTCAAGGATATAGTTGACACATGACACATACATTTATTTACAGTGATATTTTTATCATCAAATTGTAGATATATTGACAAGGTAATTTTTAGTCCATTTGATATTGTGCCAATATGATTGCTATTTTGTTAAACTGATGAGTCTTTGTCCACATGTCACTTTTTATGTTTTATTTTAGCAACTCTAAATATTTGAATGACAAACATTGAATTACTAAATTGAAAAATGTAGGTGTTTACAACTACATGTTCTCACAAACGTTACTATTTCTCGTTAAATATGGTCAAAATAGAACTTTTGTGTTGGCATTTAATCGCCCCACCCACCAAATCCAGTGTTTACAGGTTCGACGTGGCATAGAGTACTGACCGGCTTATTTTAAATCTGCATTTTTTGGCGAAATTCGTAATTTGATTCAGAAATAGAAACAATAAAACAATACTTACTCCCCATTTTCCCGTTTGTGATCTACCAATTAATCTGTTCGTTGTTTTTTTCTGCCACAAAATACGGGTGCAACTGCAGTTGTGTACAAGCCTGGAAGTAGACGGATATGTCAAATTGAAAAGGACTGATCACGTGACCAAGTACGTGTAAGCTTCGACTGCCGATGTGTAACTTTTTTCTTGTTTGCTTTCCTTTTTATATTAAAATTTACGGACGAAATTATTATCATAATTCATACCGATTCTATATTTAACAAACACAAAATTAACAAAATCTTGAAAAAGTTCATAAAACTTGTCATCGATTTGAGTTGCAACAAATTCACACGCAATATTTTAACGAAAATGTATTTTAATAAAACGAAAAAGCAATTATAATTATATAAACGAAAAGCTAAACAATTTTACTTACCTCTTCACAGTCTGAACACAGTGACACTTAATTATAATGCATCCAAATTCTTATAAAATGAGATAATTAAATATATTTTTATTTTAAGGCAAGCAAGCCTGTTTCTTGTACTTCCTTGTCAAAATAAGTACAAGACTAGTTTGACTGCATGCTTTTGGTATGACTGTATATATATACATTTTTTACCTGTAAGCCTGATTGTTATCTTTTGTGATAAAAAAATATCAATAGAGTACCATAAACGGTTATGACAATTGCTGGGTTTTACAACATATCATCATAAATCGTCGTCCTGTCAAAGTGTCTGATTTTATCGCACTGCAATCTTTGACTTTTCTCTTGTCCCCGGGCCTTATAATACATAGAAATCTATATGAATGCATACAGATAAATCAGTTATATACATTTTCAAAAAGCATTTGAATGCAGACGACATGCCTTATTCTGAACTTGCAATGTCGGCATTATGTGCATATAGCCTACTTACAATAAAAAAAAAAATAACAACTCCCAGGATGATTTTCATGATCATACCAAACGGCGCGGTAGTATTTCTGTGGTCGACTTGAATCAGTCCCTAAACTAAAGTTACACTATTACATCAGTTAATGGATGCATGTGCCTGTACTCCTCTAAAGCCTGTTTATATTTTTCTTCCAAACATTACAACATATATTTATTTATTTTAGTCAAATTTACGTTCCTGGAGGACACGTGCAGAATACAAAGCGAATATTTTAAAAACATGACATCTCCATTAAAGCTACTTTTCATTTAAAAATCGGAACTTCTTTTTTTGTAGTTTGAATATTGAATAGTCCTACTCGATCTTGTTATTTAATTGCAATGTCAAAATGGAAAGTTAATCGACGAAAATTGGACATATAGCAAATGATAGAACAATTATTAATGCTTAAATTTTCGACTAAAGTTGTTTATAAAATATACATTAGATTTTAAAATCAAATTGTAAATGATACAATAACCTTGGTTTGACGTTTCTTTAACTTTCAACTGTGTCCAACGATTGACAGACTGGCATTATAAATCAAAATGATAACAAAATATCAAAAACGTGCAATGTAGTGAAACAGGGTCTATGTTTATTTTGTATATCCAACTCCATGGATGTTTAGTAAATATGGACATATGGTTGTTATTTCACGTGTGTAAAATTGTGTTTTGAGTTAGTTTTACATGCTATGCATGTTGGCATACTTTCTATTTATGGAAACAGTTCAGGTAATTCTACCTACACTATTACCCAAGTTCTTGATTGGGATATTTATTTGTTGGCTACATATATCTAAAAGCTTATCTACGCCCTTAGATGCGGATAAAGTCAGCAGTCAGCCATCCTTTAAACAAACCTACGGATAGTCCTTATCTTAGTGTATTTGTATATACCTAGATCTATAGACTTATGTTTGAAAGGATAAACACACGAACATTTCGAGGGCTTGGCGTGAAACGGTTGTAACTAAAATTTGTATTTTTTTACCAAGGTTAATCACCTCGCCATAAAGTCTTTATAAGCGTTAAATCATTTTTCTTGGAAAACAATGTAAATTTAGGTGCCATTGCTCGTTCTGAGCAATGGCACATAAATTTGCATTGTTTACAAAGGTGTCAAAATTGCCCCTAAACCAGGGTCTTCAAAATAGGTTTTAAGTTACAACCGTTTCACGCCAAGCCCTCGATTTACTCAATAACTCATCTTTTGAATCTCCCGCCAACTATTTTAATACTCGCACAATGCGCATGCGTGAGTGTATGTAAAAATTTCCGGGTCGAAATAGTAAACAATGGCCGAAATGGAATAAGAAATTGGAAGAAAATAGAGCGTGCATCATTGGATTTACCCACCACCTTTATTCATTTTGATTTTAAGCCCTTTTAACAATTTTTTCGACTACGCGGTAAGTTGATTTCAAGTAGAGTCGTATCGGGCTGCAAGACCCACGACATTTTTTGTTTCACTGCGCAGGTCTCAAATCGGAGGTGGGAGGTGCACAGGCCCAAGCGCAGCCGCATTGCCAAGGTTTTCATGCTCCCAGCTTCTGCGCATGTAGCAGACGATTTCAAGATGTTCACGTGCTAAAAATTCATAATATACTGAGAAAAACAGAAGCATAATGTTTAAACGACTAAAATATTGCCCAGATAATGTTAATTTATTGAATAAACAACATGGCGGGTATTTGTTGAATCCCTTTACACTTCCTTGGTCCCACATACTTTTAATTCCTATACATTATACAAGGAAGAGACAGAAATAATATATCCCACAATGTATTAATACAAATCTATATAATAAAGAGTCTTAATCCAAATCTATATAATAAAGAGTCTGGTGTTGTTTGTTTATATTTTCTATTTTTACCCCAATGTAAGAATTTGGGAAGGATATTATTTCAGGTAGGATCAACTGAATAACCTTTCAGATCTAGATTGGTTTAAAAGAAAGTTTAATTAAGTTAATTGAACATTATTAAATCAATATTTAAAATCTTTTTATGGCTGCTTTAGAATATATATGAGACATGTCTAGTGGTCTGGATGAATAAAAGCATTAATTGTTGTACATAGTCTAACTCTAGTCTGGCTACGCTAACATTTTTTTGTCATCTAAGATGTCCTTTATGCAGGGGTGTAGATAAGACTATGACTATAACTAATAACAAAGATATTTTCTGAAAGTTTCATTCTTCTATATATATTGCTATACATATAGATAAAAATATTTGAATACGTTATACATTTTGAATGTGGGAGGTTAAAGGTTCGATTCCCAGCCGGGTCATACCAAAGTCTTAAAAAAAGGTAGTAGTAATGGCTGCCCGAATTGGCACTCGGGGGGGGGGGGGGGGGGGGGGGTTGCGGGGTTAGCATTACGACTGACTGGCTGGTGTCTGGAGTAAATGGTCACAAAAGCTAGCTCTACTGCAAGGCAGTATAAGTATCCCCTTATGCGAACACATGGCTAAATAGTCACATGTCTATCTATGGGACGGACCACTCTACTACATACTTCCCTTTCATATGAATATTTGTCCTTGAATCATTCAAATTACAACAACTACTTCTCTTTCTCACATCACTGCGGGTTATTTACGTTGGGCATCAATGTAACTGAACCCATCTGAAAAAGTCTGTCCAGACCAGGGCTCGAACTCAGGACCACTTGCGGGGTTAGCATTACGACTGACTGGCTGGTGTCTGGAGTAAATGGTCACAAAAGCTAGCTCTACTGCAAGGCAGTATAAGTATCCCCTTATGCGAACACATGTCTATCTATGGGACGGACCACTCTACTACATACTTCCCTTTCATATGAATATTTGTCCTTGAATCATTCAAATTACAACAACTACTTCTCTTTCTCACATCACTGCGGGTTATTTACGTTGGGCATCAATGTAACTGAACCCATCTGAAAAAGTCTGTCCAGACCAGGGCTCGAACTCAGGACCACTTGCGGGGTTAGCATTACGACTGACTGGCTGGTGTCTGGAGTAAATGGTCACAAAAGCTAGCTCTACTGCAAGGCAGTATAAGTATCCCCTTATGCGAACACATGTCTATCTATGGGACGGACCACTCTACTACATACTTCCCTTTCATATGAATATTTGTCCTTGAATCATTCAAATTACAACAACTACTTCTCTTTCTCACATCACTGCGGGTTATTTACGTTGGGCATCAATGTAACTGAACCCATCTGAAAAAGTCTGTCCAGACCAGGGCTCGAACTCAGGACCACTTGCGGGGTTAGCATTACGACTGACTGGCTGGTGTCTGGAGTAAATGGTCACAAAAGCTAGCTCTACTGCAAGGCAGTATAAGTATCCCCTTATGCGAACACATGTCTATCTATGGGACGGACCACTCTACTACATACTTCCCTTTCATATGAATATTTGTCCTTGAATCATTCAAATTACAACAACTACTTCTCTTTCTCACATCACTGCGGGTTATTTACGTTGGGCATCAATGTAACTGAACCCATCTGAAAAAGTCTGTCCAGACCAGGGCTCGAACTCAGGACCACTTGCGGGGTTAGCATGACGACTGACTGGCTGGTGTCTGGAGTAAATGGTCACAAAAGCTAGCTCTACTGCAAGGCAGTATAAGTATCCCCTTATGCGAACACATGTCTATCTATGGGACGGACCACTCTACTACATACTTCCCTTTCATATGAATATTTGTCCTTGAATCATTCAAATTACAACAACTACTTCTCTTTCTCACATCACTGCGGGTTATTTACGTTGGGCATCAATGTAACTGAACCCATCTGAAAAAGTCTGTCCAGACCAGGGCTCGAACTCAGGACCACTTGTTAGGAGACAAACACTCTACAGTGTAGCTACAAAAGCAAGCTCTATAGCAAGTCATAATATGTATCCCCTTATTCAGTACTGTATCTATGCGACAGACCACTCTAGCTTCTACATATTTAGGATAACCCTATCAGACGAGGTCATCTACTAAAGTGGTGACTGAGAAAAAGGTCAACTGAAATGTTTCCAGTGTTGTTTATTTCTGTCTATTATTTCAGAATGTCTGGCCATGTGATGATGAGTGATCTCAGTGAACCCAGCTCTCCGGAGAGCGAGATGTATGACACCTCAGTATTGTTGGATGCGTCGGTACAGGATGATGTTGCAAATCAACTCGCTGCTGCAGGTTTGTCATGCACACCAATCTGATTTAGATCTTTTATTATACTTTCAAAATAATTCATTTCTTGTCATAATATACTTATTTTATTCAGGCTTTCCCTCACTCGGACAGACATCTGAAGATACTTTTTGCAATTTGATTTTTTTTTCCAAAAAATGTTTCAAGGCTCCAATTCCGCCAACCCTACTAAGTGCTAAATAATAATTACAGGTTTATTTTGGGTAATTCTTGGAATATGACCTATATACCCATGGAATTGGGAATGTTTGCGTAATTTTTTGGCAAAATGGGAATTAATATGCTTCTATGGTACCTGGATTGTATGTCTCTGTGAATAGACGCTTGTGTGTAAGGGTAATAAGTTTTGTCAAAAAATGGAATATCTCTATTACTGAATCGATAATGTATGACTAAAAGTTGAAAACATTGTGGCAAAGGGAGCAAAAAGCCATCTGCTGGAGAGGCGTCAGAAAGCGTCTATATGAGGGAAAGGGTTAACTTAATTTCAAAATAATTTGCATCTTTTTTTGGCAAAATTGGAAAAAAATTCATAAAGTATAATGCTTCTATGGTACCTGCATATTAAACCTAGATTATATGTCTGTGAATAGTCGCTTGCATGTAAGGGAAATAACAGTTTTGTTTATATTTTTTTTTAAACTTCTTGTTAGGAATTTTTATTGAAACATTGGGGAAAAAGCATACTTTTTGTCATTTGGAACATGACCGATTACCGGCTATAAAAATGATAAAAAAAAAGAATTAGCCTGAATTAAAATCTTAAATAAAGTTGGAACACATGCCACCATTCATGTTTTTCAAATTATTTAACCCTTTTCCCCCATATGACATTTCTGCAGCAGAAGACATTGAACATATTTTGTCAAAAAATGGAATATCTCTATAACTAAATGGATAACTCAATATGACTAAAAGTGGAAAACATTGTGGCAAAGAGAGAAATTGCTCGTTATGAGCAATTTCTTCTTTTGTCACTATGTTTTCAAAAAGCCGTCTGCTGCAGAGGCGTCAGAAAGAATCTATATAAGGGAAAGGGTTAAGTAACTGACATAAGTCAGTTTACATAAATATAGTTACCTTGCTACTGACTAACAATACTTGATTAAGTAATATTAAGGGAATATCGGGGAAACAAAACTGATGAAATATTCTTTGAATTATTAAAGTATTACTTTAAGTTTTTACTAAGTGAGGTTGGTGGAATTGGGACCTGATAATGCTTATTTTTTTTACCCGGGTGAATTTTAACCTGACGATTCAAATTGTGGTATTCAGAAAATAGTTAACCCTTTCCCTCATACGACAATTCTGCAGCAGACGACTTTGAACGTATTTTGTCAAAACATAGAGAAAATCTCCTTATTTGAATGGATAACCTATGACAAAAAGAAGAAAACATTGTGGCGAAAGGATAAATTGCACGTTTTGTGCAATTTCTTCTTTTGTCACTATGTTTTCAAAATGCCGTCTGCTGCAGATGCGTCAGAAAGCGTTTATATGAGGGAAATGGTTAAAGCAATGTTTCTATGAGACCTTTGCAGTATGAAACCTAACACATCCTTTGTATATTTTTGTATTAACAAAAATGTATATTAAAATATTTAAGGACCAGTTGGAGTTGCAGCTGCTGCAGCAGTTTTATCCAGTCGGAAGAGAAAACATCCCCACCATTTTGAAACCAATCCAGCACGTCGGAAGCGTCAACAAACCCGTTTATTGAGGTAATAGACATTGTAGATGGCATCATGCAATATGGAAGCTACTGCATATAGACACACATTCTAGATACACTTGTTTATCATTAGTCTTTAACTGATTCTGACAACTTTAGACACCTCTGTAGCAGATAACATTGAACAAATATTAATGGAAAAGGAGAATTTTCTCATAACAAGTAAATATACCCCCAGATACATAGTATATGGGGGCTATATAGGAGTCACGCTTGTCGGTCGGTCTGTTTGTCGGTCTGTTGGTCTGTGGACATTACTTGTGAACACTATTTCTCAGCAACCCTTGGTCATAATTCAATATAACTTCACAAGAATGATTGATACCAAGCCTAGTTATGGCCACATCCATATATATATAGATATTAAAATACACTTACTTGATTGACTGACTGAATTGTTGTTTTGCCCTTGAAGATGCAATAAAAATTACCATCACATAGGTAAGAATTAAATTCTTTCTATTTTCCATCAATATCTAAGACCTTGTTAATAGTATGTAACCATTTCCGAAATACAACACATCTGCAGATGACACCTTTGAAACCATCTTGGCAAAACATGGTTAATCTCTATAAATGAGGAATAATTAATTAACCCTTTTCCTCATACTACAAATCTGCAGCAGATGACTTTGAACATATTTAGTCAAAAAATAGAAAATCTCTATAATTGTATGGATAACCTATGACTGAAAGTGGAAAACATGTTGAGCAATTTCTTTTTTTTTTCACTATGTTTTCAAAAAGCCGTCTGCTGCAGAGGCATCAGAAAGCGTCTATATGAGGGAAAGGGATAATCAACATCTCTGCAGGAGACGGCTTTGAAAACATATAAACAAAAGTATGGAACATCTCTCTATTTCTCCTTTTGCCACAAGGTTTTCAAAAGTGGTCTGCGGCAAAGCATGTTTGCAAGTGAGAAAGGGTTATGTTTACCATCATAGAACACTTGTGCTATTTTGTCTGAAATGAATATAATTTTTTTTCAGGAAATTACGTCATACAATAGAGGAGTATTCGTCGCGAGTAGGTCAACAGGCGGTTGTGTTGTGTTGTACACCAGGTGTCAGTCAATCCATGCAAATATACAGAGTGTTTGGGTCCCAACCCTTAGAGAATGTGGTAAGCTATAGAGTGCTATTCGAATATATACATTCCAACCTGTTTTTAACCCTTAGAAAATCTTTATAATTGATTGGATAACCTATGACTAAAAGTGGAAAACATTGTGACAAAAGGAGAAATTGCTCGTTTTGAGCAATTTCTTCTTTTGCCACTATGTTTTCAAAAAGCTGTCTGCTGCAGAGGCGTACAGAGTGTTTGGGTCCCAGGTTTTTTTTAGGGCCTTTTTGGGGCCGATATTCGGCCCCATTCCCCTCACTGAAAAGTATATATTTTTCCCCTTTTTTGAAAAAAAAATCCCCTCCTAATTTTTTTTTTTTTTTTTTTTTTTTTTTTTAATAATGTAGACAGTGTTATTGATGTTTTCAGTCAAAAAGACAGATCAATTGACCTCTAATGTTTCTATCATATGTTTCTGTTGCTAGTTATGTAACAATACAGTTATGAAATCAAGAAATTTATTGTATTTTTTCCCCTATTTTAGACTTACAACGCTATTTTTCCCCTCTCAAAGGGCCCCGCCACCATTCCCCTAAAAGTGAAAAAAAAACCTGCGGTCCCAACCCTTGGAGAATGTGGTAAGCTATGCGGTGCTATTTGAATATACATGTACAGTCTAACCCTTTGTTTAAGGACCACACATGGGGAGAGAACATGCTGGTCTTTGTTCATAGGTGGTCTTTAATTACAGGGTCATTTATGCATAACATGAGTCATTGGGGAATTAAAAGTGTGGTTGGTATAGACAGAGAATTGCTATACAAAGGTGGTCTTAAGCACAGGAATGACTGTATAAATATATATACATGTATATATATATCATTTATCCTTTCCCACATACAACAAATCTGCAACTGACGACTTAAAAAACATATGTGCAAAAAATATAGAAAATCTATATTAAAGAATAATTATAGAATAGAGTTGAAAACATTGTGGCAAAAGTAGAAATTGAGCCCAAAATGTATTCACTTATAAAACGCCGCAGATGCGTCAATTTTTACCTGCAGGTGGGGAAGGTACTTACCTCTCAACAACATCCAAGTTAGATAACTCATCCACCATGAGTTTTCTGACAAGGTCACATCATTGTCTCTAGAATGATAAAGGTGACATCCCTCTTTGAACCCTCATATCAGCAGCAACATTTCAATATTTTTATTTGTTCAGATTCGTGACAGTAAACCACAGATCTTGCAGGAATTAGAGACCGCCCTTCAAGAACAAACCCCGCCCTCTCAGAATGAAAACTCTCAGTTGTATGAATTGCCTCCACTGGTCATTGATGGAATTCCAACACAAGTTGACAAAATGACCCAGGTAAGACAAAACCTTTTACCTAACAGGCTTAAGACGTACACAAGAGTACAGAGACTTAGATATGTTGATGTAAAACTGGTCTCTTTTACAAATTATTTCTATTATCAACCGACAGACAATGGAAGATAGTGGTAATATCAATCTACAATGGCGCTCAGGATTGTGGGGTAAGCGTTATGACACCCTCGCTACTGTCACAATGAACCAGTAGTACTGGTAACTTACCCAAGAAATGCAGTGGTATAACTGAAAATTATTGAAATTGACTTGAAACACCATACGAAAATCTGTTAAAAATGTTAATGATTGATATATTGTGGAGATGAAATAATGAAGTTGTAATATTGATTATAAATGTGAATATAAATTAAGCCTTTCCCACATGTAACAAATCTGCAGCTGAAGACTTTGAAAACATCTTAGTAAAATATTAGAAAATCTCTAAAAAATAATACATGATTATAAAATAAAGTTGAAACCATTGTGGCAAAAGGAGAAATTGCTCATTTGTTTTCAAAATTTGGTCTGCTGCAGAGGCATCAGAAAGTGTGTAAGAGTTTAAAAAGATGATGTTAAGTAAATGCTACATACTCTTCTTTTTACAGGCTCAACTCAGAAATTTTATTCCAGAAATGTTAAAATACTCTACAGCCAGAAGTAAGCCAGGTTGGGGCCGACCTGACTGTCGACCTGTGTGGTGGCCCAGTGATCTCCCTTGGGCAAATGTGCGCAGCGACGCTAGATCTGAGGAGGACAAAAAGAGGGTAGGCTGAATCAGAGCTCTATTAAAGCGGCATTTTACATGTTCTAAAATACTTATGTGACACTCGAACCCTTATGTTTTGGGTGATCAAATAAAGCGTCTCACTGAGACATTTCATTTGGGTAGCCACAACATAGGGTTTTGTTAAGTAAAGACCAGTTTCTTCCTCCTTAGGGTGAGCACCTTTAGAGCTTTAGTTGAAGGCATATTGCATGTTGTTAACCCTTGCAAACATGCTGATACATTTTGACAAGATTGGACATACAGCAGACAAAATTTGAAAGCATTGTGGGAAAAATGAGAAATTGCTTATATTTTCAACTCTATTCTGACATTGTACTCTCATTTTAAAAAGAGAAATATTCCAATTTTGACACATTGTTTTCAAAGTTGTCTGCTGTAGATTCCTTAACCCTTTCCCTCATATAGACGGCTTTTTGAAAACATAGTAACAAAAGAAGAAATTGATAAAAACGAGCAATTTTTCCTTATACACAATGTTTTCCACTTTTAGTCATAGGTTATCCTTTCAATTATAGAGATTTTCCATTTTTTGACAAAATATGTTCAAAGTCGTCTGCTGCTGAATTGTCATATGAGGGAAAGGGTTGAATGCTTATTTTACCTCAGTATCCTATGCTGTGGTTGTCAAGCCTTTAGCTCAGCTGGTAGCGAGGACAGCTATCAATCAGGGAGGGAATCATGAGTTTGAACCCCGGCTTGGTCTTTTATTCTTTCCGATCAATGACAAATCCCATTGTGACCTCTACTGTGCTAACAGTCAATGTGGAAAAGCAGCCAGTTGCTTGGTAAGACTGTTGTGTAGAGTAATGGTGTGCGAAAGCTAGGAAACACATGAGTAGGTGAATTGGCCGCTGTGGTAAATGCCAGAATTTTTTTAAAAAACAGCTTCAAAACCCAATCAAATCCTATATATTATGTGGCTACTGAAAAATCTTTGTCACTGAATATATTGTTTTATGTACCCACAACAAAGGATTTAGTCGGCTTATAATTGATACTCGAGATTTTTATTGGGAGAAAACCCTTACCCACATTCTGATACATCTGCAATAGTTATCTTGTGAAAACATTGTGGCAAAAGGAGAAAGTGCTTATAAATAATGAGCATTTTCCCTTTTTGCAACACTGCTTTCATCACTATTCAAGTATAAGACTTTCGTTTGGAGTTTGGCTTATATGTTTATTAAGTTGTCTCCTGCAGATTTATTGTATGTTGGAAAGGGGTTAACTTTTTCCCTCATAAAGTCGCTTTCTGACGCCTCTGCAGCAGACAGCTTTTTGAAAACATAGTGACAACAGAAGGAATTGCTCAAAATGAGGCAATTTCTCCTTTTGCCGCAATGTTTTCCAATTTTAGACATAGGTTATCCATACAGTGATAGAGATTTTCTTTTTTTCAACAAATATGTCCAAAGTCGTCTGCTGCAGAATTGTCGTATGTTGGACAGGGTTAACTGTTGGTGTTATGGTTAATGACATGATTTCAGGTTCCGTGGACAGACGCCCTCAGACAGATCGTCAAAAACTGTTACATGCATCACGGTCGAATCGATCTACTTCAAGTGTTTAAGGAGGAACACACCAGCAATGTGCATGTACAGCAACAGGCATATCAGACGGCGTCCATGATGCAGACGATAAACAATCCAGACGGCACAGTTTCAATCATACAGATTGATCCAGGGCCAAACTCCATCGTTACTCTACCGGACGGGACACAAGCTACTGTTGTTCATGCTGTAAGTAGCGTTGTAACTGAATTGTTTTCTTGATAACATAAACCCTGATGCATACTGTTTTCGGCAAAGTTGTCCATCTGTCCATCACAAAATTTGTGTTGCACATACCTCCAAAAGTGTTTGAGTTAACAGTCATAAATCTTTACTGGAATGTTTGTTAGCATGTCAAAATGTGTTGTTTTGTTTCTCGGCAAAGCCTTGTTTCAGCAAAGCAATAGCCCTTGAATTAGTTAGAATAATATATTGGAAATGTTTTGTAATACATATCTCACGTAGAGTCATGAAAGTTTTCACGAATATTTGTCAGTATGAATTTTTCACCAATTTTTGTATTTGCCAAATACTTTTTTTTCCAGAGTTATGTCCCTTTTTTCACTTGGGTAGAATAAGCTTTACCCTTTCCCACATCTAACAAATCTGCATCAGATAACATGGAAAACATCAAGTTAAAAGTATAGAAACTTTCTATAAAGAACAATTATTGCAATAAGATGAAAACATTGCGCCAAAAGGAGAAATTGGTCATGAAAATCAATTGCTCCTTTTGCCACAACGTCAGAAAGCTTCTATATGTGGTTAATGGTTAAAGAGAGTGGAAATTGTGTGTAGCATATATCTCCAATAGTATTTTAGGTGTAGCCATGATACTTAATTGTAATGTTTGTTGTTATGTGAAGGTGTCCATGTGAAGCATGTAAATTGACCGATTCGGAGTTTTAGCAAAGATATGGCCCTTAACTTCATTAGAATGAGCTAGAATGTGGAAATTCACTGGGGGCTTTATAGTTGCCAAAGTCCAGTTACAACTGAATTATGCCCTTGACTTTGTAAGAATAGCTGAATAGAGTCCTGAAACTTTACGGGAACGCTTGTCGGTATAATTATGATGTTTTGCAGATGTTGCCTTAACCCTTTCCTACATTCAACTAATCTGCAGCAGATAACTTTGAAAAATCTTGGCTCAAATTTAAAAAAACACTCATTAGATGAAGAAATAAATATTAAATAGAGTTGAAAACATTGTTGCAAGACGTGAAATTTCTCATTATGAGCAATTTCTCCTTTTCCATAATGTTTTCAAAGTTGTCTGCTGCAGAGGCGTAAGAAAGTGTCTAAATGTGTTAAAGGGTCTCTTTCTAGTAGTTTCTACTTTCCCAAGTGCCTATAACACCTTCTTTGTGTAGTGTATGAGTGTCCACCTCGGATGCAGGAGGTCACAGGTTTTGTCATTGGACAGGTCATACCATAGACTTTAACAATTGTTGTAATGGCTTTCCCTTCTTAGTACTCAGGATTGTAGGGTAAACATAACAATTGACTCTCTGATGTCGGGATAAATGAACCAATAGTACTGGTAACTTACCCAGGAAACGATGTGATCTAGCTGAAAAATTATTTAAAAAGGCATAAAGCACCATACAAACAAAACCTGATTTATACATGCAACAGGGAGATATGTATGTTTAGGCTAAAAACAACCCTCTAGTTTAAAACGAGAAATTACTCACATAATCAGTGTTCTGCCAAGACTTTATAAATGAGGGGACATTTGTCTCATCATCTCTGAAAATTAGGGGACATTTTTCAGACCTGATGGGACACTAAGATTGACAACAATAAAATATAAATCATCAACTATCGGCGTGCCGCAATAACGTGGTTGTTTTAAAGTTAGTGTTTTTTTGTGTAAGTGAATTGTTTTTTCTATGCTTTATACACAACGAACATTGCATATAATTTTCTTCTCGATCGAACATCAACCAACTGTAGTCTCGCAACCAATTGTTTTGGAACTTACGTTCGCTTTTGTTTTGTACTTCTTTCCCATCTGACGTCGAAGATTTAGCGTCCGGCTCGTCTACCTGCTTATTTGAAGTTGAATCACTTATTTGTTTTGTTCCGAAAAACTTTAAAATACTTGTTGTTTTCATTTTTTTCTTTTGGGGCGAGGAAGTCGCCATTTTGAACTCTTTAGAAATGAAGATAGAAACCTCGTGTTGCCATGGGTTTACAAATACGCGCGAAATATGAATTAGCCAATAAACACAGCGGATACACAGCGGATACAAAGTTACAGACATGCGCATTCCCGCACTCACCTATTTATGCAAGTGGTTCCCAGTTTTCACGCTATTTCATTCGAAATCACGGTAACCATCACTTTGGTAATTCGGCCCCGATAATTCTCGCACCAATTCGGCCGCGACAATTATCGCACCTACGCATTTTCTAATGGGACATTTTGAATTTTTTAGCGACAATGTCGCGGAATCGCGGCCTCGGCAGAACACTGCATAATTATGTTTGTGAAAGAAGGCTGATGCAGACATCAAAAGTATTTTGTAGCAGGGAAAGGGTTTCATTATCTCCATTATTAGAAGTATTAGCTTATACCCAAGTTGAGGGTGTGGGGTATACTTAACCCTTTCCCTCATATGACAATTCTGCAGTAGACGACATAGAACATATTTTGTCAAAAAATAGAAAATCTCTATAATTGAATGGATAACCTATGACTAAAAGTGGAAAACATTGTGGCAAAAGGTGAAATTGCTCGTTTTGAGCAATTTCTTCTTTTGTCACTATGTTTTCAAAAAGCTGTCTGTTGCAGAGGCGAGGGAAAGGGTTAAACTACATGTTATGGGCCAGAGGCCTACATCATCCAATATCATATTGTATTGTATTGAATTGTTTTGTATTGTAATCTTAGCATGACTTAATCCTTTCCCATATATACAAACGCTTTCTTACACATTTGTTACTAGTCTGTTATAAACAATTTTTGAAAACATTGTGGAAAATCAAGAATATTGCTCATGATGAGCAATTGCTCCATTTGTCACAATGCTAACAACCCTGTTCAATAACTAGCCTTTCATATACATGTATAGATATATATTTTCCATTTTTTTTCCTAGATATTTTAAGAGTTATCTGCTGCAAATTAATTGTATGTGGCGAAGAGTTAACACTATAAAGGTAATTATAGTAAGTTTTTGTATACATTTAGAAGCTAGAGGGTAACCACCACCATTAATCCATTATTTTTATGATTTCAGATCCAAGACCATTCTCAACAACAGCAACATCATGGGGAGATACAGACTACCCAACAGTTTGCGGAGATGGTCAATCAGGACGGGGTTCAAGTGATGACCACTGCAGGGGGTGTGGCGGACATTGGAACACAACATATGTCGCTGAATGCCTTACAGGCATCACTGAATACCGGTGGCCATATAATCCTCACAGGGGCTGATGCAGCGCAGCTTGGAAGTAAGTATAACTATGTTTTTCTCCGTTCAATTAAAGCAATTTTCTTTTTTTGAGTTTCTAAGATTAACTATGTTTTATTCGCTCGGAAATATCTGTGTGAGTGACAATATGCAACATCTGGAGTGTTGGTAATACAGTTTTTTCTATAATGTTGTGTGCTGGATAGGCATTAACCCTTTCCCTCATATGACAATTCTGCAGTAGACGACTTTGAACATATTTTGTCAAAAAATAGAAAATCTCTATAATTGAATGGATAACCTATGACTAAAGCCGGAAACATTGTGTCAAAAGGAGAATTTGCTCATTTTGGGCAATTTCTTCTTTTGTCACTTTGTTTTCAAAAAGACGTCTGCTGCAGAGGCGTCAGAAAGCAGCTATATGAGGGAAAGGGTTAAAAGTGGTCTGTATCCTGGGAAAACATTAACCCACATACAGACGCTTTCCGACGCCAGTGCACTGACGCATTTTTGAAAACATTGCGGCAAAAGGAAAAAATTCCTATAATGAGCAATTTCTCCCTGTGCCAAATGTTAAAAACTATATTTTCCATCTTTTTGCGATGATTCCAAAGTCATCTTCGGAATTGTTGTATGTGGGAAAGGGTTAACAAAATACCAACCAACCCATTGCCTCTTTTGGTATATATTTGCTTTTTGAAGTTTATGACCTACCCTAGGCTATGTACACATTTACCTTATCAACGAAGAAATCTTTGTGGGTAAAGCTGACACATTTTGAATGTTCCCTCTATCAGGGAAAAGTTTATTAACCCTTAACCTCATACGACAATTCTACAGCAGATGACTTTGAACATATTTTGTCAAAAAATAGAAAATCTCTAATTGAATGGATAGCCTATGATTAAAAGTGGAAAACATTGTGGCAAAAGGAGAAATTGCTCGTTTTGGGCAATTTCTTCTTTTGTCAATGTTTTCAAAAAGCCGTCTGCTGCAGAGGCATCAGAAAGCGTTTATATGAGGGAAAGGGTTAACCCTTTCCTACATACAACAAATCTGCAGCAGACGACTTTGAAAACATCTTCTCTAAAATATGAAAAATATTTGTAAATGAAAGTATGGTAATGGTTAGTTTAAAAAAACTGTGGCAAAAGGAGACGTAGCTCATCATGAGCAATTTCTACTTCTGCCTAAGGCTTTCAAAAGTCGTCTGCTGCAGAGGCATCAAAATGAGTTGATATAAGAGAAAGGGTTAAACTTATACTTGATATGTTGATGCTACAGGTAAACACACAAATGTCACTGTCATTAGGAAATTATGTATGCTACCTGTGTAGTTGATGGGTTAACCTTCTTTCACATATACCGGTAGACCCATTTTTAAGTAGCAGAAGACCTTTGAAAACATTTTAGCAAAAGGAGAAATTAGTCATAATGATGTCAATATGTTTTCAACGTTAACCCTTTCCTTCATACGACAATTCTGCAGCAGACGACTTTGAACATATTTTGTAAAAAAATAGAAAATCTCTATAATTGAATGGATAACCTATGACTAAAAGTGGGAAACATTGTGACAAAAGGAAAAATTGCTTGTTTTGAGCAATTTCTTCTTTTGTCACTATGTTTTAAAAATAAACGTCTGCTACAGCGGCGTCAGAAAGCGTCTAGTTGAGAAAAGGGGATAATCAATAATTAAAATTTCACTTAACCCTTTACCTCATATAGACGCTTTATGAATCCTCTGCAGCAGACGGCTATTTGAAAACATAGTGACACAAGAAGAAATTGCACAAAACGTGCAATTTCTTCTTTTGCCACAATGTTTTCCACTTTTAGTCATAGGTTATCCATTCAATTATAGAGATTTTCTATTCTTTGACAAGATATGTTTTAAGTCGTCTGCTGTAAAATTGTCGTATGAGGGAAAGGGTTAAAAATTAAATTCACATTTTTGTCCGGATGTTTTCAAAGTGATCTGGCTGAGATTTGTCGTATGTGAAAAGGGTTCATGCAGCAGACAACTTCGGAAACAACAACTCAAAAATACTGAAACTATCTTTAAATAAAAGTATAATTATTGAATTATTGAATAAAGTTGAAAACATTGTGGCAAATGAAGAAAAATGCCTATTATTTATCTGCAATTTCTCCTTTTGATACAATCTTTTGCAAAGTTGTCCTCTGCAGACGTATCGGAAAGCATCTATATTTGGGATAGGGTTGAGAAAGTTCGTAATTCTTATAAGTTTCCCAGATGTTGTTATGTGATATTAATTTAACCCTATCCCTCATACCACAATTCTGCAGCAGACGACTTTGAACATATTTTGTCTAAAATGGAATATCTCTATAATTGAAGGGAAAACCTCTGACTAAAAGTGGAAAACATTGGGGCAAAAGGAGAAATTGCTCGTTTTGAGCAATTTCTTCTTTTGTCACTATGTTTTCAAAAAGCCGTCTGCTGCAGAGGCGTCAGAAAGTGTCTATATAAAGGGAAAGAGTTAATAATTCCATAATACTGTTCACTTTCATGTCATACAACTAAGTCAACCACAAAGCAATATGAACACCATAAAAACCATTTTTACCTGTAGCAATGTATCATCAAATTCTCTCCTTTGTGATGTTTACCCGTGAATAACAAACTTATTTGTTACACGTAACTATTAAATATCACTTGGGAAAGTAGACCCAGTCAAATCTTGCATGGTAAATAAACTCCCATGTTCTGCTTTACTGGAGGTATAATGACTGATTTACCTGTATCAATGTGTCATCAAATTCTATCCATTGAGAAAAGTTCCGTTCAAATGTTCCTGGTAAATAAACTTCCATGTTCTGTTTTATTCCAGGTATAATGACTGTTTTACCTGTATCAATGTATCAACAACCTACTGGCATACAGAGCTTAACTGGCGGTATTAACTTTCAAATGGCCCAACCTATAAACACACAGCCAGTTCACATGTCTCTACCCGTTAACACGGTCACCGACACTTTAAGCATTCAGCCAACAATGACAGTTATAGAACAGCAGGCAGATCAACAACATCATCAACAACCTATGTGTGAACAATCGGAACTTGTTATTGAGACAGTGTCGGGAGGAGTCACTACAAGTGGCGATGTGGTGTCGCATTCAAATATGATATCGT
This sequence comes from Serripes groenlandicus, assembly GCA_031761405.1. Lineage (NCBI taxonomy): Eukaryota > Metazoa > Mollusca > Bivalvia > Cardiida > Cardiidae > Serripes > Serripes groenlandicus. The sequence continues at coordinate 78,224,594 of JASEVX010000007.1, forward strand.
CATAATGCCAACATAAACAAATTGTGTTCTGGATTAAACCTTAACCCTGTCAATAAATCTGCAGCAAACGACTTTGAACATATTTTGTCAAAAAATAGAAAATCTCTATAATTGGATGGATAACCTATGACTAAAAGTGGAAAACATTGTTGCAAAAGGAGAAATTGCTCATGTTGAGCAATTTCTTCTTTTGTCACTATGTTTTTAAAAAGCTGTCCGCTGCAGAGGCGTCAGAAAGCGTCTATAGGAGGGAAAGGGTTAACCCTGTCAATAAATCTACTGCAGACGACTTTAGAAAATGTCTTCTATAATGATAATGTGATTATTGAATAGAGTTGAAATCATTCTGGCAAATGGAACAATTTCTCTACATTATCAATTTCTCCATTTGAGACAATGATTTCAATTGGTGTCTGCTGCAGAGGCGTCACAAAGTGTCCGTATAAGAGAAAGGGTTAACAGCATAGAAATAATCTGCACTTCTTGGCAATAAATATAGAACCCATCTATAAATATAAACATTGAATAGATTTGAAAACATTGGGACTAAAGGAGGAATTGGTCGGAATGAACAATTTCTCAATCTGCCGCAATGTTGTCACAAGTCGTCTGCTGCAGATGCCTCAAAATGTGTGCACATCCATTCTATGATATAACCCTTTCCCTCATACGACAATTCTGCAGTAGACGACTTTGAACATATTTGTCAAAAAATAGAAAATCTCTATAATTGAATGGATAACCTATGACTAAAAGTGGAAAATATTGTGGCAAAAGGAGGAATTTGCTAGTTTTTAGCAATTTCTTCTTTTGTCACTATATTTTCAAAAAGCCGTCTGCTGCAGAGGCATCAGAAAGCGTCTGTATGAGGGAAACTAGGTTTGACAACTGCAGCAGCAGACTTTCAACTTTTGAGAAATTGTCAATGAATATTGTGGCAAAAATCGTCTGCTGCAGTTGCATCAAAATATGTCCAATAGTTAAGGTGTTGTTTTGTTTACATTTTTTATGTTCAACACATTTAATTAGGCTGAATTAAATGTTCATTTCATTTTTTAACTTATTAAATATTTTACTTTATCTTTGGCGTTTCAATTGATACTCCACCATAAATTGCACAACATACTCTTTATATTGTACACTTTCTTTTACAAGCTTACATGGTAATACAAGTATCTGTGTGGATAATGATTAACCATTTCCCCCATACAGACGCTTTCTTCAGCAGAAGACTTTTGAAAACATTGTGGAAAATGGGGAAATTTCTCATAATGGGGGGGGGGGGGGTCAAGGGTTCAGCGCAATTTCAGTTTTTAGCTCACTAGAGCACGAAGTGCTTAAGGTGAGTTTATCAGAACATTCCTCTCCATCAAATATTGGACAAGTTCGAAACTGTGCACAGGCGTCCGAATTTCTATTACAGCAAAAAATGCGGAAAATCACAAAATAACTCGTCAAAATACTCAAATAGTCTCTCTATATTGTCTATACGCTATGATAAAAATGATCGTAATGGTTATTTGGGGAATCCCGCACGTGTTACTATAAATAGCCCCTCTTTACGTCCATATAGTGTAATAATAATGACAAGGTGTGCAACGGCGTTTTCCCCCCTTGCTCGCTTCGGGCAATAATTTCCGCCGAAAAACGCCTAAACCGACCTGGTCTCAGGTAGAGACAGGTTCACAAATGATTTTTCACCTGATCCACAACATCAAAATTTGCCAACCGACCAACACGCCGGCGTTCTTAAGCTAACTGTTCATTATTTTTGGAAATTCGCCGAGTTCCCGACCGCCATGCGCTGACGTCACAATAATCACGTTCTGCAGCGTATATTTAACGCGTAATGACGCGCTTTTTTAGAATATTGTACCTGAGCAATGTTCGTTGGACTTGGTATTTAATCATTTTTCTTCCAAAAATAAAATTATTCATAAAAAATACGCTATATATTTGTACGTTTTAGAAAGAAGTATAAACAAATTTTTTTAGACCATATATTAAATCGTAGTTTGATTAATCCGTCGCCGCGGAATTGTTATTAGTGTGACGTCAGCGCATGGCGGTCGGGAACTCGGCGAATTTCCAAAAATAATGAACAGTTAGCTTAATAACGCCGGCGTGTTGGTCGGTTGGCAAATTTTGATGTTGTGGATCAGGAGAAAAATCATTTGTGAACCTGTCTCTACCTGAGACCAGGTCGGTTTAGGCGTTTTTCGGCGGAAATTATTGCCCGAATCGAGCAAGGGGGAAAAACGCCGTTGCACACCTTGTCATTATTATTACACTATATGGACGTAAAGAGGGGCTATTTATAGTAACACATGCGGGATTCCCCAAATAACCATTACGATCATTGTTATCATAGCGTATAGACAATATAGAGACACTATTTGAGTATTTTGGCGAGTTATTTTGTGATTTTCCGCATTTTTTGCTGTAATAGAAATTCGGACGCCTGTGAACTGTGTCAAATTGGTCTAAAAACTGGGTCACTAGGTCAAAGTGAACTGTCGCCGTGGTATAACTGAAATAATGTTAAAAATGGCGTAAAACCCCAACATAACCGGTCAAATTGAAGGAAAATCTTCTTAACACTCTAGAGGCTGCAATATTTGCTTCAGCAGCTTGAAATTGCCAGAATGTTTTTCTTAATGATATCTAGGTCTAGTTCAAATATGGTTCATATTGGGTAAAAAACTAGGTCAAATTAAAGGAAAATTTTGTTAACACTCTTGAAGCCACCTTTTTGGCTCAAGCATATTGAAATTTTGTCTTAATGATATCTAGGTCAAATTCGAATATGGGTCATCACTGGTTAAAACTAGGTCACTAGGCCACTTTGTAGAAACATCTTGTGAACACTAAAGAGACCGCATTTTGAACTTGAGCAGCTTTAAACTTTGTCAGAAAATGGTTGGAATGACAAATCACATTGCATTACTCGGGCGAGTGATCCAGGGCCATCCCACATTCTACATGTGCCCTCATCTAACAGGATGTATCATGGAAACAAATCCTGCAGCAGACTGACCACTAAAGATAGACTGGGAATCAGCTGTGGCCTTGTGGTTAGCGTCGGGGGGATTTAGAACCAAACTACACAGGACAGGGTCCGATCCGCAGTTGCGGTGGTCATGGTGGTATACCCTTGGGCAAGACATTTAACCTAGAGTAGTCCTGGTTTGTTTACTCAGGGATCATGAAAAAGTGAAATGTTGTCATGATACAACTGAAATAATTATCAAAATAGCGTTTAAAAAAAACCAATAATCAAATTAGAAGCCAACAATCTTTGCCAAACTTGGTCGCAATAATAATGAGCCTAATATTGCGCCGAAGTTTAATATCCCGTCAGACATTGCTAGACATTATGGAGTTATGGCCCCTCGACCCTTTCCCACTTGTGGACACATCAGTCTGGAGCAACCGAATGTTTTCAACTCCGTTTAATAATTAATTTATAGAGTATTTCTATAGTTTTAAGTCGTTTGCTGCAGATTTGTTGTATATAATGAAGCTATAATTTTAAGAACAATTATTCAATGAAGCTAAAAACATTGTGGTAAAAGGAGAAATTGCTCATTATAAATGGATAAACAGGAAGAAATTTGAGGAATTAGATCAGTTTAGACTACCACCTCTGGAGTTCGATTGCTATGATAAAACAGCGGACATTTATTGGTTTTTAGATTCGTAATTATGAAAAGCAAGCTACTGAACAAATCGTATCAAGAAAACACGACAGCAGCAGTTTTGATTGCCACTATGCCATTTCCAAAAGACAGTCATTCCAGTAATTGGTTTAGTTTTCTGTGTGTGTATGGTATTTAATGGCAGTCACTTTTATTCAGTTATATCACAGGGTTTCCTTGATAAGTAACAAGTATTACTGGTCCATATATCCTGATACTAGCAAGTCAGTCAGGTTACCTGAACTTATGATTTTGTTTTCATTTCAATATCAATTTTTTTTTTATTTGTAAATAAAATGCTGTCCCTGCAACCCAAAGCGCCGAGGATGGAAGTCACATTTGGTATGACCCAAGACAAAGTTGACATAAAGTTACCTTGCTGAATATTAGGAAAACAAAATTGATGAAAGTATTTAACCCTTTCCCTCATATAGACGCTTTCTGATGCCTCTGCAGCAGACAGCTTTTTAAAAACATAGTGACAAAAGAAGAAATTGCTCAAAACTTTTCCACTTTTAGTCATAGGTTATCCGTTCAATTATAGAGATTTTCTATTTTTTGACAAAATATGTTCAAAGTCGTCTGCTGCAGAATTGTCGCATGAGGGAAAGGGTTAAGTATTACCAAGGGCTACATAAAGTTGGTGGGATTGGACCCAGGACTCTTATCACTAAATTATGGAAAGGGTCGACAAACTTAGAAGAACATAGTCCTGTGTTTAAAGACCACCTATGGACAGTGAACAATCTGGTTGCTATTCAAAGGTGCTCTTTGTTTTATTGGGTTTTTACGCCGTTTCAAAAGTATTTCAGTTATATCGCGGCGACAGTTCACTCATTCATGATCCCTGGGTAAACAAACCAGTACTAGGCTAAAAAATGTGCCTTGCCCAAGGGCATTCCACCATGACCGTCATGTCTAGACTGGGGATCAAACCCAAAACACCGTGTTTCAAATCCCCGACGCTAACCACAGCTGATTCCAAAAAGGTGGTCTTTAATTGCATGGTCATTTATGCAGAAAATAGTAGGGAAACTATAAATATGGTAGCTATTCCCAGGTGGTCTTTAGCACAGGTTGGACTGTATCAGATAACATATGCAGTGTGAAAGAGACTTTCACAAGTTCCTCCAAGATTAGAACTAGAAACCTAGTTGGTGACCAGAATTGATCCTTATTCAAATGCGACAAAAAATTGATAAAGCATACTGTTTGAAAAATAGAACGATAAATGAGACCACGAAAGTGATAATTTACAGTGTACCCCAAGTAACAAACTCGACCAAATGTTGATGGAGATGAATGTTCTGATGAACTTACATGAAGATTGGATGAAAAAGGCGGCCTCTTGAGTGTTCACAAGGCCTTTTATCTAACATTTGATTGAGCTTAAAACCCCTCATATCCTAGTTTTGAACTTGACCAAGATAAGTTCTGATGAATTTTCATAAATATTGGACAAACTAGAAATATCACTGAAGGTGTCAGATGAATACCCCCAGCTGGTGCCTGACAATATACATATGTATGAGAAATTTAAGGGGCCAATTCAACAACACGCCAACAATATGCACAACTAGGCTTGGTATCAATCATTCTTGTGAAGTTATATTGAATTCTGACTAAGGTTTGCTAGGTTTGCTGAGAAAAAGTGTTCACAAGAAATGTCGACAATATACATATGTATGAGAAATTCAAGGGGCCATAACTCATTTAAAAATAATTCCAGTGCAACACGCCGACAATATGCACAACAAGGCTTGGTATCAATCATTCTTGTGAAGTTATATTGAATTCTGACCAAGGGTTGCTGAGAAATAGTGTTCACAAGAAATGTCCACAGACCAACAAGCGTGACTCCTATATAGCCCCCATATACTATGTATCTGGGGGTATAAAAATAGTCAACTTTGAGTGTTCATAAGATAATTGTTGTTGACAGACATAGGGTGGTCAGAAAAGCCAATCTACAGCACTTTGTGAGCTATAAAGGAAGATAAGTCCTGAAATGGGAGTGCTCGAGTTATGTTCCTTGTATCGTTTCATTTTTCTGATCACTATCAATGTTGCAAATTTGAAGTAAATTTACAGAAACAATTGTATGACCAATCAATGCAAAGAGCGGGAGAAAGACAGACTACAGAAAAGTGATATGCAATGGTTTTCCTTCTATACAGACTGGCATTGGTACAGGGAAATAAAAATCAACAATTTTCTGATGTTTTCCATTTATTTATATTTTAACCCTTTCCCACATATAGACGCTTTCTGACGTCTTTACAGCAGACAACATTTTTGAAAACATTGTGGCAAACAGAGAAATTGCTCATGATGAGCAATTTCTCGGTTTGCCACAATGTTATCAAGTCTATTTAATAATTATACTCATTTAATGGACATTTTTCAAACTTTTTGTCGATTTATTTTTATAGTCGTCTGCTGTCGATTGGTTTGATGTGGGAAAGGGTAAATAGATCTGAGGAAGAAAAGTCATTCAACTGAATTACGACAATATGTGATCCGGTTCTGGTGATAATGGGTCTTACTGCATCTGCATACAGTGAACAGCATACATATGCACAGTCTCACTAGAGTCTATCCTATACCCACAAGTCATATGCAAATGTAACCTTAACCTGTTCTCACTTGTAGATGCATTTTGATGCATCTTAAGCAGAACTCTTTTGAAAAAAATGTGGCAAAAGGAGAAATGAGCAATCTCTCATTTAATAGCCACAATTTTTTAAAATCTTTTTAAAAAATTATTTCTTTCATAGAGTATTACATTATTTCTACCAAAACATTTTCAAAAATGTCTGAGGCAGATTTGGTGTATGTGTGTAAGGGGGGTTAAATGATGCCAAATCGGTGAGTCAATCCAACAAGATCCAAGATCACGGACACAGCTCAAATGATTTCGTACAAAGCTTCTAAAATACCATGAATAAATGGTTTGTGAATTCCTTCCTAACACAAATCAGTGGGTTCGAATTAAAGAAAGAATAGTAGAAAATATTGTAGGAAAAGAGGAAATTATTAATATAGAGCAATTTCTCCTTTTCTAATAATGCTTTCTAAATATGGCAGTGACTGATGCATCAAAGTCTCGTCCTCGGGGGGAAAAGAAGCAAGTTGTTGTGAATTCACAATTGTTTGTAAGGCCCATAGCAATGTCATCTTATGGATTCCTATCTGAACAAACTAAATATTGCTCTAGTTTGTTCACCAAACTTCCAGTACCTACAGCACAACCCCCTTTCTCTCAGCTCTTTTCCCGTTCACACATACAGACGCTTACTGACACCTCTGCAGCAGACAACTTTTGAAAACAATGTACAAAAAGGAGAACAATGCTTTCAACACTATTCAATAAGCACTTGTTCCATAACTAGAGATTTTGAATAGTTTTGTCTTCATTTTTTCAAAGTCATCTGCTCCAGATGTGTTGTATGAGGGAAAGGGTTCACCTAGTAACTGAAAAACTCTTCATCGACTCCTCGAAATCAAACGCATCATATTGAATGATAAGCTTGACAAATAATGATATAATTGTGAAATAGAATTGAAACAAAAAGGAGAAATGTTTAATAATGATCCATTCCTCCTTTCACCAAGATGTTGATATCTGATCAGGTGATGGATTAAGAGCAAGAAACATTCAACCAGGTCAATGGTTCAAGAGCGGAAAGAATTGACCGAGATAATCAAAGGGAACAAATTTAAGAAATTTTATGACCAATGTAAAAAAAACAACCAGGTTTAACAAATATGTTGAAAACCTGCTATCAATTTTGGCTGTACTATAAAAAAGAAAAGTCTAGAAAGCAATATCAAACAGTGATTACCCGGACTAGCCCCTCTGTTTCCAACACTGTATGATCAACATCTACACTGAATAATCAATCCCAAGACGCAGACGACTTAAGCCTCAATTGCAGCAGAGAACAGAACTTAAAGAAAACATGACAGGAAAAAGGAGTAATCTTTTCCTTTTTTCCCACCATAAATTGTCAAAATTACACTTCTATTTTTTGCAAATGAAATGTTTTTCTCACACTTATCTTAACCCTTTCCGTCATATAAACGCTCTCCGACGCCTCTGCAGCAGACGGCTATTTGAAAACATAGTGACAAAAGAAGAAATTGCACAAAACGTGCAATTTCTCCTTTTGCCACAATGTTTTCCACTTTTGGTCATAGGTTATCCATTCAATTATGGAGATTTTCTATGTTTTGACAAAATACGTTCAAAGTCGTCTGCTGCAGAATTGTCGTATGAGGGAAAGGGTTAAAAGCAATCACGACTTAAAATGTCATATAAGTTAAATACAAGTAGTTTTGTGGAAGTGGAAAAATAGTCTGTCATAATTTTGGCAGGGTCTAGTATCTAAATTGTTCACGGCTTTAAAGACTTGTTCTCTCATGTACAGCCAAGGTCATTTTCATTGATACAGTACATCTGAATTTCATACAGAAACAGATAGCTAATTTTATTGGAGAACATTATTGTATTTACACAAAAATTACAAAAAAAAAAAAATATATATATATAATAATGTTGTACTTCTAAACACTGAATGTCATCTCTTCTCCATTTCTCTACATTTTTCAAAGGCCAAGACTTTCCTTATATCACTTGATCTAAGTAATAAACCCAATGACTGTTTTAGCCATGCTCGAGGAAAACCTTAACTCTTTCAGCACCGAATTGTTTAAAGTAGACTCTTCCATGTTCAAAATCGGGCGTCTCCATTTCTCATGTAATACAAGTTTTGGACTATTTTGATGAATAAAGGACAAACAATACTGATTTCACCTGAATCTGTATTGTTTGCCAAAACCTCAATATTGCCTTTGGCGCTGAAAGAGTTAACTTAGAGGGAATTTATGGCAAACAGACTGAAACATAGATTCAGGTCAACAGGCACATTTGCATAGCCTGATGTGAATCTGCACTGTTTGCAAATTAATCATAAAGAAACATTGGGGAAAACTTTAAATTCAGAGCTCTAGATAAGGCGAGAACATTCCAAAATACTTATTTGACACTCAAACCCTTTGTTGTGGATACACAAAAGAATCATCTCAGTGAGACGATCCTTTTGAGTACCCACAACGTATGGTTTGGTTGAGTAATAAGAGAAATATTGGTGGGAAATGACATGAACACTCCTCCTTACCTTTGAATTGTAGGTAGAACGTTATTATCATGTCTGATCAAAAACCTCATATTAGTTTTCCTGGAGCATAGCCAAAGTTTGCTTCACTAGATTATAATTATGAGCAACAGTTATGAAATACACTAAGAGAAACTGAATTTTCATTGAAGAAAATAACTTTATGCATTAATTTATGTCATACTGTCAAACAATAGAACAATCTTTTAAGACAGAGAAACATGTTTATTTATAGCACTTAACTGAAAAGATCAACATTCTTTATTGTCATTAGCAGACAAAATTTTCAGGATTTGGAATAAGAAACTGCTCAAAATAAGCTTTTCACATGTTTCCTTTTAATAGTCCCAAATTCTCTATTTCAGATGTTTTCATAGAAATCATTCATATAGGAGGTAATTGTTTACTTCCGAATATTTTAACCATTTCTCACATACGGACACCTCTACAGCATACAGTGGATTACTATTGAAAACATTGTGATAACAATATTTGCTACAATGTTTTCAACAATTATACTCTCATTTTTGCGGGTATCTTGTCAAATGTGTCTGCTGCAGATTTGTTGTTTGTGGGAAAAGGTAAATAAGATTGGGGTATACCGAGGGCTTAGCGTGAAAAGGTTGTAACTAAAAACCTATTTGGAAAACCCTGGTTTAGAGGCAATTTTGATCCCTTTGTAAACAATGCAAATTTAGGTGCCATTGCTCAGAACGAGCAATAGCACCTACATTTCCATTGTTTACCAAGAAAAATTATTTAACGCTTATATAGACATTATGGCGAGGTGATTAACCTTGGTAAAAAAATACAAATTTTAGTTACAATGGTTTCACGCCAAGCCCTCGATTATTACCGTCAGCGTTTATAGAGTACATGAAACACAAAGCATGGACAACAGGCATACAGCTTTACAATGGTTTGGTTCTTACATCAATTGACCCTTTCCCTCATATAGACGCTTTCTGATGCCTCTGCAGCAGACAGCTTTTTGAAAACATAGTGACAAAAGAAGAAATTGCTCAAAACGAGCAATTTCTCCTTTTGCCACAAAGTTATCCACTTTTAGTCATAGGTTATCCATTCAATTATAGAGATTTTCTATTTTTTGACAACATATGTTCAGTCGTCTGCTGCATAATTGTTGTATGAGGGAAAGGTATAAACAAACAACATCCATTGTAAAAAAGTTTGAATCAGGAATTTCATGAAAATTCTTATGTTATCTCTCCCACATTCAACATATCTGCAGCAGAAAACTTCAAAAACATCCTGGCAAAAAAGTGAGAATTCTCCACAAACGAGAGTTTAATTTCCGTATCAATAAAAGTTGAAAGGTATTAATAAAAGTTAAAAACGTAGTGGCAAAAGGAGAAACTTCTCATTATGAGCAATTTCTCCTTTTTCCTTCACATTTTACAAATGTTGTTCGCTGCAGGCGCGTCAGAAAGTGTCTGCATGTGGGAAATGTGTTAAAATAGAATCTTCTTTCAGATTGAAATTAAGAAACACACTTTCAACAGTTAATCAGTATTACATCTATCTATTGTTTATCATAGTTCAGATTTACTATAACATCATAAGCCTCGAGAATCATTGGAACCCAATGGCGAGAATAGCTTCCATCTGTTATTGTACAATTCTTCCATACAAATAATTAATCTAAAACTTTCCCACAGATAGACTGCCTTTCTGTTTTTTCAAAACATTGTGACAAAAGAAGAAATTGCTCATACTGTTTACAAATATATTAAATAATTAAACTCTCATTTATGGAGATGTGTCATGCATTTGTCACTCACTATGGTTTCAAAGTCGTCTGGGGGAAGGGTTAACCCTTTACCACATACAACAAATCTGCAGCAGACAACTTAGAGTACATAGAGTAGGCAAAAACACTGAAAATCTCTATAAAAAAAAGGTATAGTTACTAGGAAAAGTCGTCTGCAGCAGACGACTTTGAACTTATTTTGTCAAAACATAGAAAATCTCCATAGTTGAATGGACAACCTATGACAAAAAGTGGAAAACATTGTGGCAAAAGGAGAAATTGCACGTTTTGTGCAATTTCTGCTTTTGTCTCTATGTTTTCAAAAAGCCGTCTGCTACAGAGGCGTCAGAAATCGTCTATATGTGGGAAAGGGTTAATAAATATCCCACTGGCCTGGCACTTTTTTATATGACCACATGTTTATTATAAACATGTATATGTTAACTGTTTAACTCATGATATGATATTATAATTTAGTCCTCTGTTTTGAAAATGTTATTCTATCGAAGCGAAATATGTACTGGAAACTTTGTTTTGTATTGCTAATGAGTTGAAACATTGTGGAAAAAAATAAGACATTTTCGAGCAATTTTACCTCATTTCAAAATTGACAGATACTGAAGTCATCTTGTATCTTGGAAAGGGTGAATAAAACAGCTTATCACATGACAATGTTTGTATCCGATGTAATATACCCATTTCGTATTTCTTTATATGTGACACGTGTAATTTAACATGACCGAATCACTATTTGTGTATTCATCTGCGAATGTTAACAAAATAGCTTAGAACCTGTATCCGGTAAACACAAACGTCAAATAGATAGACCAGGTAAAGGACCATTATTGGTCATAAAAATATTTGTTTTTGTGATAAGTTAACAGTCTATTAAGTATTACATGGGGGACTATTTTCTGACAGCGATAAACCAATTTTTTTTTGTGTGTTTCGTCAATGTGATAAAAAGAATCTGACATTTGTTGTCATTTCATAAAGTATTGTAAAAAACTCGTCCACGAAATGAGTTATTAAGCTCGCCAAAGGCTTGCTTAATAACACATTTCTTGAATTTGTTTAATAAAACTTTATATAAAATAACAACTCATGTCAGATCCTATATTTCTTTGTAGATATAAAATGTTGAAGGTACTCTAGAACTTGGTCAAACAATACCACTGCATACAAACAACATTTTTAGGTTTAAAAATATGGGAAACAACCAAATTATCATTCTTAAGGATTGTAAATTTATCACACCCATAACTGACTGAACTTGTCTTCTTTCTCTGCGCCCAGGAACATCGATTATTTTGGTTGACCAGAATGTAGTGCTGAGTTTGAGCCTGTTGCCATAGTGACGATGATGAGTAATGAGTGATCACAATGTCAGCATTAAATAGAGCTACTGTCACTTTTTACATGAATTAGCATGTGTTTTTGTCCAGGACTTTGCTGAAAATAAAAAAGTAGAGATAAATTTATAGAGAGTCTCAGACTATACAGTAGCATAATATAAATTATTATTCAAATTGAAGAACTTATGTTGTCAGTGGAAACAACTGTAAGACTGTTTAAAACAGTTTCATTAACCCTTTCCCTCATACAACAAATCTGCAGCAGACGACTTTGAACATATTTTGTCAAAAAAAAAGAATAATCTCTATAATTGAATGGATAACCTATGACTTAAAGTGGAAAACATTGTGGCAAAAGGAGAAATTGCTCGTTTTGAGCAATTTCTTCTTTTGTCACTATGTTTTCAAAAAGCCGACTGCTGCGGAGGCGTCAGAAAGCGTCTATATGAGGTATAGGGTTTAGTGTATTATTACACCCTTAAAGGGACTGAACACCATAATGGTCCAAAATCGTTTTATTTTATACTTATTCTAATTGATCCAAAATACGTCTATATATATGTAACGGAATGTTGTAGAAGGTCGTACAAGTCTTGTTTTTTATTATTTCATAGGAAATAAGCAGTTAAAAAACGTCCGCTCCGTGTTTTCCCGTTTAAAAATACCGTGGAATTTCCTCTTGCTCATTTGAATTTGTGGATTCAATTCGGCATTCTCTTACACTATTGACTCATTACATTCATGTATGCGTGATTGTAAGGAACAACAACTCTGGGAAGGAGATTGTCAATTCGGTTGTAGTGATAACGTGATAAATATACAGCGATATTTTTAGATTTACTGGGTTATTAACCCAGTAGATTTAACAATGCAAAATAACGAAAAATCTCCGCAATATTAATAGTGTGCATATATTGTAGTACATCAGTCAGCAAATCCCAATGCCTTACATGCAAAAACATCAAGGTAATAGCAATTTTTAACAATTTTCTTTTTTTTCTCGCTTTTTTCTCATATGGGATTCAGTCCCTTTAACATGGTAACCATAGTGAATTAATTAATGATATAATCAAAAGTTGATTGCTTTAATAAACCAATAACCAATAGTACTTTTTCTTTTCGATTCCCAAGTGGCAAGTCTTGTGCAATAACTCAAACTCGAAAGGGACACATAAAAAACTTTTTGAGTTATTCGACATGTTTAGAGTTTTCGCTGGATTAAGTATAAATTAATTAAGGTATTGTCAGCATCGTAATTCATTTAAACTTGTGTGTTTAAAATAAAAAGAGAGCCAGTGATAAAAACTATATCTAGAAAAAACAATCTATCCCTCAGTCCGTTCGGGTTTTCCGCACTTTTTTCTTACATACTTTGGTACAAAAACCATGAGTTATGTACTCTTGTCTGTTGATGGAGGTAATGATTTTGAACAAGTGTTGTAAGTTTTAAAGCAATATATGTAATGGTGTTACAAAAAACTTAACCAAGGCCAAAACCGAGTTGCCTTTTCTTAAAAAAGTCCAGCTAAAAGTGCCATTATTTAACTTTATAGATAAAAAAGCTGTTCAAAACATTGTGGGAAAAAAAGAAATTGCTCTTTAAGAGCAATTCCTTCCCTGTCAAAAATGATTCAAAAGTGATAGTAGAGGCATCAAAATGCATCTATATGGAGGAAAAGGTTAAGAAATACAACAAACCAGTCTGAATTGCTTTAGTTTCGTTATTTTTCCAAGCTTCTGCAACATCATTGGCTAAGGGATCATCCGGATTAGGTGCACTTAATAAAGCCTGTATGGACAATAAAACTGTTCTTATTTGCAATGCTGGACTCCATTTATCTGAAAAAGAAACGCAAAGTTTTTCATCTTATTTTGATGTAAGACTAATGTCTATCCCTTTTTCACATGCAAGTGCATTTTGAATATATATGCAGCCCCACCCCGGCGACCACATTTTTTCATCTATCAACATTGCCTGAAGGAATCAGTAAAAAGGTCACCCAAGGAAAAATTTCTACAAAATGATCTGGAAAGCGGCCAGATTCATTCGGAGAAAAAGATCTTTAAAGTTTTCACTAAAGCCATATTTATAAGGCAAAACTGTTTCTGTCAGTCATGTTTTTTTACTAATCAACATGGCTTGAAGGACTCAAGGAACATTTCTTCAAAATTATTTGGAAATTGGACCAGATCTTTTGGAGAAGAAGATTTTTTCACTATAGCAGTATAAGATTAAACAGCCCCGCCCCCTGACGGTCATGTTTATCAACCAATCAACATGGCTTGAAGGAATCTGATAGAGGGTCAGCCAAGGAACTTCATTTTTAAGTTTTTATCTTCTGGTTGCCATGGAAACCAAAATTCTGCATGGATCAAGTAAACTTGAAGGGTTTTTGGTGAGGGGATGCTTTCTGTGAAGTTTCATCCTAATTGACCCACTGGTTACAGAGGAGAAGATGTGGACGCGCGGATGACCGACAACAGACGATTGCAATATCTACGCACATTGCACAAATTGTTACCTGAAAAAATATATGCCTGAATCCCACAATCAAGCGTCCTAGAAAAGACACCAAGATAAGACCTGTTTCAGTCCTTTTTTACCACAAACTTGGAGCAACCAACGTTGGTCTTATCAAGTTATTTGTCAAGTGTTTATACAGGAAACAGTGATTACTCATGATTGTAAAGAAAAACTTTACCTTGAAACATTTTACTTAGATGGGTCACTGAAGGATAATTTCTACGAAATTATCTTAAAATCAGACAAACATTTTTCAACCAATAAATATGGCTTCTACAGATTTTGTAGAAGGCCACCCAAGGCATATTTCTACCAAAGATTGGAAACAGACAATATTCAGAAGAAGAATTTTAAAATTTTGGCATCTACCCCTCTTTCTATGCTGCAGCAACCAAATTTCAAAAATTTAAACTTTTGAACAATTTTGGACCACCTAAGGAACAATCTTGTGAAGAATGGTTGAAATTGGTCAAGTAGCGTCGTGGAGCTTTAACCCTTTCCCTCATATAGACGCTTTCTGATGCCTCTGCAGCAGACAACTTTTTGAACAATTTCTGTTATATCACGGCGGCCAGGTCACCTACTCATGTATTTCCTGGTTTTCTCACACCAGTACTCCACACAACAATCTTCCCAAGCAACTGGCTGCTTTTCCACATAGACTTAGCACATTGGTGGAAGACGAATGACGCATGTCGCATTGACTTTTGTCAATCGTCGGAAAGAAAGTTGGCAGAGCCGAAGAACTCACAATCCCTGAATCGACAGCCCGCGTCACTACCGACTGAGCTACCGGGGCTCGGCTGCTCAAAACTAGCAATTTCTCCTTTTGCCACAATGTTTTCCTCTTTTAGCCATAGGTTATCCATTCAATTATAGAGATTTTCTATTTTTTGACAAAATATGTTCAAAGTCGTCTGCTGCAGAATTGTCGTATCAGGGAAAGGGTTAAAGCTAAAAATTGAATGACAGACAGAGAATGATCAGAATTAGTGAAAACAAGAAACCGCTGAAGACGGTAAGGCCGGATTGTCGGCAATTTTACCTTGAAAATCGACAAACTAAGGTCAAGGTCAAAGTAACCATAGAAATCAATAGAACTTGTTACTGGTTACCTTCAGGCAAAGTTTTAAGTTTGTAACCCTTTCCAGTGCCGAGATTTTGCCTCAACCTGAAACTTTAACCAAAATGTTGACGGACAGACAGACGGACGGACATCGCCAATCTATAGACCGGAATTGCTAGAGTAATCCGGCCAAAAAAGTTGATGTGATAATAAAACGAGAAGTTGCTTCTTTTCGGCTATTTCTCCTTTACATGTGATGTTTTCAAAAATGAATGAATTTAAAGTCATATGATTTCCAGGTGACAGAAATGTAATGTATACTTGCTTCATGACATACAGCCAAATCTTACCTTTTAAGATATCTAGACATATTCTTCCTAGGCGGTCTATATTTGGATGATATATTTTAGTAATAAATCTAACTTTAGGCGCAGACATTGGATATTCTTCTGGTAAAAATAATTCCAATTTGAATACACCATCTTCATAAGGTGACTGAAATAAGAAATGAAAAATTAACATTTTCCCACTCAAAGCACTTTCTGACACCTCTGCAGCAGAAGGCTTGTGAAAACATTGTTAGAGACCTTCAATACATTTTACGAAATGTTTTCAAATTCTTCTGCTGCAGATTTGTTGATTGTGGGAAGGGTTAATTAGTAATGCCCTGAAAAGCTCAAAAGAGTATCTAGCTTCTTAACCCTAGTCACCCTTACCCTCATACTTGACCTAGATATCTTTAAGACAAACATTCTGACAAAATTTCAAACTGCTGAAACAAAAACTGAGGCCTCTATGGTGTTAACAAGATTTTCGATCAATTTTCCCTAGTGACCCATGTTCGAACTTGACCTACATATCATCAAGACAAACATTCTGATAAAGTTTCAACATGCTCAAATTGAAAATGTGGCCTCTAGAGCGTTAACAAGATTACCCTTCAATTTGGCCTAGTGACCTAGTTTTTGACCAGACATGACCCATATTTGAACTTGACCTAGATATCATTCAGCTTCCCTTCAATTTGGCCTAGTGACCTAGTTTCTGGCCCAATCAGTGCCCCAGATAATTAATTTAACTTCAGAGTAGTTTACCCCCAGTTTTTAGAGCTTGGGGGTAAATGACCAAAATTTGAAAATTTATTGGGTAGTGACAAAGAAAATGTACAATAAATAACAGTGTCATATGGTCCTTGCTAGCATTGTGCCTACAACATACACATAAATCAATATCATATTTCATCTGAAAATAGTCTACAGTGACTTTAGAAAAAAAAAGAACACTAAGGACATTTCTCAAGATGTGTTTTATATTTAGACCAGTTCCAATTTATTTCATTTCCACATGGCCGCCCCGATTTCTGGATATTCTTTGCACCAACATTGGCCCACACACTCGTACCATTGTGTTTCTTACAAACATTACATTTAAAGACAGTTTCGTCGTCCTCGAAAAGAATATCCAGCCAAGGGTACGACGCAAACCATTATTTTGCTTTTTCTTTTGAGCAAGAGGTGTGCACCCTTTTACCCTTTACGACAGTGGAAATAATATCATCAATTATTGGTTTAACAATCGTTATAGGGTGTATTTCACTATTATTATTGTCTGCTAGTGTATAAAAACTTTCAAGTTTTTTCTGTTTCGGCTGCTTCGACATTTTTGTTTTTATCTTAATCATGTAAGCGCTTGCATTTTTAATATGCTATTAAGGTACTTGGCAAGCGTTTAAGTGAAAAGATGAATTGAATTGAATTAAATTGAAAAGTAGACAGGAATACTGTTCCATTATCAAAGAATGACTGCATTTTGTGTAAAATAGTTACATTGTCGCAAACCGTTTAGCGGATGTTTATATCAAAATGAAAGTAGGTAATTTCAGCATTGATGCATTTTAGTTTACACTGTTTTATTTGATCTGATGCGTATTTATCAAAGTGCTTGCATTATTAGTACACTTATAAAATAAATCTCTTGCGTATCTTAACATATTTGTAGCATAAATGACGCAGATACGCATCTTATCTGGGGCACTGCCAATATGACCCATATTCGAACTTGACCTAGATATTTTTAAGACAAACATTCTGACAAAATTTCAAACTGCTCAAGCAAAAATTGCGACCTCTGGAGTGTTAACAAGATTTTCCTTCAATTTGATCTAGTGACCTACTTTTTGACCAGACATGACCCATATTCGAACTTGTCTTACATATCATCAAGACAAACATTCTGATAAAGTTTCAACATGCTCAAGTTGAAAATGTGGCCTCCAGAGTGTTAACAAGATTTCCCTTCAATTTGACCTAGTGACCTAGTTTTTAACCTCATATGGCCCAGTTTCGAACCTGCCCAAGATTTGATGGTGATGAATGTTCTGATAATCTTTCATGAAGATTGGATACACATTGTAGCCTGTAGAGTGTTAAAAAGGGCAAATGTTGAGGACGCCGGACAAAATGTGATTACAATAGCTCACCTTGCACTTTGTGCATAGGTGAGTTGTAAATAAGGTTACACATGATTGTGAAAAAGTTGTTTACATATATATAGTTTAGCTCTAAAAATAAATAAATTTTCATAATGAGCAGGCAACACTGCAGTGAGATATGTTGCAAAAGAACAGCTTCAAATTGTAACACATTCAATATCTTTCGAACTTAAATAATCAATTATCAGTTGAAGACGATTTTTGAAAATACTGTTGACAATGAACAAATAATTCATACTAAATTTCACAGTCTGTTTTCCCCTATAAATTAATGTTTTAGCCAAATTCTTTGAAAGAAGTCTGCTGCAGGCTCCTTAAATGTGAAGAGGGATGTGATAAAAAGACAAAAGAAATCATCAAATCCTAGTTGTTCATATCTGTATCCCAAACTTTGTACGCTAAGTGTTCAGTGTGTGTATACCATGTGACTTTTGACGTCATATTTGCATGGTCAAACAGCAATAAATGCTCTTGATAACAATGTAAAAACAATGGTAACTTTTTTTATTTCTTCACCCTTTTTCAGAAACATGGCGCAGTCTACGCCACTTACAATGTCGTATCTCCGGTTTTTACAGGAGTTTGATTGGTGGTCTAGTTTTTTCAAACATTTTAACGAACTTGTTCTCAAAATTCAGTTTTGATAATGCTCCGGCTGTCGGCGATATTAATACATTTTGAGAAAAGGTTCATCAAAGTGTTTGAAGAAACTAAACCACTAATCAAACTCCGTTGAAAAACAGGAGATAGGGCTCTCTTAGCAACGTAGACAGTGCCATGTTTCATTAAAAAGGATGAAGAATTGTTTTACATCTAAACCGAAGTAAAATATTTCTGTCCGCCGTAGCATTTGTAACGTCAAAGTCACGTGGTATACACACACTGGTGTTTAAAGAACTCAATGCAGCAGACAACTTTTTAAAAACATTGTGGCAAAAACAGGAGTTGCTCATAAAAATTAGCATATTTTCCTTTTAGAATATTTTCATTTCCTTCAATAATTATAATTTCATTTACATATTGAGATAATATCCATATTTTTATTTACACCCTTTCAAAGTTGTCTGCTGTAGATCTTTGTCCGTAGGAAAGCATTTATTTATTAAATGAGATGTAAGAGATATTGAAATACTCAATTGAACTTACTAATGGGGTAATGAAAATTGAAATACTCAATTGCTTTTTTTTAAATACTCAATTACTTTGGATGCATGGGGTTATACTCAATTAACCCTTTCCCTCATATAGACGCTTTCTGACGCCTCTGCAGCAGAAGGCTTTTAGAAAACAGTGACAAAAGAAGAAATTGCACAAAACGTGCAATTTTTCATTTTGCCACAATGTTTTTCACTTTTTGTCATAGGTTATCCATTCAATTATGGAGATTTTCTATGTTTTGACAAAATATGTTCAAAGTCGTCTGCTGCAGAATTGTTGTATGAGGGAAAGGGTTAACATGAAAAGCTTATCTGTAGCACTGTAATAAGAATCTGTTGTTGATTGTCTTTGAGCACTTTGTTTTGTGAGCTAACATGCCATTTAAAGAAAACTTACCCCTTCAGGTCCGTCAACTAATACATGGAAATACCGCGCATTTTGATCATCTGGTATAGCTTGTATACCCGGTACAGGCTCTGCCATCAGACGCTGAGTCTCCTATAAAAATATTCAATAAATGTTTAATTAATACATCAGTGTGTTTCTTAGGAATGCATTTAAGTGTTACTAGTGAAGGAGCAAGCATATAAGTCCCTAGTCTGGCCCACCCTAGAAAACGCAAGTACTGTATGGACCCTGATGACAAAATGACGTTAATCCTTTATAAATGTTACAAAGACAGGCTGCATGCTTTGTGGCAAACTCATACAGAAACCATACCAATGTTGGAGAAGAAATGCTGGAAGAAGGCAGGAGGGACACCAGACTTGCAATGATGTACAGGATCTAATATGAATGTGTAGCCATTGATAGACAAATAAAGCTGGTCCCCCAAAATAGATTCTCAAGGAACATGTACTCAAGGTCTTACTGCTGTGTTGCTCCAATTAAAGCAAGTGGTGCAAAGTACCTTGGTGTCAAGATTTCAAACAATTTATCCTAGAAGAAACACATTGATAACATCTGCAAGAAGGCAAAACTCCACCATGTCCTTCATTAAAAGAAACATCCACTCTAGTTCACCTAGTACCAAAGCCAACACCTTCAAGATGTATGTTAGACCAACTGTGGACTATGCCTCGTCAGTTTGGTCCCCCTATCCTATCAGCCAGATTGTAATGGTTCAACATCGAGCAACTAAATTTGTGAAGAACGATTACACCCAAATTAGCAGTTATTCCATGATCTGAAATGGGACACCCTCCAGTCCAAGACCTACAGAAAATCACTAGAACAACCATGTTATATAAGTTGAACTGTTCAGAAACAACCTAGTCGACATAATCCAAGATCCTCTGCATTGCCAAATCCACTAGAGGTCAAAATCTATGTATATCAGATTCGAGCGTGAACATCAGTATACCAGAACAGTTCTTCCCGGCTACCATCATACTATGGAATTATGTGCCCCAAGAAACTGTTGACAGGCTACCACTCAAGTAAGACCTGGCAGCATCATGTCAACTAAACAACACCAGATTTTTTGGATCAGGGACGTAGATCTATACCTACGTTCCTGTTTTAACCAACTATTAACAAGATGTATGGTTAGACTTTTATTTTATTTTTGGACACATATATTCACCAATACTAGTACTTGACACATGTGTACATAGTTTTAACCGTATTGAGAGTATACTCTTTCAAGAGTGATGCAATTACTAGTTTTTATGATCAGATGATGAAGTGGTCATTCTTTCCACAAACCATTCGGGATTCGAACAAACTGAAACCAGATATTCATCATATTGTGGTCAGACCCTTGGGTCTTTTATTTGAAGTTTTAAGACATGTGTGACCACAAACTTTATCTGGCCTGTATTAAAATGTCTTGTTTTTGTACATAATCACAGTAACATACTTAGAACTTTTAATGCATTTTATCCTTGATGCATTTAGTGTACCCCCAATGACAGAAACTTCAGACTGTTGATGGTGGCCAGTAAATTTGTGTGTTATATGGTGTTTTACACGCCTCTTTCAAGAATTTGTCAATTATAATTCTGCTTATCACAGCATTTCCTGGGTAATTTACGAGAACTACTGGTCCATTTAGCCTGACAACATAGAGTCTGTCGTAATGCTAACCTGTGCAACCATAAACAAGGGAAAGCCATTGCTACCATTTTTAATTTATATTAAAAGTTATGACCAGACCGTGATCAAACCTGCCCAGTAAATTGAATGAATGAATGAATGAATGTATAGTGTTTTATGGCACATCAACAACTTAGGTCATTTAGCATGCATATAAAATAGGAAATGAGAAGTAATTGCTCATTATAAATTTGGGCAACATATTTTCAAGTTGTCTGCTAAAGATGTGTCTGCGTGAAAAGGGTCAAGTATGAGCTCAGATATATTTCACCTGATTTTGAGTTGTATTATAAAGAGTTGCTGTAATTAGGGGTACCGGTAATTAGGTTTAAAGTCGTTTCGAACAATATTCAAGTTATATCACGAGTCGACGTCGACTCGAGGATTATCTTCATCCTAGGCTGATAACACAGTACTGAGCTAGTAAGTGCCTTGATAACATGGTTTGACCCGACAATTTATTACTACTTTGTCGACCCGACTTCGGCTTGTCCAGCGTGTGTCTTGCTTATTTATGGACTTCCAAGCACGACATGACAGTGTTGAAAATTGGTCGCGAAACTAGGTTGCATTTCTTGTTATAAGGTGACGATACATCCTTGATACTACTTTTTTTGATATAAGGTTGATTGACCGTCAGTCCTACCTTTATTATCCGTCTTGGTAAGTTACCAGCCATCTGTTTGGTGTAATTTTTCGTGTTGACAACTAAGCGGAACCTTTCTTTTGACAATGGCGGAAAATAAAAGTAAAGCTAAACATTAGGTGAATATTCGTATTTTCCACGACTTTGTAATATCGTTATCGTCGAAAAATAAATTTATAGATAAAAAGCGCTATTCTTTTCATTTAACAACAATATGTTTGGGGTTCAGTCTGAAATATACATGTTGGCTTGTGAGAACAAAATAGATTTAGATCACCATGTACATCTGCACAGTCTGTTGAGAGAGAGAGAGAGAGTGAAAATGGAGGAGATATTTCTTCTGTAATAAATGTGTATTTGTCTATCAATTTAAAAGTAAATAATTTTCTCTAATCATCTCGTTTTAAATGCAATCCTCCGTAGCCGAGTGGTTAGTGTCGTGTTTTGCAACCGATCGTTCCGTATTCGATCCCAAGTCGCGGCGGTCATGGTTGAGTTGCGGGCAGACACAGGGGAATTAGACACATTTTCCTTTCTGGGGTCTAATACCCCATCCTAGAGCAAATAATGTTGTCTAAATCCCCATAGTGGGAGATGCTTTTAGTACTCCGGGTACAGGGATGTAAAATCCGGCCAATGTCTATTTCCCGGGACCCGGAATCATTCAGCGTGTCAAATTCCCGCCTGTCGGGAATCGTCTTCTGTCTAAAGTCCCGCCTTCCCCCCTCCCCCCCCCCCCCCCCCCCCCCACCCCCCCTGGGGCAAAATATTGACAGGTGCATCTTTAATGCAAACAGGAACTCTATACTACCCACATTTCAAGAAAGAGACTAAGCGTCTAAGCAATATCTACTTTACCGAAGAAAGTGTCTTGAAAGCAACCAAAGAACTTAACTGCAGCAAATCCCCGGGACCTGATGGAATCCATCCAAAACTCATAATTGAATATAAAGACCAACTGTTAATACCACTAAAGCTGATCCTTAATAAGTCAATAAGACCAATAATAAGTTAATAAGACCAATAAGTATAAGCTCCATTTGCTCAACTATAATGCAAAAAAATAGTCAAAAATAACATTACAGAGCACATGATTAAGAACAATCTTTTCTCTAAACACCAATTTGAGTTCATGAAAGGGAAGTCATGCCCACTATAATTACTTGAGGCACTAGAAGAGTAGATAGACGCCCTTGAAAACGGAAACGAACTAGACATTATATTCTACGACTTCAGGAAGGCATTCGATACCCTACCACACGATAAACTGTTTCAAAAGATAGAAGCCTATGGCATCAAATAATCAAAGCGCTGAAAGCGCTGATGGTATAGGGGCATATGTAAGTTGAAAATATATGGCATAGATACTATAGACACACATTGTTGAAACAATGAACTTTAAACAAACCAAACCAATATGTGCGAAGCACACATATTGCCTGCCTATACAATACAAATACCTAATTTATCAAAGTTTGACCCTTTTCTTGTATAAACAAAATAAAAAGATTGACAAAAAACTGAGCAGCGACCCTTAATAAAAATATTTCCAGTTCAGAAATCACCAAAGATTCACAATGTATATTGTAATCATGCTGATAAATGAAAGACAATCGAAAGCATGCTAGAGTTATGTTTCTTTTGCACTGCACATCTGTAGCTCTGAGTTACCTAAATTGATACATTGGACATCTATTGAGACAATAACCGAAGAAATGAAAAATTAGTTTTACACCTAAAAAACCCAGATCAGATTTGTGTTCAAAATATTGTATCGATCTCTTAATCCCAATGTATACGTGTGACGACTTTGAAATGGATCCGCGAAACAGAAACAAAGTTTTGACCCATTAATGCAAACCGTAACGGACAGACGGACGGATGGATGAACACAAAGACGGACAGACAGTCAGTCGCTCTGGACAAAGTACAACGCTTGGGAAACACTCATTAACGAAACAAGGGCATTTCACGGAACGCATGTGTTGCATGCGAAAGTCATATAATAAGTGAGAACATGGAAAGACAAAAATATACACACTCCAAACGCAGCATGCTAAAGTTATAGTAATGGTGCACTGCAAATGTGTAGGTCATAAGTTACCTACAAACCAAGTTTGAAATGGATACAATGGAAATTAATTGAGACAATCGCTGAACTAAATAAGGAAAAATGAAGATAACTAAGATAAGCAGACCAGAGTTATGTACCTAGTATTTTGCCGTTCTTCTGATCACACGGTATAAGTGTGACCACTTTCAAATAAATCTGCCATATAGAAACAACGTTTTGACCAATACATGCAATCCATGACGGACGGACGAATGCACATTCAGGCAGACAGCCGGCCGGACACCGGATTATACCTCCAAGCTTTACAGACAGAGACAACTTATAAAGTATTGATTACAGAAGACTGGTTCGATGCGTCAAAACACGTCTGTGCTTAGGAAAGCTTAGATTATGGTATTTGTAAAGTATTTGCAAATTAATTGTTTCTCCGAAATGGGACCGTACAAGGTTAATTTACAAAAACCTATTTAGACTTTATTTCTAGTTTATTTGTCAACAGATACGTCTAGGACTAGATTACACGTTGACGAACGTTGAATCTTCAATTAGCGCAAATGCATATACATTATAATTTTAGTCCCAAAATCGGTAGAAGCGCCTCAATTATAAAAAAAAATAATGACCTTGCGGTTATAACTCGTGTGTATGTTGACATTTTCGGTCAACTTTCTTTCCGACGTTTGACATAAGTCAATGCGACATGCGTCATTCGTCTTTCACAAATGGGCTAAGCCTATGTGAAAAAGAACCCAGTTGGTTGGGAAGATTGTTGTGTGGGGTACTAGTGTGAGAAAACAAGGAAACACATTTGTAGATGAACTGGCCGCCGTGATATAACGTAGAAAATGTTTAAAACGGCGTTAAACCACAATCAATCAGTGTTGACATCTTATCTCTAATTTGTAGATTTAATTCCTATGTCCTAGTTGGGTCGACATACAGCGACACGTGAGAATATTCAACACAACACGACCTGTTTTACCAACAATTCTCCAGTAGCGGTGAGACCGTTAGTACCATTCTTTCATGGCATGTATTCACAGTAGGACCTCTCTCTTTGGACGGATTATGTAATAACAAGTCCTTACCGTTGACCACGTAGACTAAATATACAGCAAACAACATTTAACTAAGCCTGAAAGTATTATTTTGAATAGTAATTAAAACATTGTGGAAAAAGACAAACTTGCTGATTATCATTTATCTGTTAAGGTTAGTCAAATGTGTCTAAAAGGGGCAAAGGTTAAAATAATAACTGTAGACAAATATTTTCGTTATCTAGGTTATAGAAAAAAAATTGATTCATGTTTCAAAGCATTGTTTGGAAAGGAGGAATTGCTCATTGTCAGCAGTTGCTCCGTAAGGCAAATATACTTTCAACATTCGTATGTAACTAAGTAGCTATAACGGAAACGGTTCAATCCTTTCCCGTTTAAAGTCGCTTTTCGACGCATGTGCAGCAGACGGCTGCAGAATGGTTATTCGTGACCCATTTCCTCTTTTTCCACAAAGCTATGTATAAACTATATATTTTTCCTCTTGATGTAAGGCGAAATTGCTCGTTATCATTAATCTCTAGCATGTTATTCAAAATGTGTCCGGAAAGGAGATAGAGTAAAAGAATGTCCACAGTAAAACGTTTAAATATGAAAATAATTAATTTGAAACGTGTTTGAAAGCATTATGTGAAAAGGCGAAATTGTTCATTGTCAGCAATAGCTCCATTTTCAACAATATTTCAATATTCGAACTGTTATATTATCACGGAAAGGGTTCCGCTTCCATGGGGAGGATGTAACCATTTCCCGCTTACAGACGCATGTGCAGCAGACGACAATCGGAAACATTGTGACAAAAGGAGAAATTGCTTATCGTAGGCAATTTATACTTTTGCCACAATGGTTTCAACTCCTTTCAATAATTTTATTTACAGTGATTTGCACATTTCTCTATGTAAGTCGACTGTTGTAAACTAATGGGGTCACAGCACGGTCGACGTTACCTTACACCACTGACATTAAGGTCAATCATAGTTCAGAGTGTGTTTCACTCGTTTGAACTATTTTGTCTATTTAATTAATGCAAGCGGATGGTTTTTCGTGATTCGGTCGAACCAATGAAATCGTTGAAAAGGCAGATTATAACCAATCAAAACTCGATTCTGGTGTAGGTATACACATGTGGACTGTGGTTGCAGCTTTAATCCGACTTTTCGAAAGCAGCATGAGTATGGGATAGGCGCGAAACGCCCCTATCCCAAAAACTTCTCGTTTGGATTAAAGACATCCTATCGAATAGAACACAAGAAGTGGTCATCAATACTATACACTCAAATAAAGTAACAGTTCTCAGCGGGGTACCCCAAGGGAGTGTCATGTGACCTACGCTGTTCCTAATGTTCATCAATGACCTCCCTGAGGTCGCGGAAACAATCGTAAAACTATTTGCAGACGACACAAAGGCATACAATGTTGTCAACTGTCAAGAGGACCATGAGCTTCCCCAAAGAACAACAGTCACATTTAGTAACTGGTCACATACATGGGACCTCGAATTCAACTAACAAAAGTGCAAAATACTTCATCTAGGAAACAACTCACAAACAGGAGACTATGTTATGAAAGGCAGGGATCTAAGCAGAGAAGTTATTTTAAACGTAGAGGAAGAGAAAGATCTGGGAGTTATAGTAGATAACAATCAAACATTTCTCTCACATATAACATCGAAAATTAGAATTGCGAATAGAAACCTAGGAATAATGTTCAGAACCTTCACATACATGGATACAACTATATTCCTACATTTATACAAATCGTTAGTCAGTCCCCATCTGGAGTATGCGAGTACGGTATGGTCACCATATCTAAGAAAACACTAGATCGCCATCGAAAGCGTCCAAAGACGAACAACAAAACTACTATCAAATATACAATTCCTTCCATATACCGTTAGACTAAAACATCTAGGAATCCCATCATCAGAATACACTTTCTTCGGTGAAGTAGATATTGCTTAGACGCTTAGTTTCTTTCTTGAAATGTGGGTAGTATAGAGTTCCTGTTTGCATCAAAGATGCACCTGTCAAAATTCAGGCCCCATCTGGAGTATGCGAGTACGGTATGGTCACCATATCTATCAAATATACAATTCCTTCCATATACCGTTAGACTAAAACATCTAGGAATCCCATCATCAGAATACAGAAGACTAAGAGCAGACATGATACAAGTCTTCAAAATACTCAACAAATACAGACCTGAGAAAAAATGCCTTTAGCATCAGAATAGTGGATCCTTTGTACTCGCTCCAAGACATAGTCGTTATGGCACCTTGTATAAATGCCTTTAAAAATAAACTTAATAAACATTGGATTAACTACCCATTCAAATTCAACCCACGCTGCCACTTGTCAACAAATACAAGTACTATCAATTACATAAGAGATGAACAATAAGAAGCCGTAGACTTTCCAGCGGTCTCGGAACCGTAAGTAACCGTAAGTGAATGTTGAAATCGGCCTCAAACCTTTATTAAATCAAAGCACTGAAAGTACCAGTTGGACGGTTGTGTTGGAATTCGTAACTTAAGGTCAGACAGGCAGTTGTATACGTATGTACACAATATATGTTTGTTTAAATACGAATGCTTTCCTTCAACAATGAGGTAAGTCACTTATTTAATCCAGTTTCATTTAAATCTGTTCATGGGATTTTTACTTGATTATGACATCAACATTAAGACCAGACTGCCAACGTTTCAATGCTCGTATGTGGTGTGTAATTGAGCATCATACCAGGGAAGTAGCCAGCATGGTAATTTAACTGTGTAAAATCTGCAGGATGTAACCGATTAATGAAAGAAAGAAAAAGACATAATTAACTCATGGCCATGATATTCTTACTAATAGGTAACTATGAAACCAAAATGCTAGGCTACTTATAATTGCACAATATCAAAATAAACAATTACTATAATATTGCAGAGAAATATGAACCTGTGAAAATCTACCAAGGTCTTCTGAAACAAATTTGATTTTGAGAACGATTCATCAATTATCATTTGGCTAAACCCTTTTTCTAATACAACAAATAAACAGCAGATGAGTTTGCGTCTGGTTAAAACATTTAATAAACCTCTATAAATAAAAGTTTGAAAAGAGTTCAAACATTGTACCAAATGGCGAAATTGCTCATGACGGGCAGTTTATCCTATTGCAACAATGTTTAAATTCAGTCAGCGTCAGAACAGTCAGAAAGCTTCCGTCTTAATTGAATTGTTGTTAGCCATTTTATTATATGAGAGCCAAAAGACAAGCGTCCCAAAAACATGCAAGACTACATAAATATGTGTTTTCTTTGTTTTCTTTGGTCAAAGTGCCAAAGAGGAGTTTTGTGGAATAGTTTGTTATGAAACACTGGAAATAAATTTTCAAACCTTCTTTTTCAATCACATTTATTTAGTTCATATAGTTCATATAGTAGTCGAGACCAATAAGTCGAAACTTATAATCATTTTGCTTTTTACAGGTCTATTATTCCCGAATTAATTTTACCAATTTCAAAGAAAATGTATGTCTAAATGAAAGTGTAATAGATCAATAGAGATGAAATGCTTTCGAAAGCCGTTTGAAAATGTGTCTGCAAGCATGTACGGTCACCTTATTATGAGTGAACTTTAATTTCGGCACTTGGCAAATACTTGAAGAAGGTGTATTTTCACCAAGAAATAAACCACGTCATACAATTCCTTCAACCAGCTAAGATTTATATATGCATGCGCAGCCTGATTAGGTCACACAAGCATCTGTGACTCAACAGGAAAAAAATAGGACAGTAACGGCATTACATTAGAATGTAACTTTCTTTGATTTAAGGAGGTTGGTTTTCATTTTACGTGGAAATTCTACCCGGGGTAATTTTCAACAAAAAGGAATTACTTCGCTTTGAACTTTTTGTCCCGCCTTGGAACTATTTGTTTTGGCTGATCTTCATTTTGACGGAGATGCCTGCGTTATTAGGAACGTAGTAACTCCGAAAAACGGTTTATTAATTCTGTTGACTCTAGAACGGAAGTCTTTATTTATTCTGTTGACTCGGGAACGGATGTCTGTCTTTTCGACATTCGTCCCAACAATTAACTGTATATATTTATTTTACTTGCACTGTTAATAACTGATAGCCTCTTACGCACCTGTTACGATAGTAGCCTACTACGCATGTCTCCGTTTTTGTTTCTCTCCATTTATCTCCGTATTTATATACGTTATGGTTCGTCTACATTTTCTAACATTTTCTTGAAATACTTCTGAATTGGATTAGTATAATCAAAGCACTCAAAGTGCTTCCAGCAAGGGACAAACTGCAGATCACGGAATACAGTAGGACAAGGATTTACCGATCAATTTTATTTATCACATACACTTCACAAGAAGACCTTGCTATGTCCGTAAATTGAAGTATATTTGAGTTGAATGCACAATATTGTATACACAGAATGGGGGTTTATCGCAAAAACTTTTATTTGATTGGCGGTATTTCACAGAGGTCGTTGCATAGATTACACATTCATTGATGCATTAATCACAATGCATGCTACATCAAAACCAAGAGAACACTGCATAACAATGACAATTAACTATATTGAAATTCCAATAAAAATATTAAAGCAAAAAAAACAATCAGTATCTACATTTTCTGATTACTAAAACCAAAACATGGTGGCATATTTGGTATACATTGTTTGAAATAATTTATATAATACTTTTAAAATTAACATGATTCATTTTATAAACAAACGAATATGTACACTGTGCTATAAAAGAACACTATGAATGTTCCGTGCCTGGAGATTAGTTGACAGTAAACTACGCTAATACAAAATAATCCAAATGTTAGAGTCAGTCTTTCATGGCTTTATACAGTCGCAGCTGCCTCAAAACAACTGACCATGTTATTATTCCATAACATAGGTGAACAAATACATGCCGTGATTTTTATTCTTTCAAAGTATTAATAAGTGTGAATATCCAATGCACAGGTTGTAGAAGTTGTTGATCTGAAGTTACTTATAGATCGGTCAGC
Organism: Serripes groenlandicus; assembly: GCA_031761405.1. NCBI lineage: Eukaryota > Metazoa > Mollusca > Bivalvia > Cardiida > Cardiidae > Serripes > Serripes groenlandicus. The sequence goes on from JASEVX010000007.1 coordinate 78,254,731, forward strand.
GGTACTTTTAACTCTGTAGCGTTTTTCATGATGCACCATTTCTATCGATATGTATACCGTCCTAGCGATTTTGCACCACGATGCGAATGAATTATGAAATTATAAACATAAGGGCCATGTTTTCTTTGTGTACCACATTAAATGAAGGAACAACTAGACTATTTAATACTACAAAGAGTTACATGAAATGATTGGGTTATATAGAAATAAGATATACTAGCTAAGAGGCGTGGCTTTGAGTGGATACACTTTCATTCGTGAGTTAATTAGTTAAGACAATATACACATTTTAAGTCATCAATTCAAATTCAATTTTGAAATCATAATCATAATTGCACATGCGGAAAGTATGCACATACTGCTTTAATTTGTTCAGTGTGTGAATGACACATAAAGAAAATTTGCATATTATGCTTTAATTTGTCCATGCATGTAGCGCGTGATCAAGACATGTTGACAGCGTAGAAATACATTTTATTTTTTAATCATGTAATTCATATATTTTAACATAACATTTCTTTCAAGTGCTTTCTTTTAAGTTAGTGATGCATCACACACAAACCTGCATTTCGGACTTTGAGTTCAGCAAAGATTCAGCCTCCGTTCAGTCTTATCAGGATTTCCTTGCTCTTAATCTAGCTGCACAAACAATATTGAAACCTCTTCGGAACGGTTATGACGACAGAAGGTCAGTTTTCTTGTAACTTCGCTCGGTTATTATTTCCTTCCAGCTTCTTAAAACAGGCGTGTTGCCTCATGGCTGGAGCATCCATCTCCAGTTGCATAGAGCTGAATTCAGTCCGTGACCATGTCGGAGATCAAACGTAGAACGTGTAGTAGTAGTGGTGGTAGTGGGTATAGTAGTAGTAGTAGATAATACTTACTAGTGTTATATTATGTACAGTCATATCGAGTTAGCTACCCGATACACGGCAGCCACTTAGGAAATAGATTTTGCTAATGTGTTAGAGGACCACACATGAACAAATACCGTAAGCGGCCAGTTCACCTGCTCATGTGTTTCATGGCTTTCCACACCAGTACTCTTCAAGCAACTGGCTGCTTTTCCAAGTAAACTGTGAGCCCATTGGCGGCAGACTAATGGCGCTTGTTGCAGTGACTTTCGGAAATTATACATATTGATATTATTATGTTAAATGGGGGTACCGGTTAAGTTGTCCGCTCGGCTGTCCATGTCTGTCTGTCTCATCCATCCTGCATTCAGTTGTCTGTATCACATTTTTGTCCGAGCCATTGCTTAACAAACGCGGGTAAAATGCTATGCAACTCTTTTGAAAGTTTAATTACGAAGAGGAGATGCGAACATTACCAGTTTTCTCACATTTTAAATCTTTCCCAACATGCAGACGTATATGGACGCGCCTGCATCCGACACCTATTGAAAAACACGGTGACAATATTAGAAATACTGGCAATGAACACTATATATCTTCATTGGCCACAATGATTTCATCTGTATTTCATTAAAAATATGCTTAGCCTACATTTATAAAGGTTTGCCATAGTCTATGTTTCGTTGGCAACTTGTAATGACGTTTTATGTAGATTTGTCGTGTTGATGCTACGTATGGCCCTTGTTAATAGGTTTAACAAGGGGTTGGTATTTCAACATGATCAAGGGCTATATTCAAACTGTTTATATTTCAAACTTAGTCGCAACCATATCAATCTGGCATGAAACGTTAAAACAATGACTTTTCTGAGAATCTATAACATTTGTTACCGGTTGAAATGAAGTAGTCGGCCTATGTAGCTCTAAAGTAAATACTTTTCATTTTCGTTAATTTTGTTACGTGGAGTTCTTAATATTATGCTTTAATTTCTTAACTTCTTCAATCGTTTATTGATTTTTAAATTACTTGGCACAATTGAAGTGTTAAAACGTTTCAACAACCAATGTTTCATTGAGTGTGACACAGGGTTTCTTCGATTTAAATAATAATGCATTTTAGCTACCTACTTAGATATGTTTTTCCGTTGATCTCTTTTCGCAAACTGCTTACACACATGTCGTATTTAACTTGCTGTATTGGTTCACATCGATGTGTTAAGGCTATGTCAAAGCCCAAAGTTAATCTTCGCAAGCCAACGTGACACATTTACATTTCCATATTGTACGATGTAGCATTGCCTTGCTAAGATGTCCAAACCCCAAACATAGGGTAGTTAAAAACCCAAAGATTGGAATGCATGGTAGTAAACTACCCAATGATCGAATTAACAGGGTAGTCAAAACTTCAATGATTCAAATGTAATGTTTTATCATTGGGGATTTACTGTACCTCTGATGTTGCGCGTACAGTGCAAATTACATTATCATTAGGCACCTCTCGCAGAGAGCTGGTTCCCCAAATGGTACTTGTCTGAGTGCCTGGATGGAGCCATATCGCTGGAAACCCTCTTCATGTGAATCTATCATCACTTCAATTATATATTATGAAGACTATTGTTTATTTCATCCTCGGTACCCAGGCTATTCATAAAATATATGATAACCTGGGCAAATTGGCTGTAAAAATCTCGTACTCATGAATAATTTATGAGGTGAAATGCAGCTGCTTGATTGGCCGCATGACACAAACCTTATGCGATACGAACATAAACGTGTAGTTACGGAGGAAATCGTGGTGTATGCTTTAAGACGTTTCGCTAGCCAATTTGCCCAAGGTATCATATATTTTATGAATGGCCTGGGTAGCGAGGATGGTTTATTTAAGTGATCGAAAACGTTTTAGAGCATTTCTTCTGTCAATCCCAGATCTTACTCCGTGTGTTACTTTATATTTCGAACCCGTGGCTGTTGGCGTCATCAATAAAGTGTATATATACTGTTTGTTATTTGTTTGTTTAGAGTTTAACGCCGCTTTCAACAGCTTTGGTCATATCACGGCGGTCAGTGCACCTACCCATGTTTTCCTGGCTTTCCCACACCAGTACTTACACAACATTCTTTCGAAGCCACTGACTACTTTCTCACATAGATCAGAGGTGAGAGGCAATGGAAAACATCGCCCGAAAGAATGTCGCCGCAACCGGGTATCGAACCCGTGACCTCCAGATCACGAGTCAGATACGCTACCAATTGAGCTACCCGGCCGGGTCTGTATATATACACATCGTTGCGTGGACTATTGATATTTGGACCAATTTGTTGCATTTAAACTAGTTTTAGTTTGTGGTTTAAGGTTTCAACAGTTTAACATCAAACCAAAACTGATTGACAGGGTTTGGATTTTTCGCCACAAACGGCTGGTTTTGAGAACAACATGGCTGACTTTGATACAAATGTTTTTTAATTTTCTGGTCATAATTACATAATCAAACGAGTAAATAAAGTATTTATATGTTTAAAAATCCAAATATATTCTTATTACCATGATCAGACAATGTCTGAACCCAGTCTAGTTTATTTCCACATGTTAGGGCTTATTTAAGCGGTTCAGTCGCCATTTCTCTCTTCCAAGTGACCATGTATTCGGATACACCAAACCTCCGAAACCACATTCGAGGGCGGTTTGATCGGTTTAAGAAAATAGTTTTAACTTTGTGTAAACAAATGGAAAAACTGGTTTTAGTTTTAAAACTGGTTTGATTAACAAATGGATGGTTTACGAAACTAGTTTTAAACCGAAACTAGTTTATGCGCAACAAACGGGCCTTATAATTACAAAAAACAACACTTATAACCATATTCTTTTCCCGCTTCATTATACAAATAGGATCTGGGTAGAAACACAGAATATATTGATAACAAGCCGGTATGTGTTGATGACATTGGTGCTGAGGAAGATAGTCGGTCTATCCAACTAAAAGTCCCGGGTTCGAATCCCGTGATGAGCGGGTTCTATCTTTGGGATTTTTCAACACAAACGACGCGAGTACTTATTCAGTTTCTAGGAAGCAGACATCAATAGTGATTAGTATAAGCTGAAAGCTTGCTTCGTAACTGTTTTAAAACAATTAATAAGTATAAACTAAACTAAAATGTTATTCGAATAAATAACAAAAACAAATATATTATCAAGACAGAATTAAACTGTTTTAATTGTCGCAGCAAAAGAATACAACATCATTTAAAGCAGAGTCGTCCCTATGTATGAAGCCTGCGTCTTGCTCTCCTTCGATTTTCGTGCTCAGTCCACATATGGCAGAGTTAGTCGGACAGTGGAAGCTGTAGGCTCCCCATACTCCATAATGAGGTGTAGGAGGATGAGAGTCAATTTCCGTTAGATTACCACCGACGTAATTTCTACACATGAATCGGATATCATTCGCCCATGTGTCGTCTCCGAAACCCTACAAAACATTAAACATTTACTAAAGATATATCGAGGGCTTGGCGTGAAACGGTTGTAACCAAAATATATATGTTTTTACCAAGGTTAATCACCTCGCCATAAAGTCTTTATAAGCGTTAAATCATTTTGTTTGGTAAACAATGGAAATTAAGGTGCCATTGTTCGTTCTGAGCAGTGCCACCTAAATTTGCATTGTTTACAAAGGGGTCAAAATTGCCCCTAAACCAGGTTTTTCAAAATAGGTTTTTAGTTACAACCGTTTCACGCCAAGCCCTCGATATATTAAACACTTTTTAATAACATCAATGCAAACGTCCTTTAAATATCCTCTATATGGTTCATATAGTATAATAATAATGAATAATTATTAATACCATATATATATGCTATTTATAGTAACACGGTCCTGTGTGGGATGCCCCGAACTTTCTCATACGATTACATTACAGTCATTATTATTTCAGCATAGCATCATAAAGAGAGACTATATGTTTGTTTGTTTTTCTTTTTTTTTTCCAGTTTTTTCTCAAATGAAAATTCGGACGCCTGTGGTCAATCTTATTATCGCTTACAAAACCGTTCCGTAAAAATCAGGTGAGATACATAAACAATATAGAGAAGCGACGATTGTCGAGTTTTCCTATTGTATAGCACCAAGGGTTAATTGTTTCGTGCGATTTCATTGGACAAAAATCCCGAGCACGTGTGCATGAGTATTTGAGTGTATTAATTAACTCTTTCCCTCATATAGACGCTTTCTGACGCCTCAGCAGACGGCTTTTTGAAAACATAGTAACAAAAGAAGAAATTGCACAAAACCAATTTCTCCCTTTGTCACAATGTTTACCACTTTTTGTCATAGGTTATCCATTCAATTATGGAGATTTTCTATTTTTTGACAAAATACGTTCAAAGTCGTCTGCAGAATTGCCGTATGAGGGAAAGGGTTAATTGGGTCAACCCAAGACGACCTGTTATGCGGAATTCTCAGATTTAACATACGTACAGCGAAGTTTTTTGGTCTTGTTAACCTTTTAGATTGAAAGGTACTAAATCCATGCTCAGATTTAATATACGTACAGCGAAGTTTTTTGGTCTTGTTTACCTTTTAGATTGAAAGGTACTAAATCCATGCTCAGATTTAATATACGTACAGCGAAGTTTTTTGGTCTTGTTAACCTTTTAGATTGAAAGGTACTAAATCCATGCTCAGATTTAATATACGTACAGCGAAGTTTTTTGGTCTTGTTAACCTTTTAGATTGAAAGGTACTAAATCCATGCTCAGATTTAATATACGTACAGCGAAGTTTTTTGGTCTTGTTAACCTTTTAGATTGAAAGGTACTAAATCCATGCTCAGATTTAATATACGTACAGCGAAGTTTTTTGGTCTTGTTTACCTTTTAGATTGAAAGGTACTAAATCCATATTCAGATTTAATATACGTACAGCGAAGTTTTTTGGTCTTGTTTACCTTTTAGATTGAAAGGTACTAAATCCATATTCAGATTTAATATACGTACAGCGAAGTTTTTTGGTCTTGTTTACCTTTTAGATTGAAAGGTACTAAATCCATATTCAGATTTAATATACGTACAGCGAAGTATTTTGGTCTTTTTAACCTTTTAGATTGAAAGGTACTAAATCCATATTCAGATTTAATATACGTACAGCGAAGTTTTTTGGTCTTGTTTAACTTTTAGATTGAAAGGTACTAAATCCATATTCAGATTTAATATACGTACAGCGAAGTTTTTTGGTCTTGTTTACCTTTTAGATTGAAAGGTACTAAATCCATATTCGGATTTAATATACGTACAGCGAAGTTTTTTTGGTTTTGTTTACCTTTTAGATTGAAAGGTACTAAATCCATATTCAGATTTAATATACGTACAGCGAAGTTTTTTGGTCTTGTTTACCTTTTAGATTGAAAGGTACTAAATCCATGCTCAGATTTAATATACGTACAGCGAAGTTTTTTGGTCTTGTTAACCTTTTAGATTGAAAGGTACTAAATCCATGCTCAGATTTAATATACGTACAGCGAAGTTTTTTGGTCTTGTTAACCTTTTAGATTGAAAGGTACTAAATCCATGCTCAGATTTAATATACGTACAGTGAAGTTTTTTGGTCTTGTTAACCTTTTAGATTGAAAGGTACTAAATCCATGCTCAGATTTAATATACGTACAGCGAAGTTTTTTGGTCTTGTTTACCTTTTAGATTGAAAGGTACTAAATCCATATTCAGATTTAATATACGTACAGCGAAGTTTTTTGGTCTTGTTTACCTTTTAGATTGAAAGGTACTAAATCCATATTCAGATTTAATATACGTACAGCGAAGTTTTTTGGTCTTGTTTACCTTTTAGATTGAAAGGTACTAAATCCATATTCAGATTTAATATACGTACAGCGAAGTTTTTTGGTCTTGTTTACCTTTTAGATTGAAAGGTACTAAATCCATATTCAGATTTAATATACGTACAGCGAAGTTTTTTGGTCTTGTTTACCTTTTAGATTGAAAGGTACTAAATCCATATTCAGATTTAATATACGTACAGCGAAGTATTTTGGTCTTTTTAACCTTTTAGATTGAAAGGTACTAAATCCATATTCAGATTTAATATACGTACAGCGAAGTTTTTTGGTCTTGTTTAACTTTTAGATTGAAAGGTACTAAATCCATATTCAGATTTAATATACGTACAGCGAAGTTTTTTGGTCTTGTTTACCTTTTAGATTGAAAGGTACTAAATCCATGCTCAGATTTAATATACGTACAGCGAAGTTTTTTGGTCTTGTTAACCTTTTAGATTGAAAGGTACTAAATCCATGCTCAGATTTAATATACGTACAGCGAAGTTTTTTGGTCTTGTTTACCTTTTAGATTGAAAGGTACTAAATCCATATTCAGATTTAATATACGTACAGCGAAGTTTTTTGGTCTTGTTTACCTTTTAGATTGAAAGGTACTAAATCCATATTCAGATTTAATATACGTACAGCGAAGTTTTTTGGTCTTGTTTACCTTTTAGATTGAAAGGTACTAAATCCATATTCAGATTTAATATACGTACAGCGAAGTATTTTGGTCTTTTTAACCTTTTAGATTGAAAGGTACTAAATCCATATTCAGATTTAATATACGTACAGCGAAGTTTTTTGGTCTTGTTTAACTTTTAGATTGAAAGGTACTAAATCCATATTCAGATTTAATATACGTACAGCGAAGTTTTTTGGTCTTGTTTAACTTTTAGATTGAAAGCTACTAAATCCATGCTCAGATTTAATATACGTACAGCGAAGTTTTTTGGTCTTGTTTACCTTTTAGATTGAAAGGTACTAAATCCATATTCAGATTTTTAATATACGTACAGCGAAGTTTTTTTGGTCTTGTTTACCTTTTAGATTGAAAGGTACTAAATCCATGCTCAGATTTAATATACGTACAGCGAAGTTTTTTGGTCTTGTTTACCTTTTAGATTGAAAGGTACTAAATCCATATTCAGATTTAATATACGTACAGCGAAGTTTTTGGTCTTGTTTACCTTTTAGATTGAAAGGTACTAAATCCATATTCAGATTTAACATACGTACAGTGAAGTATTTTTGGTCTTGTTTACCTTTTAGATTGAAAGGTACTAAATCCATATTCAGATTTAATATACGTACAGCGAAGTTTTTTGGTCTTGTTTACCTTTAGATTGAAAGGTACTAAATCCATATACAGATATAATATACGTACAGCGAAGTTTTTTGGTCTTGTTTACCTTTAGATTAAAAGGTACTAAATCCATGTTCAGATTTAATATACGTACACCGAAGTTTTTTGGTCTTGTTTACCTTTTAGATTGAAAGGTACTAAATCCATGCTCAGATTTAAAATCTAAATCTAGACGTGTAGCCCCTAGTACTGTTTATATTACAGCCAAACCGGATAATCCGCTACAAGACACCACTATCGCCAGACGTGGCTCATAAGTAAGCCAGAGAATGAGAACAAGTACATGTTGAAATTTTTTGAACAGTATACTAGTAGGTTTAGGTGATCTTGTCAAAATGCTCAGTCTTATCATAATCTGCATAATTTTACATCATCTAACACATTTGTGTAAAGAAATATGTGGACGATGTAGTTCTTGTTCAGACTTTGTGGATGCACAGGCTGATCTGGATCTAACATGTTCACAACATCAGACTTGTTCACTGTTCAACTGTTCACTTAAGCCAAAGTGTACCTTTTCTCCTGCACGGAATCAATTAAAAATTGTTCCATTACCTGATGTGCCTGCCACTGTTGGACAC
>JASEVX010000007.1:78263556-78539550 GCA_031761405.1 Serripes groenlandicus
CACACAAAACATGTGACATCTTGATTTTCATTACCAATGCCCGCTCACATTCCAATATGGTCGTCTGTTAATAGAATGTAAATCAAATCATTTATTTGTTTACAATCACGACTCGATTTGTGTGTTTTGAACCTCTACACATTTAAAGCCAACTTTTATTATCTGTTGAATATTCATGAGTCGAAAGTTTACGTTCCCAAGTTGTTATGTTATGGCAAGAATATATTTAAGAAAATCACATAGGAAGTTCAAGTTCGATTGACAAAATACACAATTAAGGACATGACTGTGGCCAATGGTGAAGATGGGGAAACAAATAAGAGATAAAATTTCTTGATCAGAAATTGAAATATTTTGTATTTGTATAGATAAAATAGTGATGAATTAATTAATATGATAAATTATGATTTTAACGTATTAGAAATCTACATTTTACATGATGCAGTCATGGATATACTGTTTGTATTTTGTGGTTAATATCAATATTGGAGGTAAGAATATAATTTTTCTCAATTAATCAGTAAAATGCCGCTTTCTTCAATCTGCCTTTCATCTTTTGTAATTTTTGTCAAATTTAAAAAGTCACCTTGCTAACAAACAAGTTTTGACGATTTTACGAGAGACGATGAAAGTCGTCAATCAAAATATTAATTACTAATATACAACAAGCAAATTCAAAATAAATACAATATCGTTTATACATTGTGCGGTCTTTGAAAACGAAATTACGTGTAACCATACTGTAAAATCGAATTAAAGCTATGTAGAAAATAAAATACAATAGAGACATGTTACCGTAAATCAGACTATTCATTATAATTGTTAAGTTTACTGTTTGCTTATTCTGACTAAACGCTATTTGTTTTGACATTACTATTGTTAAGTTTAGTTTAGTATTAGTTTAAACTTATTTTTTTTTTTTTACATCGATTGCGAAACAAGCTTTCAGTTTATATTTAACACGCTCAACGTCTGCTTCCTTGAGACTGACCAGTACTCGCGCCGTCTGTGTGGTAAATTCCCAAAGGCAGAAACGGCTCATCACGCGATTCGAACCCGGGACCTTTGAACGAGAGGCTCTACCGCTGCAATTGTTTCTAAAGTAGTATCATAGAAATATCTTATTCAGTCACTTACGGATTACAAACTGTTTTATTCACTAATAAGTCTTATACCTTATAAAAGTATTTAAAACGTCAACTGTTTACGTCTTAAAACCCTTTCCCACATACGCTGTATCTGCAGCAGACGACTTTGAAAACATGGTGACAAAAACCTGAACAATCTGCAAAAAAAAGACAGCTTAATTGTTAAATAAAGTTGAAAACATTGTGGCCAAAGGAGAAATTGCTCATCATGAGCAATTTCACCTTTGGCCACAATGTTTTCAAAAGTCGTCTGCTGCTATTGCGTCTGCAGGAGGGAAAGGGTTAATGTAGCTTAAAGGTGCTGAACTCCAGAGTGAGATCAAACATTTTGAAATGTTGAAACTTCCGTATATATTGCTAATAGTGACAACACAGTCAGTAAGTAATACATAGTTCTAAACTATTTTGGCAGTAAATGTTGAAAAACAGTCAATTGAAAATTATAAAAATGTCCACAATTTGGCTTACTGGGTATGTCTAAGTACAAATGAAGCATAAACGATCAATATTTAGATGTTTATTGTACTGAAAAGTGAAATTATTACTCTATTAGGATTCTAATATTTCAAGACAACTTTGACTACACTATCTATAAACTGGAGTTAGGCACCTTTAAGGTCATCTCCTGGAATTAGCTATGAAAGAAATCTGGGGAAAATGAGAATTTGCATATTTTGATAAATTTCACTTTTTCGACACCGTTTTAAAAGTCATCTGCTGGAGAGCCGGCAAAAGTTGTTTGTGTCAGAAAAATATGACTAACACGATGACCTATATAGGCCAAAACTATGGAAAATCTTGATAAATTAAATTATAGTAAGTGAATAGAATTGAAAACTTCGAGACGAAAGGAGACATTGCTCATGATGAGCAATTCCTCCTTTAGCCACGATGTTTTCAAAAGTAGTTTGCTGTAGATTCGTCAGAAAGCGTCTGTATGTGGGAAAGACTTCGTCTACCAATTCCAGAGTCCGGTCCTGCATGTGAGGAACCGTACACATACATCGAGGTAGCCGAGGATACGGCGGTAGGCACGGTCGTCAAAGAGATACGATGTGGGCGGAGTCCAACGTCCAACACCGACCTGACATACGCCATTAAAGACGGGAACACGAATGGCAAGTTTGGTATGAACACTACAAATGGTATTGGACTTGTATTCGTGTACCAGTCCATCAGCTTTGAATCCAGGACAACCAGTTTTCAGGTAATGCAATGGTTTATTAATTCTAAAACTATGTTTGACCATTATTGTTAACCATTGCCCCACATTCAACAAATTAATAAAAAAGAGTTTTTAGCCACAGTGTATTCAAAGGTCGTCTGCTGCAGATGAAAGCGTCTATATGTGGAAAAGGGTTAAAATAGTGTGTAAATGATAAAAAAAAGGCTGCAAACATTTGAGCCGTGTCTGGGGAATTGGTGTCTTATTGCATAACGGCTGGGGGAATTGGGATCTTATTGCGTCACGGTCTTATTGAGTCACGCCGGGGGGGGGGGGGGGGTGGGGGGGGGGGGGTGGGAGGGAGTGGTGTATTATTGCATCACGGCTGGAGGAATTGTGGTATTATTGCGTCATACCGGGGTGGGGGGGTAATTGGGGTCTTATTGCATAACGGCTGGGGGAATTATTGTCTTATTGCATAACGGCTGGGAGAATTGGGGTCTTATTGCATAACGGCTGGGAGAATTGGTGTCTTTTTGAATAACGGCTGGGAGAATTGGTGTCTTATTGATTAACGGCTGGGGGAATTGGTGTCTTATTGAATAACGGCTGGGAGAATTGGGGTCTTATTGCATAACGGCTGGGAGAATTGGTGTCTTATTGAATAACGGCTGGGAGAATTGGTGTCTTATTGAATAACGGCTGGAGAATTGGTGTCTTATTGAATAACGGCTGGGGGAATTGGTGTCTTATTGAATAATGGCTGGAGGGAATTGGTGTCTTATTGAATAACGGCTGGGGAATTAGTGTCTTATTGAATAACGGCTGGGAGAATTGGTGTCTTATTGAATAACGCTGGGGGAATTGGTGTCTTATTGAATAACGGCTGGGAGAATTGGTGTCTTATTGCATAACGGCTGGGAGAATTGGGGTCTTATTGCATCACGGCTGGAGGAATTGTGGTATTATTGCGTCATACCGGGGGGGGGGGGGTAATTGGGGTCTTATTGCGTAACGGCTGGAGAAATTGGGGTCTTTTATTGTTTTATTGCATAATGGATGGGGGAATTTGGGTCTTATTGCCACGGCTGGGGAATCTGTGTCGTATTGCGTCAAGGCTAGGGGAATTGGTGTCGTAATGCATAACGGCTGGGGGAATTGTAGTTTTATTGCGTCACGGCTTGGGAATTGTTGTCTTATTGCATAACGGCTGGGATAATTGGGGTCTTATTGAATAACGGCTGGGGGAATTGGTGTCTTATTGAATAACGGCTGGGAGAATTGGGGTCTTATTGCATAACGGCTGGGAGAATTGGTGTCTTATTGAATAACGGCTGGGAGAATTGGTGTCTTATTGAATAACGGCTGGGGGAATTGGTGTCTTATTGAATAACGGCTGGGAGAATTGGTGTCTTATTGCATAAACGCTGGGGGAATTGGGGTCTTATTGCATAATGGCTGGGAAAATTGGGGTCTTATTGCATAACGGCTGGGAGAATTAGTGTCTTTTTGAATAACGGCTGGGGGAATTGGGGTCTTATTTCATAACGGCTGGGAGAATTGGGGTCTTATTGCATAACGGCTGGGAGAATTGGTGTCTATTTGAATAACGGCTGGGGGAATTGGGGTCTTATTGCATAACGGCTGGGGGAATTGGGGTCTTATTGAATAACGGCTGGGAGAATTGGTGTCTTATTGAATAACGGCTGGGGGAATTGGGGTCTTATTGCTTAACGGCTGGGATAATTGGGGTCTTATTGAATAACGGCTGGGAGAATTGGTGTCTTTTTGAATAACGGCTGGGAGAATTGGGGTCTTATTGCATAACGGCTGGGGGAATTGGTGTCTTTTTGAATAACGGCTGGGAGAATTGGTGTCTTATTGAATAACGGCTGGGGGAATTGGGGTCTTATTGCATAACGGCTGGGAGAATTGGGTTCTTATTGCATAACGGCTGGGAGAATTGGTGTCTTTTTGAATAACGGCTGGGGGAATTGGGGTCTTATTGCATAACGGCTGGGGGAATTGGTGTCTTATTGAATAACGGCTGGGAGAATTGGTGTCTTATTGAATAACGGCTGGGGGAATTGGGGTCTTATTGCATAACGGCTGGGAGAATTGGGGTCTTATTGCATAACGGCTGGGAGAATTGGTGTCTTTTTGAATAACGGCTGGGGGAATTGGGGTCTTATTGCATAACGGCTGGGGGAATTGGTGTCTTATTGAATAACGGCTGGAGGAATTGGTGTCTTATTGCATAACGGCTGGGAGAATTGGTGTCTTATTGCATAACGGCTGGGGGAATTGGTGTCTTATTGAATAACGGCTGGGAGAATTGGGGTCTTATTGCATAACGGCTGGGGGAATTGTTGTCTTATTGCATAACGGCTGGCGGAATTGTTGTCTTATTGCATAACGGCTGGGGGAATTGGTGTCTTATTTAATAACGGCTGGGAGAATTGGGGTCTTATTGCATAACGGCTGGGGGAATTGGGGTCTTATTGAATAACGGCTGGGGGAATTGTTGTTTTATTGCATAACGGCTGGGGGAATTGGTGTCTTATTGCATAACGGCTGGGAGAATTGGGGTCTTATTGCATAACGGCTGGGGGAATTGGTGTCTTATTGAATAACGGCTGGGGGAATTGGGATCTGATTGCGTGACGGCTGGGGAATTTGTGACGAATTGCGTTACGGCTGGGAAATTCGTGTCTTATTGCGTCACGGCTGAGGAATTTGTGTCTTATTACGTCACGGCTGGGGAATTGGTGTCTTATTGCGTCACGGCAGAGGGAATTGGTGTCTTATTGCGTCACGGCAGAGGGAATTGGGGTCTTATTGCGTCACGGCAGAGGGAATTGGTGTCTTATTGCGTCACGGCAGAGGGAATTGGGGTCTTATTGCGTCACGACAGAGGGAATTGGGGTCTTATTGCGTCACGGCAGAGGGAATTGGAGTCTTATTGAATAACGGCTGGGGGAATTGGGATCTTATTACATAACGGCTGGCGGTTTTGGGACCTTAGTGCATAACGACTGGCGGAATTTGGACCTTATTGTGTCCCGGTTACTAACGCTAATACATGTACTAATCGAAACCTTAATTCATTGATATCAATTATGTTCTTATTATACCCCCTTCGAAGAAGAGTGGGTATATAGGAGTCACTGTGTCAGGCTGTCTGTCGGTCGGTCGGAAGCCATATTTTGTCCGGCCTATTTCTTACAAACCACTGGGTGGAATTCAATAATTTTTTACATGAGGAGATGTGCATATCCTAAAGGTCTTACAATTGCATGTTACTTTACAGAGTTATGACCCTTTTACTTATTAAGTTATGGTGTAGGTCAAGGTGCTGTTTTGGGGGTGTTTATCATCTTCAGTGATAGTTCTAGTTATTTTTCATTTCAATTTATCGATTACATTTTCATCAGTTTAAATTTATATATTTTTCATCGATTGCGAAACAAACAAGTTTTCAGCTTATATCAATCACGCTCGAATGTCCGCCTCCTGCAGACGTAATCATTCCTCATCACGGGATTTGAACTCGGGTTATTTAGAACGAGAGAGGCCGACGCTCTACCAGCAAATTTTCCGTTCATTTACTCTAATCTTTTGCTGTGTTTTCCAAATTAAGCTTTCCATCGAGGTCTCAGAGAACACCCCTTACCGGGCCTCCGTCAACGTCGTCCTTGACATTCAAGTCACCGGGGTGAACGATTACGCGCCCCTGTTTCTCTTCTCTCCCTACACGGTCTATATCAACGAAGATGTCGGACCCGGAAAGGTCGTCTCAAAACCAATCCCTTATGATTTTGATAAAGGGAATGACGGATCTACAACCTCATCCATAATAGGTAAGCAAAGATATTTATTCGACAATAAATTGTAGTAAAATTTATCATCGCTCTGCGAGAACCACACCTAAGGTATTTGCGACAAGTGTGGATCCTTACTAACCAGCGCCTAGACGCCGTTCGATCTGCATGTGCACTGTTCGCCCATTAATCTTCAAACGGGTTCAAGAAACTTTTTTCTAAACAGTATAAAGTGAAATGACATTGAAACAAAGGTTGATGACAATGTACCTATAGTTATGAGTCAACATTGTGGACTCGGCGTAAAGTATCGACCCGGATTATACCGCGCAGGCTTACCCGGATAGAAACTTTTCGCCTGTGGATTTTCTGTTTCAGGAATCATTCCATCTATACCTATATCCCCCAGATACGGAATGTTTCGGTCCGGATCAGTCTGCGCGGACTGCGCAGGCTGATCTGGATCAATACATTACGCAGAGGCAATAATGTTGGTTTTCTCGTGGGACGGCTCATATGTGTTTTAGCGAGAAGTATGATGTCATATGGTATTAATACAACCCGGTCCGTGAAAAAATGCTATCTCACTGTATTAACCCTCCCCTCATACGACAATTCTGCAGCAGACGACTGTGAACATATTTTGTCACAAAATGGAAAATCTCTATAATTGAATGGATAACCTATGACTAAAAGTGGAAAACATTGTGGTAAAAGGAGAAATTGCTCGTTTTGAGCAATTTCTTCTTTTGTTACTATGTTTTCAAAACTCCGTAGAGGCGTCAGAAAGCGTCTATATGAGGGAAAGGGTTAAGCAAATATGCAAGATCTTGTCAAAACCTTCGCTGTCCACCTACATTCGAAATGAATGTTATCGGAGATAAAACTGAGAAGTAAAGTCTAACTTGTTTTCGTCAAGTATTTGCGTTTATTTCAGAGCTTTAGATAAGGGGTGTTTTGCATGGTTTTTATTTGTTTGGAACAAACAAATTTAGAGATGAAATTCTGAAGCCATACGTCTTTTGGAAAATTCCCTAAATTTCATACGCGTGAAAGTAGTACTGAATACTTGCTCTTACTTTTCAAATGTATCACGATATTTGAAATAATGATATATTTATATCGTCTTTGTTTTCTTATGTGGTTCTTATATTCAAAGAGAATTTGGAAATAAAATGAAACATTGTATTTTAAAACATGAACGCGGAGAGATTTATAAATCTCAATGAGTGAACTGCTACAGGGAGAACTATTTCCGATTTAAGCTCCAGATACGGTATTTGAATTTTCAATCACGCATTGAAAATGTAGATAAAAACAGAATTGAAGATATTTTCTTTGTGCCTTGTCGGCCATATAAATATAGTATAAAGAATTAAAATAGCAAATATGTGCGTCATAAAATGCATTTAAAATGAGAGTAACACATTTGCAGAGAAATCGTGATCGTCGAATTCTATTTAAAATCAAAGCGCCAATGGCACTGTAGTGGCGATCGTATTCATATATTGCAACAACTACAAAGCGTTTATAATATTTATAAAAACCTTTCAGAATTTCCAGATTTGATAAAATTCCAGCTTCCCGTTTTTAGGTCGGTATAGCTAGATACCGAAAACAACTTTTAATATGACTCATAAAGGTCTCACCGGGTGTTCTACACACCGGCTATTGTTTGTTGATAGAGTTGGAACATTGTGAGAATATGTATGAGTTGAAAACATTGTGATAAAATGTGAAATTTCTCATTTTATCACAATGTAAGATATAGCATTTGTATGACTTGAAAACATTGTGAGAAAATGTGAAATTTCTCATTTTATCACAATGTAAGATATAGCATTTGTATGAGTTGAAAACATTGTGAGAAAATGAGAAATTTCTCATTTTATCACAATGTAAGATAGAACAGTTGTAAGAGTTGAAAACATTGTGAGAAAATGATGATAGAATAGTGAAGAGTTGAAAACATTGTGAGAAAATGATGACAGAATAGTGAAGAGTTGAAAACAGTGTGAGAAAATGATGATATAATAGTGAAGAGTTGAAAACATTGTGAGAAGAACAGTTGTAAGAGTTGAAAACATTGTGAGAAAATGATGATAGAATAGTGAAGAGTTGAAAACATTGTGAGAAAATAATGATAGAATAGTGAAGAGTTGAAAACATTGTGAGAAAATGATCGCTGATAGAACACTGTAAGAGTTGAAAACGTTGTGAGAAAATGTCATTTTCGTAGGACAATATCTTTTCTAAAAAAATGTTAATCAATCATTTGTTCCTAATTCAAAAATTATGAAGACATACAACTATAAAAAGTTGTTTTCGTAACAACCAAAATATGGTAATATGGGATTAAAAGTTGTAAGCAAAGTTGTTTTCGCGGCAGCCGAGTTGTTTTCCTGAGCCGATTTTATTTATTTATATGCGTTTTAGCCTACGCCACTCACTAATTTTTCTATTTCGCGTAATTAGTACAAAAATCAAAGCGCCAATGGCACTGTAGTGGCGATCGTATGGAAAATCCTGCAAAGTAACAAGCAGTATATCGGTGTAGGGCTTGCGATGACTCTGGTGCGGGTATATTTGAGAATGTATCAACCCTGCATCTTTTGACAGTAGAATAATGTTAGTTTGCCAGAATGTTGTCTTGGTGATTATTTAGTTACGTTCTGAAATTGGTCATGATGTGTTCAAAATTAGGCCATTCCAAAGTTATGAAAAATCTAGTTGGTACTCGATAGACTACCGTTTTAGCTCATTAGAATGACTATTTGTAATCTAAATTGTTTGGGTAATCACATGTTTATCACCAGGTCGTTAGGCCATATTAAGATAAAATATATTTTACACTTTAGAAATGACTAAAGAAAGGAGAGAAAACAGTATCCATTAGTTTGGTGTTTGTTTCAATTATGTCCGATATTAAACAGGTCTGTTCAATTTAGTCCCTTCACATTGCATGATTGAGGGTTGTCACAGTGTATTTATATGTCTCTGAGGTTGTTAAACTGCTTCGAATAATGTGAGTGCAAAAACAAACACAAAACATGCTCCAAAAGCACAATTTCACTATTTGCCAAACTGTTTAATTTATGAAAATATAGGCATATATTATAATGCTAGATCTTCAAACTCAATTAGGCTACACTGTCAGCATTGATTGCTAATTGACTCTAGAACGTGCAGACGTGTATACATAACGTGTGTACACACTGCCATCGTGTGTCCTTTAAACCTTTGTAAACCAGTCTTATTATCTAGACGCTTTCATATATTTAAACAAGTACAAAATAAAGCGTTTATAATATTGAGATTTACAAGCTTTTCTGGTTTTTGGTCTCGCGAGCTATTTATAGAACCTTTTGGAATTTCCAGATTTGAGTATCACCAGAGTTGTCGTTATTTGCAAGGCAGAACGCGCAATGATATTTATTATCTGCCAAATCATGACGAAGATAATCAGAGTACAACCAACTCCTGCCGAATCAGGTTAAAGGTCAAAAGGTTACGGTTGACTACAGTAAAAATAAAACGAGGCACAGGAGTATCATGATACTCTGCATAGCGTACCCAAGACGCCCGATGATATTTATTATCTGCCCAAACATGAAGAAAGATAATATGTAAATAGTTTAACTCTATTTAGATATTTTCTCGATAAATCTCAAATATTAGTACCAATCCGGTATCAAAGTAGCACTAACATTATCATTATTAATCGTGTGCCTGCATCACTGATGGAACTATATATATATATGGCGGTTTAACGGAAGTGAGTAAATTGCCTTTGCAGAAATATCCAACCGATTGTTCAAATACGACTATATAATTTTTTTTTTCGTTGTTGTTGTTTTGGTAGCACTGTGGCGATTGTCAACCAATCGCCACAAAAACCTATTACATACTTTTAAAATTCATCGTTATATGTTTGTGCACATGCTTTTAAGTAAATAATTAGAAAACTTATTAATACATGTGATTTATTGTCAAATAAAACGTTGTTTTTGTGACAGTCATGTTGTTTTCGTGAGCCGACTTTATTTATTTACTTGCGTTTTAGCCTATGCCACTCTATAATGTTGCAATGTTATTGAAAACGGGACCAGGTACGAAATAAGCACTTTTTACGGACCATAATTGTTAAACTCGTAGGTATTTTCAGAAATTACAAAAGAAGTTAATTGGCCGTTTTATTTTGGCGAGGTGCTTTCAGAGTACAACCAATTCCTGTAAACATGGTAATATTTTACCCTCAGGCCGAATCAGGTTAAAGGTCAAAAGGTTACGGTTGACTACAGTAAAAATAGAACGAGGCACAGCTCTGCATACCGTACCCAAGACGCGCGATGATATTTATTATCTGCCTAAACATGAAGAAAGCTAATATGTAAATAGTTTAACTCTATTTAGATATTTTCTCGGTAAATCTCAAATATTAGTACCAATCCGGTATCAAAGTAGCACTAACATTATCATTATTAATCGTGTGCCTGCATCATTGATGGAACTATATATATATATGGCGGTTTAACGGAAGTGAGTAAATTGCCTTTGCAGAAATATCCAACCGACTGTTCAAAACCGACTATATAAGTTTTTTTTCGTTGTTGTTGTTTTGGTAGCACTGTGGCGATTGTCAACCAATCGCCACAAAAAAAGGGTATGGGGGGTAGGTGTCTAAAGTGCGGACGCGATCTGCGGACAAATACATTATAGAGTGAAAATGCGGACAAATGCAATATAGAGGGAATATGCGGACGCTATAGAATATAGAGCAAATCTGCGGACGCTATGATTTGTTGTAAAAAATGTTTAATTAAAGATGGGCAAATGTGTATAATGTGTTACATATGATCATATCCGGGGTTTTCTTTGTAAATATATAATGTGTTTGATTGCTTTTATCAGTGATATAGATTAAACCAAAAATCGAGATCATGCTGAAATGGAATCTCTTTGTAAAGTGTTTTAATGACTTTCCTCTTTATATCATATCTATAGATATCAATAACGAGAATTGATGGATTGATTTTCCGACAAGTAAATGTCTTTTGACGCATCTGCAGCGGACGAAATTTGAAAACATTGCAAGAATAGAATAGGTTGCTAGTAACTAGCCATAGGTTTTGCTTCAATTATATCCTCTCCTTTACAATCGATTGAAGGGTCATGGGTTCTAGTTATTGTTTGGCCTCTTCATTTTCTACTTTGTAACTTTCAACAGTTTTCCATGTGCCATACTGCGAGGCAAATGATCCATGCACCATTCTATTCTGTAGGGTACTTGGAAGGGGCAGAACAATTTAAATAACAAATAAAGAATAAGTATATATATATATATATATATATATATATATATATACAACACTTTTAATCTTAATTTGTTTCTAGTAATTATATATATATATACAACAATAATACTAATCTATAACAAATAAGTTAAATGGTTTTTTCTTGCTGTGTAAACAGTAAAAAGCAACATATATTGAAAACATTGTGGGAAAGGAGAATTTGCTTATTTAAACAATTTCTTAATTTCCATAACATTTCTTTACCGTCGTATAAACCAAATTTGTATTTGAAGGCTGTTATAAGTAAAAAACTTAAATGTTGCCAATTTAATCACATATCTTATCATTATAATAGCCAAATAATTAACAAAAGTTACAATTAAAGTCCGCATCTGTTGTCGAAATATCCACAGGTGCATTAACACAAGATTTGTGAAACCAATGTGTGCATATATCACATTGTACCATGACGGTATCGACACATCCCGGCAAGTTACAAATACATAAATGTATATGATAGGTTTATTGGGAAAAGGGGTTACATTTATAATTTGTTTTGAATGACACTCGTACACAATGGTAATTAACAGTGTATGGTCACGCATCCTTAATTGATTTGGCAAGCTTAAACACCATTTAAAGGAAACAGCGACCAGCTTAGGTGTATACTGTAGAGTAAAATGCGGACGGCACAGGAATTAGTTTTCTCTGGAGCATTTAATCCTTTTATAATGCAAATGAATTCAAAAGCCTCTGAAGTCTGAAGCATGTTTCTTTTACAGTGCTCATATAAATATTAGTACTGCCTTTTTCCACAATATTTTCTACATGATTTCAATTACTCTTTCATTTGGATAGATGTTTCTTTTTTAGCTCACCTGAGCACGAAGTGCTGAAAGTTAGTTATTGTGATCTCCTTTTGTCCGGCGTCTGTCGTCCGTCAACATCTTTTCCTCAGTAACGAGTGGGTCAATTGGGATGAAACTTCACAGAAAGCATCCTCTCATTGACCTCACCAGAATTCCTTCAAATGTTTCTGATTCATGCAGAATTATGGTTTCCATGGAAACGAAAATAAAATAACTTTAAAATTCTTCTTCTACCAAACTGGTTGGCAGATTTTCAAATTATTTTAAAGAAGTGTTCCTTGGCCGCCAGGGAGCGGGGCTTTTTTGCCTTATATGGCTATAGTGTAAACTCAAAAAAATCTTCTCCTCCAAAAGTGTCAGGCCGATTTTCAAATAATGTTGTAGAAATGTTCCTAGGGTGACCCTCTATCAGCCAAGTTGATTGGTCGAAAAACATGGCCGCCAGCGGGCGGGGCTTTTTGCCTAATATGGCTATAGTAAAAACTTGAAAAATCTTCTCCTCCGAAAGTGTTTGGCCAATTTTCAATTATTTTTGTAGAAATGTTCATTGGGAGACCATCTATCAGATTCCTCCAAGCCATGGTGATTGGTCGAAAAACATGACCGCCAGGGGGCAGGGCTATTTGGCCTTATATGGCTATAGTGAAAACTTGAAAAATCTCTTGTTAAGCAGGAAGCTTTTGAGTAAGATTTTAGAAAACCCTTGGTCATTGTGATTTTTTTTTGTAACAAAAATTGGTAAATACTTGAGTGAGTCGGGTCCATAATGGTTATCCATTTGTTTTACATGTCTTTTGAAACATGGAAATTAAATATAATATTCACATGTATGTCTCATGATTTATTTTTATAGACAACTAAAATGGCATTTAATTTTAACGGATGCGTCATTTATTCTTTTACCCGAAGTTGTAATATTTATAAACAATGCATAGCAAAGGCAAATGTTTGAACAGTTTTATCTACCCAAACAAATTTAGTGCCTTCAGCGCTTTGATTTTTTAATCCCTTTGTGACCTTCTAGCTCTAATGTGGGTACACTAAATGGAATCGTCTCATTGAGACGATTCTGTTGAGTACCCACAACATATAATTTGGCTAGATAATAAGAGATATATTGTGTGGATAAAAGCTGCATAACCCTTCTTATCTTGACCTCTTGCGTCATTCTCTAACACTAATGTATGATGAGTGTAAGGAACGACAACTCTGCGAAGGAGAATTATCTTGCGTATGTGATGGCGGGCCGGAGATTCAGCAAGACCCTTAATCACGTGACGCAGCTCATGGTTTTTTCCCCCCTTATGTTCCTAGATGGTGATGATACCCTGTTCTACATGGACCCTAAAACAGCGAAGGTGTATCTCCGAAAGGACCTGGATTACGAACGTCAGACGGATTACGTCATCACGATACAAGTGACGGATAACGGAATCCCCGAGCGTCGTTCATCCACGAGCGTCATCAACGTGCACGTGAAAGACGTCAACGATAATCCGCCAGTATGTTTTTGTTTCATCTTCTTAGTCAAGTAAAATTGTTACCTAAATACTTCAGAATATGGGACAAGCACCAAATTTCGAACGCATTATCTTAAGAACAAACCATAAAAGTTGCGCCCTAGACTCACGCTATTAAATCCAAGACGGCCACCAAAATCCAAAATGGTCGCCATGCACTTTTGCACAATAAGTTAATTTAATAAATATCCCCTTATCTAATATTTAACACTTATTTTAATTTTCGTACATTTTGACGGCAATTTTGTCATTTTGAAAGTTAGAAAATGGGTCTAGGGCTAAAAATGTGTGTAAGTCTTTTCTTCATGTGTGTGCAAATTTTGGTGCTTTTTTGTTTTTTTGATGATTTCATTGACAATTTGTCATTACCAGATATGTGAGGACACCTATATGACAGAAGCCTTTGATGAAACAAAGGAGGAAGGGGCGGTCATAAAGTTCATAAAATGTGTCGACGCAGATGCCGGTAATAATGGCCGCCTGTCATACACAATAGCAGAGGGTAAGTTCTTATTCGTATTTTGTGATATAACATCGTAAACAATTAACTACAATCAATGACATCGTAATATTCAATAAGTCTTACAATTAGGAATATCAACGATAACCGATATCATTAACCGGTTAGTCAGTCGTAAAGTCCTCTAACCGGTTAACCGTATAATCCTCTAACCGGTTAATCGGTTAACCTGATAAATTCATAGACATAGACAATCACTTGCTTCCGGGTTTTATTATATAGAAACAAACCGTCCTTTAATTAATCGTTAGGTCAGCCACAATTATTAAATCAACACTACACAAACAAACAGGCTAACCAGGACAAACTGTGTTCGCCTCCTGTGGATTTTTCGGTTTCAGAAATCATTACTCTATACCTCTATCCCCCTGAGACGGAATGTGTCGGCCCGGATTAGCCTGCGCAGGCTGATCTGGGTGGATACATTTCGCAGAGTCCACAATGTTGGTTTTCTCGTGGAACGTCTCATATATTGAGTTTTTATCAAACCCTTGCATGAGAAAAGGGTACAAGTTGGCTTTTGAAAACAATACAGAACCAGATCAGTTTGTGCAACCACAGTTTTGTCAAGATCTATACTGTTCGAATATTAATTAAAATACGATTTTAAGAAGATTCTGTCAGCTTGTGTACATTCTAATTAAACTGAGCCGAGCCCCGGTAGCTCAGTCGGTAGCGACGCGGGCTGTCAATCCAGGGGTTGTGAGTTCGAATCCCAGCTAGGCCAACATTCTTTCCGACGTTTGACAAAACACACTATGACATGCGTCATTTGTGTTTCACCAATTGATGGGCTATTTAAGTATATTTGGAAAAGCAGCCAGTTGCTTGGAAAGTATGTTGTTATTTGTAATGGTGTTGGAAAACCAGGAAACGCATGAGTAGGTGAACTGGTCGCCGTGATATGACTGAAAACCTGTTGAAAACGGCGTTAAACCCTTATCAACATAAACTGAGCAGGTGGTCACGATGATCTGTATCTAGACTGTATATAAATGACACCTTGTACTTTGTCTCATACACCGGCTGATGTATCGTATTCTAGATGAAAAAAAACCCAAACATATTGGCGATGCTCTGTGAAACCCAACCATAAGGCATTTACGAACAGTGCAGATACAGATAAGACCTGATCTGCACTGTTTGTCAATCGAACAAACAAAGTTTCAAGAAACCTCTGTAAAGCTGTATCCATTTTGGATCCTTAGCATGGCTGAGCTGAAAGGTCTTTTTCAACACGTGTAAATTTACAATTCAATACAATTTTTTATTTCGATGCTGAGCGTGTACATAATACATTATGGAAGAAAAAGGCATGTTTTATTATTCATACATTCTTTTATCACATGGCAATGCTTATATCCTATCTAATATACCCATTACGTATTTCTTTATATTACACGAGTGTAATATAACATGACCGAATCAATATTTTGTATTCATCCGCGAATGTTTACAAAATGGCTGAGAACGAGTATCCTGTAAACACAAATGTCACGATAGATGGACGAGGACAAGGGACCATTATCGGTCATAAAAAACATTTTTGTGTGATAAGTTAACAGTTTATTAAGTATTACATGTTGGGACTATTTTCTGACAGCGCAAAACCGAATTTCTTTTTGTGTTTCGTCATGTGATAAAAAGAATTTGACATTCGTTGTCATTTCCTAAAGTTGTTATTAAACTCGTCCAAGAAATTTGTTTTTAAGCTCGCTTAATAACAAATTTCTTGAACTCGTTTAATAAAACTTTATATGAAATGACAACTCATGTCAGATCCTATATTGATGGTATACTAGTAACACGTACATATAAACCAGGTTAAGGTAAAGGTTTTGCCTGGTGCCCATCTGAAATATAAAATAAAATAAAATATATCATATACTGTATGAATAGCCTGGGTACCAAGGATGATATAAACAAGGTTACGGTTAAGGTTTTACCTGGTGCCCAGCTCAAATGTTGACTCTCCCGTTGACTGTGTTGCAGGAGATTACACGAAGTTCCGTTTACAAGGTCCTTATCTGATCCTGGCCAAACAAGTGGACGTTGACCGAGAGCCTCAGGTGTGGGCGTTGTCCGTGCGCGTGCGTGATCGAGGCAACCCGCGGCTGTCGACGGTGGTGGACATAGTATTGTATGTGGAGGGCGTGGATGATAACTCGCCGATTTGGGCACCTCCATTCAACGGCCAATATGTTATAGGTAAACGAAACATGTAATTACTATAGAGCAGTTAAGTGTTAAAGCTTCTTTCCTCATTTACCGCCTCGGTAGTGTAGTGGTAGAGTGTCCGCCCCGGTGCAGGAGATCGCGGGTTCGATCCCCGGTCGGTCATACCAAATACTTTAAAAACGACTGCCCTCATTGGCGCTCAGGGTTGCGGGGTTAGACTTACGACTGACTGACCGGTGTTAGGATATATGGACCAGTAGAACTGGTAACTTACCAGGAAACGTCGTAATATAACTGAACAATTGTTGAAAACGGCATAAAACACCAACAATCAATCAATTAATCAATCTTTCCCATGTAGAACCAATATGCAAGAGACGACTTCGAAAACATATATCGAGGGCTTGGCGTGAAATGGTTGTAATTAAAATTGGTATTTTTTTAGCAAGGTTAATCACCTTGCCTTAAAGTCTTTATAAGCATTAAATCATTTTTCTTGGTAAACAATGGAAATTTAAGTGCCATTGCTCGTTTTGAGCAATGGCACCTAAATTTGCATTGGTTACAAAGGGGTCAAAATTGCCCCCTAAAACAGGATTTTCAAAAAAGGGTTTTTAGTTACAACTGTTTCATGCCAAGCCCTCGGTATGCAAAAGACGGATCTCTCTATAAATGAAAGTATGAATATTGAAAAGAATTGAAATTATTGTGACAAATAGAGAACTTGATCATTAGGATCAATTTCTCCTTTTGTTAAAATGTTTTTGAAACTCATCAGCTGCAGAAACCCCCCAAAAACGTCTTCGTGTTTGCAAGGGCCAACAAATGTATTACGTCTAGGTTATAACTGAAACATCGAACATGGAGCTATTGCAACACAAGTTCTGCTTGACTTGGAATGTATTTAAAACACTAAAGGACATAATTGAGCCGTCCCGCGAGAAAACCAACAGTCTGGCCTCTGCGTAATGTATCGACCCAGATCAGCCTGCGCAGTCCGCGCAGACTGATCCGGGCCGACACATTCCGTCTCAGGGGGAAAGAGGTATAGAGTAATGATTCCTGAAACAGAAAATCCATAGGAGGCGAACAGTTCCTATCCGGGTAAGCCTGCACTGCATGCTTAGGCTGATCCGGATCGATACTTTACGCAGAGTCCACAATGTTGGTTTTCTCGCTGGACGGCTCATATTTATATTATTATTCGTTATATGAAAATTTATCCGATGCATTTATAGATTTGGAAGAAAACACACCCATTGGCACTCGAGTAATACAGATTGCCGCAGACGACTTGGATAAGTCGGAATCCCATGATGCACCTGTTATTTATTACATGGATGACTACACGCACATGTTCACCCTTAAACCTAAAACAGGTAAGAAGTACAATAAGAAATTCTTCTCTGTACGTATATAAGATCTGACGACACCGCGTAACAGTCAGAGGACAGGTCTTTCTTCAACGATATCTATGTTAGCAGTCATTAAAAGCTATGCTGTGGGTACTCAAAAGAATCGTCTCATTGAGGATTTTAGAACATGAAATACGCCCCTTATCTAGACCTCTAATAACAGATCGTTTTGAATTGACCCTTTGCATTTTTAATTATACTCATGACCACGTGATTTTTTTTGTCCAATGAAATCGCAACAAACGCTCGGTTCTATACGCAAGCTCGGGCAACTCAGCCGAAGGAACTCGTCCAACATAATATTTTCCCATACAGATGCAATATCCTATACTGTTGATTACGTTAAAAGTCCAATATTTCTGTATATTTGTTAAGTTCAAGAATGACTTATTTCTATATATTTATTAAGTTTAAGAGTGACATATTTCTATATATTTTTTCAGTTTAAGAGTGCCTTATTTCTATATATTTGATAAGTTTAAGAGTGCCATATTTCTATATATTTGTTCAGTTTAAGATTGCCTTATTTCTATATATTTGTTAAAATTAAGAGTGCCATATTTCTATATATTTATTAAGTTTAAGAGTGCCTTATTTTTGGATATTGCTCAAGATTAAGGGTGCCTTATTTCTGGATATGTTTCCAGGAGACATATTTCTCAACCACGACCTTGACCGAGAGAAGGTTAGTAGTTACAGATTACCCGTATCCGCTGTTTCTGTAGACAACCCAGGAGATCGTATCACAACTGACGTCATCATCAACGTCATTGATGTCAATGATTATACGCCGGAATTTGAAAAGGTAATAATAATTACTAACTATAATACTTACATACATCGATAGATAAATAAACAAATAGATTAATTCCTAAATAGATAATATTAATAATAATAATAATAAGAAGAAGAAGATTGATTGATTGGGGTTTAACGCCATTTTTAACAATTTCTCAGTCATATCACGGCGGCCAGTTCACCTTCCCATATGTTTCCTGGTTTTCGCACACCAGTACTCCACACAACAATCTTCCCAAGTAACTGCTGCTTTTCGACATAGTCATAGCTCATTGGTGGAAGACGAATGACGCATGTCGCAATGACTTTTGTCAAACGTCGGAAAGAAAGTTGGCCGAGCTCACAACCCCTGGATGGCAGCCCGCGTCGTTACCGACTGAGCTACCAGAAGAAGAAGAGAAGAAGAAGAAGAAGAAGAAGAAGAAGAAGAAGAAGAAGAAGAAGAGAAGAAGAAGAAGAAGAAGAAGAAGAAGAAGAAGAAGAAGAAGAAGAAGAAGAAGAAGAAGAAGAAGAAGAAGAAGAAGAAGAAGAAGAAGAAGAAGAAGAAGAAGAAGAAGAAGAAGAAGAAGAAGAAGAAGAAGAAGAAGAAGAAGAAGAAGAAGAAGAAGAAGAAGAAGAAGAAGAAGAAGAAGAAGAAGAAGAAGAAGAAGAAGAAGGGTAATGTAGAGTAATATCTCGGACTAAAGTACATGTAAGTATTTATGAGACTGTGCGCATGCTCAGGCTCACCTTCATCAACAACCAAAATCGCTAGACGCGGCTCATATATATACTAAAAGCTAGGCGAACGTTTTCTTCTTACATCCTCTTTTACAACTGTATGCATACATCGTTTGTACTGAAAGCTATAGGCGAACGTTTTCTTCTTAGTTTAATTTAAATTTATTTATTTTACATCGATTGCGAAACAAGCTTATACGCTCGATGTCTGCTTCCTGGAAACTTAACCAGTACTCCGCTTTTACAACTGTATGCATACAGCGTTTGTACTAAAAGCTATAGGCGAACGTTTTCTTCTTACATCCTCTTTTACAACTGTATGTATAAACCGTTTGTATTTGTCTGATGATTGTTCCAGGATGTGTTCCAATATTTTATACGAGAGGATGTCGCAGTCCAAACGGAGATTGCAAACATAACAGCCAAAGATTTGGATATTAATGAAAATGGAGATGTCGTATACATGATCATCGGTAATATTGGTGAATCAATCAAGTAATTTGCCACATACAGACGCATACGGATGCCTCTGCAGCAGGCGACTTTTTAAAACATGGTGTGCAAATGGATAAAATGGTCGTAATGATCAATGTCTACATAAATGTATGCTACAATGATTTCGACTATATTTAATAATTAACCGTTCATTTAATGAGATTTTCCATACTTCTGCCAAGATGATTCAAAGTCGTCTGGTGCCGATTTGTTGTATGTGGAAAAGAGTTAAGCTTGATGAACGATTCGATGGCTTGGCGTGAAACGGTTGTAACTAAAAACCTATTTTGGAAGCCCTGATTTAGGGGCAATTTTGACCACTTTGTAAACAATGCAAATTTAGGTGCCATTGCTCAGAACGAGCAATGGCACCTAAATTTCATTGTTATCCAAGAAAAAAAGATTTAATGCTTATAAAGACTTTATGGCGAGGTGATTAACCTTGGTAAAAAAAATACCAATTTTAGTTACAACCGTTTCACGCCAAGCCCTCGGTTTGATATTGTAACAGTCTATACAACATGTTAGTATTGTCCGGATAAATTGAAATGGTTGCATGATGAATACACATGATTGTCATTTTACTAAATGTTAAATGTTAACTGACCTTGGTATGCATTCATCATGTGACGGTTCAATTTACCCGGAATACAGGTGCCAGTCTCGTTCAAAATCTTAAAATAGCATTTTACTATATATTGACAGGTGCCAGTCTCGTTTAAAATCTTAAAATAGCATTTTACTATATATTGACAGGTGCCAGTCTCGTTTAACAATCTAAAAAATAGCATTTTACTATATATTGACAGGTGCCAGTCTCGTTTAAAAATCTAAAAATAGCATTTTACTATATATTGACAGGTGGCAGTCTCGTTTAAAAATCTAAAAATAGCATTTTACTATATATTGACATATATAGTAAAATGCTATTTTTAGATTTTAAACGAGACCGGGGTCTGTGACCCGGACAACATTTCTGTTGAATTGCCACATTGTTTATAGCATATTAAAGAGAATTAATCGATTTGTAAATAGAAGGGTGATTGTATTTTATACTTATTGCTCAATAAATTAATTGAATTCAATTGAATTTAATTGATTGCTTGCCTTTAAGAGGAGACAAACCGTTAAGATTATATTTAGTCTTGTGATAGAACCTTCATAACATCCTAACAAACCCTCGGGAATATCCCATGTACTTAAAACAAACTGTTAACGATTGATATAACATCTTAAATATATAGTAGATATGGGATCTGACATGTGTTGTCATTTCATATAAAGTTTTATTAAACGAGTTCAAGAAATTTGTTGTTAAGCTTATTAAGCGAGCCTCTACACAAAAAGAAAATCGGGTTTTCGCTATCAGAAAATAGTCCAAACAAGTAATACTTAATAAACTGTTCACTAATCACACACAAACATATTTTTATGACCGATAATGGTCCCTTTACCTCGTCCATTTATCGTGACGTTTGTGTTTACCGGATACACGTTCTCAGCCATTTTGTAAACATTCACTGATAAATACAAAAATAGTGATTCTGTCATGTTATATTACACATGTGACATATAAAGAAATACGTAATGGGTATATAAGATGTCATGTGATAATATAGCTTTAAAGACAATATAATGAAAAATTGTGTAAATTTAAATATTTTCATTAATGAAATAACATGTTATTTCCATTGACGTCCCATCTTATTTCAGCGACGTCCCTTTACCATATTTGATACGGCATTTGATTATGAATTATAATCCATCGTGTTGTAGTTGCGCGTGACAATCTGTTTTTCCACCTGGAAATGTGCAGGTATATAATAAATACATTTCAGATGGCAATACCGATTCTGTGTTCGACGTCAAAACACAGACTGGTTTGATTTCCGTGGTTGGTAGACTGGATTACGAATCCGAAACAAGTTACTCCGTACTGGTCCGAGCTATGGATAGAGGGCGCCCTGCTCGATCGGTCACGTGCACGGTGATAATAAGTATTATACCAGTCAACGAGTTTGAGCCGTTAGTTCGTGAAATGAATACAGTTGACATTCTAGAAGATACGTTAATTGGTAAGTAGGAATATATGCTTGTGCTTTACACGACTTTCCTTAGTGCCAAATGTGATACACAAAGCATCCGCATATCCTTTCGTATTGACTTTGGGCACTGTATTCATACCTATTTCATTTTTGTTCGCGTCACTGACTTTTTTCTAAAAAATGTAAATTTGTTAAAAATATAAAATATCTCAGAAGGTTATTTGTTTTATTCTATTATTTCATCTGCGGTTAGTGAAGACTCAGGTGAGCTCATTCATACGCACAGTGCCATCAGACTATTTACTTTATGTATACATGTGTTATTAACTTATTATGGTTGGATATCGGTTTCCGGTATCAGTACAATACCGATAATCACTATAAAAAAAACAAAAAGTAATACAATTTAAGCTAAAATACAACAGAGAATAGAAGAAAATATTCCATTTTTCTCTTTTGATAAGTGAGTTTATAACCAAATCCATTACCCACTCTGAGACAAAACTTTAAATACACCCATCAGCTAACAATATTTGCATTGAAAAAATATAGATCAGATATAGCCAGTCACGTCTTAGATAAGCAACACATCTTCTCATAAAAGCATAACACCTGGCACATAGTATCAGTATCGGTATCGATAAAAAGACCGTTGGTATCAGTATCCGCATCGGACCGGTTCGTCCTTAACGATATCCAACCCTATGTGTCATAGACCTAAAACCATTATCTAGAGAAAAAAAGACTCGAATTAAAGTCCCAGAATGCAACATTAACAAAATGGAGTTTAACTAGACCTCTAATGTTCAGACCCGGTTCTATTATAATATTTATTTTAGGACAGTCGATATTCCGGATCGAAGCATCAGATGGTGATAACGGTCCCGATGGTACATTGGTGTACACTATCGTGTCTGAAGGTTATCCCTTCACAATAGAACCACTGACGGGTGTAGTCCGACTATTACACGAACTAGACAGAGAAACAAGCGACACATACAACGTCCGGATAGAAGTGAGTGACATGTCAGAAAGTGAACCCAAGTCCACCACGTATTCAGCTAACGTGAACGTACTAGATGTCAATGATAACATACCGATGTGTGACATGTTCTATGTGGAGACGCTTTTTCCGCCAATTCAAAGCGGTAACGTCATAGTAACGCTTAATTGTACGGACGCAGACGATGGCCAAAATGGCAAATTGTCTTATACAATAGTATCGGGTAATATTAACTCAGACATGTCAATATCATACGACGGAGGGCTGACGGTTTTAAGGAATCCGTCTTCTGCCGAGTACCGTCTGGAGATAGAAATTCGTGATGGGGGAACGCCATCTTTCAGTACACACGCCATTGCCGTGATCGCAACAGGCAGTAAGCCAATGTTTAAAAACCTCCCGGGGTCGGTGGATGTATCAGAGAATGCAGGAATCGGCAAGTCTGTATTTCAAGTTCAATCAATGAGTGTCTCTAAACAAATAAAATACGAAATAACTGAGATTTACATCGACGACGATAACGTTGCTACACAAGATTCTGTCAAAATAGATATGTTCACGGGAATCATTTACACCTGGAAACAACTTGACAGGGAAACTACAGAAACAATTAAGGTTGTGGTCAAAGCTACTGACTTAATCAGTGGCATTGAGGCAGAGTCGACGTTAACAATCGATATTGTGGATGTAAATGACAATGCTCCAACATTCGATAAAAACCTTTACAATATAGCCGTGGTAGAAAATATCCCACCAGCGTCATCATTGCTTAGAGTTATCGTCACTGACCCTGATTCGGGTAGCTTTGGACAGTTCGATCTTTCTATCGATGAAAATACGAGTGACATTTTTGTAATCGATGATACAGGAACCATTAAAACACGCTCAGGTATTGATCGCGAAATTACAGATAGATTTACACTCGTTCTAACCGCGGTTGATCGCGGACACGAGATAAAGTTCACTAGTACTGCAACTGTTTTGGTTCTTGTTATTGACACAGATGAGTATTCTCCAGAATTCATTGATGTTGGATCAGATCTCGAGACTAGACTAAGTGAAGATACGCCGCTTGGGTCGCAAATATTTGTAATGGAAGCAAG
Organism: Serripes groenlandicus; assembly: GCA_031761405.1. NCBI lineage: Eukaryota > Metazoa > Mollusca > Bivalvia > Cardiida > Cardiidae > Serripes > Serripes groenlandicus. The sequence goes on from JASEVX010000007.1 coordinate 78,287,651, forward strand.
AGACTTTGATGTCAAAGCAGAATTGACATATTCGTTTCAAAACTTCAAAGATGGTAATTTTTTGATAGATGGCTCGTCGGGTTCAATCTATCTTTCGCGCTTCCTCGACAGAGAAGTACAAGACAGATTTACACTGGTGGTTCAAGTTGCAGACGAAGGTCAAAGGACTGCAACTGCCACTGTGACGGTAATCGTTACGGACATTAATGACAATGATCCACAATTTGAATCGCATATTTTGAAAGTAGATGTATCAGAAAACGAAGCACAAGGATACATTGTCGACTCTATCCTTGTTAATGACGAAGACTTGGAACAAAATGGTCAAACTTTTTTGTCAATAACAAATGGGAATATTGATGGGACGTTTGATGTTCGGGGATTTGATCTCGTGCTCGCAGGTACACTGGATTATAATGCGATTACACAATATCTGTTGATACTCGAGGCTAGCGACAATGGTTCCCCACGAAGAACTTCTAGTGCGACAGTTATTGTTGAAGTGGAGCCTGATCTTAAACCACCATTTTTTGCTGTAGATTATCAAGAAGTCAAAATACCAGAAAATCTATTTATTGGGTATGTTGTGTTCGACTTTGATGCTACGTTAAGAGGAGCAATGGAAGGAACTGAGCTTATATACTCGCTTCTTTCCGGCAATGAAAACGGGCTGTTTGGACTTGATAAGAAATCCGGACAACTTACAGTTGCAAGAAAACTGGACAGGGAACTGAATGGTGACTTCCATAAAATGATCGTTATTGCAACGAACATGTACGACATCAATATACGAGCTAATACTGAGGTTGATATATATATAGACGATGTCAATGATATAGCACCAACATTCCTGAGCGAAAGATATTTGTTTGACGTCAAAGAAAATGAAAATGAAGGAAAAATCATAGGCACAGTTTCTGCCGAAGATAATGATTACGGGCAAAACTCTGAAATATCCTATGAAATATCTGGAGGTGAAGAAAATGGTGAAACATTTTCAATTGACGGTCGCACAGGTGAAATATCATTAAAGCGCCAGGTAAATTATCTATATGATCAAATATTTCACTTTTCCGTCATAGCATATGATCATGGGTCGCCCTCTCTTACCGGTAAAACAATGTTAACAGTGCATATCGTAGATATGAACAATAACGCGCCAATATTCGACCAAAAGGAGTTTACAGTATCAGTCAGAGAACATGTAAAATCAGGAAAACAGGTCTTCCAAGTAAACGCTCAAGATGATGATTCGGGTATAAGCGGCGAGGTTTTGTTTCGTATTGTCGAAGGAAATAGCCATGGTTGTTTTGAACTGGACTCAGAAAACGGAGAACTAAGAACTTCGAAACCATTAGATAGAGAGAAGGTGGATACGTTTTCATTGTTAATAGAAGCTGAAGATAAAGGTTCTCCGTCACTGACTGGATCTAGTGTGGTTACAGTTCTCGTATCGGATGTAAATGATAATATGCCATTGTTCGATAGACCAGTCTACACAGTCTCAATGAACAGATTCGTACCCATTGAGACATTCGTCATTACAGTTTCTGCCGTGGATAACGACCTAGGTGAGAACGCAATGATAGACTATCAAGTCATGGGTAAAAACGAAAGATATTTCCAGATTGACTCTGCATCAGGACGCATTTATACATTTGCAGATTTGAGTCTGTTTGAAGAAAACGGTATTGAAGTGACAGTTGTGGCGAAAGACAGGGGAACTCCAAGACTGTCTAGCTCTGCTACTATAGACGTTCAGCTACACCCGACAAAGTTCAAGGAGGTAGAAGACTATTCGTTTTCTGTATCGGAGTACGATCCGCCTAACCAGTTTATTGGTACTCTTGGTACTCAGTCGGGGATGAAATATGCGATAGAAAAGGGAAATTTTAAAAACAATTTCCGCATTTCTGAGGACGATGGTAATATATTTCTTCGAGGAATTTTGGACAGAGAGGAATATTCTGATTATTTTCTTATTGTCAATTCATACCATAGATTGACACCAAATTTGGAAAATAAACTAAATGTTCATATAAAAGTAATTGACGAGAATGATAACAGTCCGGGATTCTCACAAGATGAATACACATTCCTCGTTCTCGAACACACGCCAATTGGATTCAGTGTAGCGCAAGTGACAGCTATCGACAAAGATAGTGGAGAGAATGGTAACGTGTCCTACTTCATAGTAGAGGAAGAACCGAAGAAATTCTTTACAATCGATGTTGGTGGGAACATGTATGTGAAAGAATCTGTGTCGTATCAACAGATTGATAAACTCAACTTCACTGTAGTTGCAATAGACAATGGGCAGTTCTCACGGAGAGGGTCAAGTCACGTGGTCATTGACATTATCGATATAGATGAAAGCAGTTTTGATAATGGAAGCGGTCATCGGTCCAATCTCCTATCTGTTCAAGTGCCAGTTACAGCAACAATTGGATATGTAGCCATAACATTAAAACCATCAGATTTTGGACTTAGCGTCACCGAATCAAAAGTGCGGTATCTCGGCCACGACAACAAACAGATATTCGAAGTGAAAGAGAGTTCTGGTGATATCATTTTACGGAAGTCTGGCAGCATTACACCAGGAGTATCACACTGGCTATGGGTTGCTGCCAATGTGATCGAAGGTACTGGCGGAAAAGAAACCATGGTTATGATCAGAGTAAATAGTTTTCAACCTGGGCGTCACGTGGTTGTGTTTACACATGCAGTCAGTTATAACATATTGGATATAAACAGGTAATATTCTATAACATCATGTTGTCGATCCCGGAGGTTGAACTTTATTTGAGTACATATTGGTCGAAACAAATTTCAAAAGATCTTTCGCTTTTATGAATCTGTTTCCTTCAACTGTCTTGGTTCGATAAATACTATCAATGCTGATTTTAGACGCGTACCTAGCCTTTATGGCTTTGACTAAAATGCATACGAACCGCGATAGTAGGTATTATTGCATCTGCGTAGATATAATCAGGTGAGCCTACACAATACAATAAGCTCATTCTCACCAGAGTTATCCGCCCATATATATTAGATAGACTTACTTGCATCTTCTGACAACAAACTAGAAGTAAAGCCCCTCTTGTTTGGAGTCAATGTAACATTGAATGATGTCTGACCGGAGTCAATAATACCCCCAAATCACGCCTCATTCATCTATGACAAAGTAATGATAACAAGACGCTAATTAACTCAATTACAATGGCGAGTTCTTTTGAAAACTGGCTGCATTGTTTTTTATTTCTGAGCTATGTGTTACAAGTGTCTTATCAAATAGTAAATGCTATGATATTTATATTCATGTAATATATAGTATCTTGCTGATAGTCTTCTTAGATTAATTTGAAAGAAGTATATATATCTACTTGCATCCTAATCAAAACTTTTTTTCTTTCCAGGGATATGTTCACAAGGGAACTACAGAACATCTTTCCGTCTGCCTATCCAGTTATTTGGAAGATTGAGGGAGAACATATGTTTTCCAGACGAAAACTTCTTCAGTTAAAGTAATTGTTTTTGCATTATATAAATATTTAAAAAGAAAATATAAAAATATTAGAAATAATAGTTTACGTTTTCAGGGAGATAGAGGTATAGAGTAAGGAGTCCTGAAACAGAAAATCCACAGGAGGCGAAAAGTGTCTGTCTGGGTAAGCCTGCGCGGCATGCTTAGGGTCGATACTTAATGCAGTGACCACACTTTTGGTTTTCTCGTTATTCAGCTCATATAACATATTTTTGTCTTGCATTATATATTGCATGTTTAATCTATTTTCAGCTCCAAGTCTTACGTGTATTTTCTTCGAGATAATGAAACAAGGCTTGGCGTCCCAAATGATGAGAATAAACGTTTCTATCACCAAGATGAACTTATTGAGATGCTTACTGAGAGAGATGGTCGCGTCTCCGAGAAACTGAATTCTGAAGAATTCGACAACTTTCCCGTGATTGCGGTTGATCGATTTACGGTACCGGAAGTCGAAGAGCAACCATGGATCAAAACACCGATGGGACTTATAACAATTGTCTTCTGTATCACTATACCACTGCTTATCCTGTTTATTGTGATGGTTGTTCTGATGTCTAAAAAGTGTCACAGGGGACTGTTAGTAGCTAAATACCTGTACATGTATCAAATATGTTTATATCACCTTTGATCAATAGCTTTTGTACATCATATCACCCGTGTATCTGTTCCAATTGTTCAGTTACATTTGATTTGATATGTCGACGCTTTATTGATAATTGCATCGTTAAAGTACACAAGTTACACTAAGCATACAAGATATCCATGTAAGTATCCAACATGTGCAACGAAGGGCACTGCGATACATTCCAGAAATGCAAATTCAAAGTTTTATGTTCACATAAAACATGCCAATCAAAATACTGTAATGACAAACTTGGTGTGTGAAAAGATACATGTATCAATTGTTAACGATGAAACTAAGACAATTAAAATACCTTGCGCTTAAACCCTGGTAGCTTTAATGATAAAAGTAATATAGACAAATGTATTCATGGTTATTTAAAAATATCCAGTATTTCATATAAAACAAATTGTCACTTTACTTTACAGGTTTCCGAAACTCAAAATGAAGGTTGGAAACGAACTGTGTACGTATATCGACTACTTTGTCTTTTTAAACCAATACTTCTTACAAAGTGTTTGTTTATTATAGTGTCACCCCTAGTGAAAGAGACAGCAATTTCAGCCTTATGAGACACCTTTGTTCTGAAAACAGTTTTATTTCCCGAGTTCTTTCTTTTTGCCAAGCACCGGGTAGACAACCTTTCGGTACCTTCATATAATTAGCTGGCGGCTAACCAACCGGCCATATCAGAACGGACCCCGCTGTCGCCATTGGGATTCGAACCGTCGACATCCCGCTACCGAAACAGATGTCTTAACCACTAGGCTATTTTAATCATGTACATGTACATGTAGACATACATTGTGCTAAAGTGCCTGTTTGAATTGTTCGACATAATAGCAAAAGACATCTAATAATAATGTCGGAACTACAACTGTTTCAGATTAAAGCAGCTTTTTATGATAAGACGTTTTCTTGCATACTCTGAGGTTAACATAGTTTATATCAGATGTAAAGCTGATAAAGGGGAGTGGGGTCGTGAAATAGCTAATATGTATATACAAAAGGTTGTCGGCCTGTCAGAACTGGTATGTTGACCTTCTGGCCACTGTTCTCAAAGTATATACTTATGATATTCTTAATTGAACTTAAACTTTGATATACGTTTACCAGGGTTATTTCGTAGTTATCGTGAGGCTGAATAGCAAACTTAATGTAGCTGCTATGATTGGTATTTTTAACGGCAAAGTAATATTTCGATAAACTGCGATATTTTGTGGAATGAAATGCCTTACAAGCTTTTTGTTATCACGCTGTACGTATATTGGATCTGACTATTCCTTATAAAACGTCCTCTCGAGTTTACATTATACACATACAAACTCATGAGCACGTGCTCTGTTTTTATGTGCAATGAAACCGCACGATACAACCAACACCTGTGCTATAAATCGGAACACTCAACAATCGCCGCTTCTCTATCTCGTTAATTTATATATATGGATTATCTTACCTGTTTTATACCGAACGATTTGGTAAGTCACAATTTGATTGGCTGACGCAAAGGTCAATCTGAGCCGACCTGTATGGGGGCAGTCATTTGATATATATATACGAGCAAGCCAAGGTTAGGTCTGGTTTCATTGAGATTGTAAATAATACAACAGTAATGTTACATTTTCAGCACCTCATCCCAAGTCTGTTGAACCTTTATACAACAACATCAAACCAAAGGTATGTGTAAGCAGGGACAATATATTACTATATATCGATGACTTGGCGTGAAACGGTTGTAACTAAAATGTGTATCTTTTTTACCAAGGTTAATCACCTCGCCATAAAGTCTTTATAAGCGTTAAATCATTTTTCTTGGTAAACAATGCAAATTTAGATGGCATTGCTCGTTCTTATAGTCCCAGGCCAAAAACCATCTGAAACAAGAAAGACGAAATGTTTATTGTTTTATAAGGTTTTACGCCGTTTTGAGCATTATTTCAGTTATATCACATCAGCAATTTACTTATTCTTGACTCCTCGGTAAAACCCCTAATTTAAGGCTAGGAAACTACTTTGCCCCAGGGAACACTGCCTTGACCGCCCTGACTGGGGATCAACCCGGGACGCCAAGTTAACTTCTCGGTCACATGAAGAACGTATTCATTTTTTTCATTTTATTTTCACCAGAAATCTTCCACTGACAACGTTCCCGTGATGGAAACTTTACGCCTGCTAGCCAAAATGAGTGAAGAGGAACGAAATGAAATTCTACAGAATGCTTTTAATACGAAACAGACAAGTATGTTGTATAGTCTAGATCTCATACATGGACGATGATATCAAGCGCATAAATCGCCTCAATTTGGAAACCCCAGAGCTAAACCTGAATTTAATAATTCACCTTTTTCAATGTGCATACGCTCTCTGACACATCTGCAGCAGACCATTTTTGAAAACATCATGAGCAATTTCATCTTTGGCCACAATGTTTTCAAAAGTCGTCTGCTGCTATTGCGTCAAAATGCGTATGCATGTGGGGAAGGGTTAAAGAGCTTTTCCACATTTGTGTGTATATTTTCAAAGTGCAGATTTTTTGCATGTGGGAAGGGATTTACCTTTTGTAAGGAGTGCCCGTATCCATACTACAGACTGTGGAATTCAATTTGGTGTTATAAGACGAGATTATTACGGACCATTACACTATTACACGTGTTTCGTATGCAGAAAAGAGTACCCGGACAGACACTTTTCGCCTCTTGTGGATTTTCTGTTTCAGGAATCATTACTCTATATCTCTATCCCTCTGATACGGAATGTATCGGCCCGGATTAGCCTGCGCGGACTGCGCAGGCTGATCTGGGTCGATACATTACGCAGAGGCCATTATGTTGGTTTTCAGACGGAACGTCTTATATGTAAAGTGCAAAATGCATATACGTTGGGCAAGGTATTCAAAGTTGATAATTATGCTCAAATCAAAATCTTCAGAGGACTAGAGTTAACTGGTCTTTCCCACCAATATCTTTCTTATGACTCAACTAAACCCTACGTTGTGGGTACGCAAAAGAATCGTCTCACTGAGTACCCATAATATAGGGTGTTAGTGTATTATAACAATTTATTTGGGGATGTGAAATACTCTTCTCATCTATAACACAAATATATTCCAGATGGCATCCAAGCTCTTAACACAAACAGTTCAAGTATATCTACATCGGCACAGTTTTGTGTTCAAGACGAAACGCAGGTCAAACCACCTAGAAAGAAGATTTCTAATGAAAGTGCTGCCGTTAACACAAATGTCAACGACAATAAATCTGATCTTCCTGAAATAAATAAACAATATGAACATTCGACATCTTCTACTGCTGTTGTTGAATATCATACGGATAGCGGGACAAATAGGACAAAAAAAGGAACAAAGGTAAGTACAGCATTATCATTTAAGTAAGCTGTCGGACTTAATGTTACAATACACCAAACCAAATCCTTCTTTGTTTTCATGTAAATCGACCAGTTTCAGTCCTCAATTGTCACACTTTCTAAGCCTTTCTCATGTAGAACACCATATATCATTGGAAAGAGTTACCTCCTAGTTTTAAAACAATCCAAAAAAATGTGGGGTCATGCATTATGCAAGAAAGAACTCACCAGGCGAAAATGGTAACCGTCATTTTGGACCAAATCGGGCCCGGACAAAACCGGTGTTTAGCATTCTCTACTTCTACTTTCAAACAAGGTCAAAATACTAAAAGTGATCAAATCAATCATTTCCAGTGCATCCTATACACATTCACAATGCATTTAAACTCAATGTCATATATGCAATACATTCTGGTGATGGTATACACTCATTTCTACGCAAACAATTTTTTTTAGGGACTATAGTACTGTACATCAGCAAGTCAGCGGATGTATTTAGCGTAATTTGACCTTAATGAGATAGTGTTCATAAATTACACAGATGATAACTCTTTGACTGTTGAAACCGAATGTGTGACACCGGTATAGAGCCAGGCTTGCCGGAGCATCCGTGTCGTCAGACCAGGCTCTTTCTTTACTGCTGGCTGTTCAACTCAACATGTGAGCTGTCCCGCGAGAAAACCAACATTATGGCATCTGCGTAATGTATCGACCCAGATCTGCCTGTGCAGTCCGCGCTGGCTAATCCAGGCCGACACATTCCGTCTAATGGGGATAGAGGTATAGAGTATTTTTTTCTGAAACAGAAAATCCACAGGAGGCGAAAAGTGGCTATCCGGGTAAGCTGCATGATTATGCTGATCCGGGGCCGTTACTTTACGCAGAGTCTACAATGTTGGTTATATCGCGGGACGTCTCATGTTTATTTGGATATTCCTAGAATTGGCTTTTGTAAAATACAAATCTGGACACGTCTATTTTAAAAATTCAAAAATTAAATAGTTAAGGCATTAGATCTACTACAATAAATTCTCATTTACTTTCACAGACGTCGGAAGAAGAAAGAAAGCCCGTCCGACGAAGGTCAACATTAACATCGGAAAGCGTCTCCAGTCTTGAACTCGCGACCAATGACGAACTTGCTGCGAGTGAGACTGCTTCCGAGTCAGAGGTCATCGTGAGTGAAAGTAACACGGAGGCGGACCAAAACAACAAACAACCAATCAAAAACAACAAGACGTTAATTATTGGTGGGAAAGAGTATGACGGCGTTGGTAAAGATACCAAAAGTAAGTATACTTCCTCTTTTGCAGCTTTCCGTTTATGTGTTTTACTTAAAACATTGACATATTTTACATGAAAATGTGTGAACTTCATTTATTTCACCTCCCACTAGAAACTAGCGATTTCATTGGACAAGAGCAGTCACGTGGTGACCCAATAAATTTCTATAGTAGGTCAGTACATTTCTATAGTGGGTCAGTAGAAGTCAAAAGTCGCCAAATGGCCGCCATTCATCGATTCTTCCTTTAAAATCACATTTTTCTATCCAAAATCACGGAAATCACTAACAATATTAAAACTGTAAATTGTGTTTATGAAAATGAACACAAAAATGTTCCGTAGTGGGTCAGTAACAGACCAAATAACTGATTTATTTCATCAACTACCTTTCATGAGCAAAACAAATTGATATTGTTTAATTTCATTATTAAAGTGGGTTTGATACTAGGAATTTTCAAAATACTGGGACCGAATACTTGGAAAATGACGTCACGTCAGCGGTTTGACGTCATAACGCTAGTCATTTGGCGCCAAAATCCGTAAATTTTATCTAGACATATATATTGTAAACGTTAATGTAAATAAACAATATCATTTTTTTTTTTGCTCATGAAAGGTGGTCGATGAAATAAATCAGTTATTTGGTCTGTTACTGACCCACTACGGAAAAATAGGGGGTCTGGAATGTATAGGGGGACTCGGCTTACGCCTCGCCCCCTATAAATTCCACAGACTCCCTATTTTTCCGTAGTGGGTCAGTAACAGGCCAAATAACTAATATTATTTCGCCTCCCACGAAATTCTAGCAATTTCATTGGTTAAAGCCTGTCACGTGCACACCCCCTATATTTCTATAGGGGGTGAGTAAATTCCATAGGGGGTGAGTAAATTCAATATGGCTTCTATTCTCAGATCAAGCTGACTGGAAGTTTTTTTCAGTTGCCTATGTTAAAATAGATCTATATACCGTATAATATCTTGATATTTTTAACAGCGATTTGTTTACAATATATATATCATAACGACTACGAAGTTGAATATCATGCAAAGTAACATCCCTTTCCATAGAAAAAAAAAAAATCAATGAATGTATAAAAATAATGCATGTCCTACGCTTGTTAATTTTTTTTGTTTCCCTTAGTGGGTCAGTAACAGACCATTTATAACTGATTTATTTCATCAACCACCTTTCATGAACAAAACAAATTGATATTGTTTCATTTCATTATTAAAGTGGGTTTAGTACTAGGAATTTTAAAAATACTGGGACCAAATACTAGGAAAATGACGTCACGTCATCGGTTTGACGTCATAACGCTAGTGATTTGGCGCCAAAACCCGTAAATTTCATCTAGAAATATTGTAACTGTTAATGTAAATGAAAGAGTATCATTTTTTTTTGCTCATGAAAGGTGGTCGATGAAATAAATCAGTTATTTGGTCTGTTACTGACCCACTACTGAAAAATAGGGGGTATGTTGAATGTATAGGGGGACTCGGCTTACGCCTCGCCCCCTATAAATTCCACAGACTCCCTATTTTTCCGTAGTGGGTCAGTAACAGGCCAAATAACTAATATTATCATACCTCACGTGACTTTGTAATGTTAAATTATCATATACTCATCATGGGCAATTTCTTACTGTTTCATGCTAACAGTACGTTTTTGACCGGTTAACAGTATACTGTTACATGGCACGCGAGTGAAAATGTTGATTATGCACGCGCATGACGTCATTTCAAACAATAACGTCACCTTTTAGATGCGCGTGCCATGTAATAGTATACTGTTAACCGGTATATTCATATGTGTGTGTTACATTGTTGTAGATCTACCCATGTTCACCTCCCCTACAAAGGTACAGAATAAATTGAATAAACGTGTAATTTTGTTCGGTATAATAAAATAAATATTGCATGGGTTCCAGTGTGACAGTACATATTGTCAACATTCGGGTAAATACTGTTAACCTCGGCTTCGCCTCGGGTAACAGTATTTTCCTCATGTTGACAATATGTACTGTCACACTGGAAGCCATGCAATATTTATATATTATTTCACCTCCCACTAGAAACTAGCGATTTCATTGGACAAGAGCAGTCACGTGGTGACCCCCTGAATTTCTATAGTGGGTCAGTTTGAAGTCAATAGTCGAAAAAACGTTTTTTTTATCCCAAAATCACGAAAATCACTTATTGAGGCGTCTTTCTATAAAATATACTTACGTTTACAATATTTCTATATGAAATGTACGGGTTTTGGCGCCAAATGACTAGCGTTATGACGTCAAATCGCTGACGTGACGTCATTTTCCTAGTATTCGGTCCAAGTATTTTTAAAATAGTTCCTAGTATTAAACCCACTTTATAATGAAATGAAACAAGATCAATTTATAAGTCAGTTATTTGATCTGTTATAGATCTACTGACCCACTCCGGGAAAATGGGGGTTCTGCGGAATGTATAGGGGAACTCGGCTAACGCCTCGCTAATAACTAATAATAGTTGCACACATGTCCGGATCATTGTAATATCACAAAGTTATATACATTATAATTATGAACAATTTAAGTTGCTCATTGAAACATTTAATAATACACTATAAATACATCGTAACTATTTTGAATATGTATTTGTAGCAAACGGAAAATACCTGTATAACACGCGGACAGGCGAAAAGCTACACGTCACTGATGACGTGCTAAAACGTGCAGTGGAACAGCGTCAGAGTGTCGTACAGCCTGCTTTCAACGAGGTACCCCATGGTGGTCGTACAAGCACATTTAAACGACCGTTAAAACGGAAATTGAGCCGGTCAAGGTTCAGCACCACCACCATCTGGGAAATGTCGGTCGATCTTGAAAACGGGGCTAAGAGTGAGGATGTTGCTAGTGATAGTGACCAGGTGTTTATCGCAAACGATGACCTTGATAATATTCTGGACAGAGATATAGATGCAAACAGACACCGTCGAGTTGGTTTGGACCATAGTCCTAAGGTGAAGCAGCTACCGGATTGTCTGACACTAGAACACGATGAATCAGAACAGAGTGTGGATGGACCTGAAGTAGACAATAACGCAACTAACAACAAAGTCGACTCTACCGCGGAGAGTGATGAATCAGAATTATCAGAGAGCAGCGAGGAAGACGATCAAATAGAGGAATTGAGGACAGAGATCATTCAAACACCAAAACAGGCCTTCACTGACGATGCTATGAGCAGGAAGATCAGCGCAAACTTTAAATGGGAAAAGTTATTAGTAAATACTGGTGTCAAACCGGACACTATTGCAGAAAATGGAAATAAAATTAATAATAAATGGACAAAAGCACAGAAGATTGTGAAATACGTCCGCCCGATTTACAAACCAGTAAATCTTGATAATGTAACATGTAAGGTACCGAAGGGTAAGTCAGACCCTAAGGACTGCTTGTCCAAGGACCCCGTGTATGCAGGCTGGGCCAAGCTTGTTGGGAGGCGTATAAAGAAGAAAGTGGTCAAGACAAAAGACGGCCCAAGTAAAACTGTGGTGTCGCGAGAGGGGCGGTCTCTTCCAGCGTCGTTTTACGCTACCCAAGCAGCAACAGCCACCAATACACAAGCGGAGAAGCCAAAGGACGTTATGACATATACGAAGATAATATCGTCTTTGACACCACCACATTTGGCAAAAAAGAGATTGAATATAAAGTAACATTAGGATTAATTCTTTCAGCGCCGAATTGTTTATAGATAATTTTATGTTAAAAATCGGACGTTTCCATGTCTCATGTTATACAACTTTCGGACTATTTTGATAAAAGGCGAAATTGCTATAAAACGAGTAATTCTCCTTTTGCCACAATGTTTTTAACTCTTATTCAATTATAATTACTATCATAAACAGAAATATTCAATATATTTGCCAACATGTTTTCAAAGTCGTCTGCTTCGGAATAAGTGTATGTGGGCAATGGTTAAAACTACCGACAAGTATTTGTGTTTTTGCCACGCCGTTATTCTATTTGAAAATTTGAAATTAAAATTATTAAATAGTTCCAAACACCCAGTTTAGTGGATGCAAACATAAGAGACACTAGTTATTATAGACAAATAGCGATTATGAAAAGGTTATAAGAATTAAGGAATGTGACATATAGTGCTTCTATTTGAAAAGACATGGCTGATAACCCTTTAACTTCAAAAATGAACTTCCGACTACTTCCGGTTACCCTTAAGGTTAGGTTCACACCTTAGGTACGCGCCTTATTTGGCTATTTGAAATCGACGTTTTTATTTACAAATAATTATTTCGGAAATAAAAGAGTGTAACCTGGCCCCACATGCAACCAAGTTGCTTCAGACGACTGGGAAAATAGCTTTGTGAACATATCGAAACTATTAAATGATAGTTGATTTATTCAATAGTTTTAATCATTGAGGCAAAAACGGACTTTACTCATGATGAGCAGAGACGTCAGAAAGTGTTTGTATCATAAAGATGGCATGTTTTAAAATAATTCTGAATCTACAGTATGAAGACAGAAATGTCTGAGGTTGGGTCCAGAATTAACCTTAAAATAAATCATTGAAACTCAAAATTGTTTACGCTTTTCCACACACAAAGACGACATTTGAACACATTGTTAATAATGGCATGTTAATAATTCTGAATCTACAGTATGAAGACAGAAATGTCTGAGGTTGGGTCCAGAATTCACCTTAAAATAAATCATTGAAACTCAAAATGGTGATATTTTTTGTTTACACATTTCCACATACAATGACGACATTTCAACATATTGTTGCAAAAGGAATAACTGCTCATCATGAGCTGGTGCTACAATGTGTCCAACTGCATTTTATAGTTTATACCTTTATCAAAAAGGAAGATCCACATGTGCCAAGATGTTTTCAAAGTCGTCTGTTGCAGATTTGTTGTATGTGGGAGAGGTGGAGAGTACACACTGAATAGTAACATTCGCAATACAAATAAATATGTTAGTCAATCTTTATTTATCTTATTGTACATATGATAGTTAGTAATTCTGAATCTACAGTATGAAGACAGAACTGTCTGAAGTCGGGTTCAGAATTAACATAAAATAAATCAAAATGGTTGATCTTTTGTTATCCCTTATCCCTCTTGTATGTGTCTTCACACTTCACACACTATTTGAGTAAAACTATTTCGCACGAATTTCAATTACTATTGCGCACACAATGTGGACCATGATCAGCCTGCACATTCGTGCACTCTGAACTGTGAATACAGTGTTGGCTATTCATATATCTCGGAAGCATCTGTTTTGTCAGTTATATATAACAAGAGCAACACAAACTAATGGGCCATCGTTCACCTGATTGCATTCTCCTTCGCAGAGTTGTCGTTCCTTACACTCACATACATGTGTGTAATGAGTGACAGTCGAAAGTGTTAGAGAATGATTTGATTGGTGGATTACAAAATGACTTATTTCGTGCAGTATTTGTGGTGTGGTTAACCCTTTCCCCACATACAGCAAATTCGCAGCAAACGACTTTAAAAACATCATGGCTAAAAACGTGAAAAATCATCAAATAGAGTTGAACACATTGTGGCAAAAAGGAAAATGCTCATTATGAGCGAGTTCTTTTTTTGGCCACAATGTTTTCTGATATTGTCTGCTGTAGAGGCGTCAGAAAACGTCTATATGTGAGAAGTGTTAAAAAGACCCATTATAATTGCGGATAGTGTATCGAGGGCTTGGCGTGAAACGGTTGTAACTAAAATTGGTATTTTTTATCAAGGTTAATCACCTCGCCATTAAGTCTTTAAAAGCGTTAAATCATTTGTCTTGCTAAATAATGGAAATTTAGGTGCCATTGCTCGTTCTGAGCAATGGCACCTAAATATGCATTGTTAACAAAGGGGTCACACATGTCCCTAAACCAGGGTTTTCACAATAGGTTTTGAGTTACAACTGTTTCACGCCAAGCCCTCGGTATAGTTATGGCCCTTGCAGTATACTGTCGCCGTATGATAATGAATGACTGTCCCAACATAAATAGACCCATAGCGTGAAAGTGGACATAAACGCACAACATGGCCAAATTCTGAGTCGAAAAGGGGCCGTAATTCAAGCAAAATACGTGGAAGAGTTATGGTCATTGCAATATATAGACGCCCTTTGGAGACGAATATTTGCTCTACGTCATAGCTTTTAAAGTTTAGGAGTAAATGACACTAAACACAAAATTAACCAAATTCTAAGTAAAAAAAGCAAAATACGTGGGGGAAGAGTCATAATCATTAGACTCTACAAACAATGATTGTGATGAATAACTGTTCCTTGTTTCAGTTATAAATAGCTTTTATAGTTTAGGAGAAATTTATATGTCTCTGTAAAACCATATAAGGAAGAAGGCTACAGTTTCTCACAACGAGTTGTAGATATAATAGTATACCTGGACCAAGTTGCCAGAAGAAATTATTTGAGCAAAAGATGTAAATATTTGTTCAACAAGAATTGGAAATTATGTAATCAAATTGTTCCCGATTTCTATGGACCGGAAGCGCGTAATGTTAACACATTATGAAGACGGACCAGACAGGCCACTGACCTATGTAGGTATCTATATAAAAGATAAGGATTTTAACGTGTAAGTATATCGTTGAGCATTCAAACTTCGTGTGTATCTTAAGTTTCTTATGTCATTATTCAAACCTTTTTCTTGCATGATTTTGTATTAACAGTCAAATGAGAAGTTTTACATTATTTCTTATTTTTAACGCGGATTTATTTATACATGTACCTCGTCCACAGGCGAAAGATGCAGTGATATGAACCCCCTGGTCCCTATGAATCAATGTTTTTTTTTTTTTAATATTTGAGCCACATATTGCAAATAACAAATATATCATGTATTTTTTAAGTTTTTTGGGTTGTAGAGTGTGGGAAGGGGATGGGAAAGGACCAGGGGGTTCATATCCGGTTTACCTAAAATACGCAATGTATATTTTTGGGCGAAATGGGCGAAATGTAGAGGAAAAGACGCAATGTAGATCAACTATGATGTTTAGGTCGTATTTGTCAATTTAAAATTATGTTTTCGTATATTGAATGATTATTGTATATATATTTGAGTATTAAAATTCCAAATGTTTTCATACTTTGTTAGTTATATGATTTTCTCTCTTTTTTCATTTAACCATATTCTATATAGACTATGCATGGCCATTTTAGGGCGAAAAGGACTTCGAGTTGTGATTTAATGAAGATATCAATAGGTTTGTTTAATGTTATTCATTGTTATTTCAGAAACTAAGTCATTTGACAGATGCAAGTAGAATTTTAGGTCAACAAAACAGAGAATGAAACTGGCGAAATGGAGATTTCTGCCTTCGCGAAATGTAGATTTCTGCCTGGGCGAAATGTTGATTTATGCCCTGGCGAATTGGAGAATTCTAGCTATATTGGGAAATGAATAAACAAATGTTGGGAAATTGAGATGTTTTGTCCCCTGTCCATCACATTATATTTTCTGTATTTTGTTATTTGTATTGTTGTTTATCATACATTTACTGATATTCTTTAATGAGTATAATTCCCCATAATGTTTTCAATGGACAAATACTTGGTGAAAACGGTAATATTACAACTTTCCCATAATGTTTTCAATGGACGCATTTTCATATTTCTATTTACAACAATTTTATTTAAAAGGTGTTTATTATTTATTTATTTTATTTATTTTCACATGTACACAATTTATGTCAATTTGGAGAAAATGTCGCATAAAGCGGATTCAATTTTGCTTTGATGTTTATTATTATAAATTCTATAAAAAAAAAAAGGTCTTTATTTATTTATTTTCACATGTACACCTTCTTGTCAATTTGGAGAAAATGTTCATATCACTGCATCTTTCACCTGTGACCTCGTCAGGAAAGGTTTCTTAGGATACTTGAGTATTGTAATATAACATTTCAATGTAAGCTAGCCACCAATCAAAGAAACACTCATGGCTTTACATACAATCATGTCTCTGTATGGATATATGCAACATTTAAAAATATCAAAAGACGAAAAAAAAAAAATCAACTCTGACAGTACATTCGGTGCTTTGATTTCATTAGCCTCAGAACATTATTCCTCTAGTTGTAATTTTTTTTTATTTTACATCAAAAGAGTAGCCCAATTAGCACATCCAGGAAACTCGAAAAATCGAGGAAAATCATAGATCTTTCGTGTATTTTGGGGTTTAGACGAGGGTGCCAGGTAAAACAGCATTTAAATATTAAAAATTGATGATATACTAGCCAACAAATCATTTGCATTTTGCAATACATTTCCAAATTCGCGACCAAAATAGACTTTGTTTTCTTCGCCCCCCCCCCCTTTTCCCTTTCACCTCCCATTTCTTGCCAGGGTTTTTTTTCTGAAAAGGCGGAAGGGGCCTGGTGCCTTTGAGAAGGGGAAAATTTTGCGGCATTTTAGAATAAAGGGGAAAAATTGTAAACTAGTATAAAACTATAATGTGCATGTTTTACTTTTATCATTACAAGGCCATCTGTCTATTTTTCATATTCTTTAACTCCTCCACTAGATTGTCATAATCCAGTTCACTATACCACTGTCAAGGGTCGAAATTAGCAAGATTTTCTACTTGCATTTTTTCGCAAGTGCTATTTTTTGTTACTTGCTAAATGAGAAAACAACTTATTAGAACTTTAATTTTAAGCAACACAATGTGAACTACAATAGTGCAATACACTGTTATGGTCAATCATGAATGTAATGTAAACATGGTCCAAAACATGCTGTGAAAAGAAGCTGCTGAGACTGTCAGATATACAACATAGTCTAAAAACTGTGTTTCCATTTCTTGCTCCATATGGCAAAGTATGGGGTCTTTTCTGACTTAGTCAAGACAACATCCATCTTGTCACAGCAGTTTTTGGGTCATATTCTCTAAGGGCAACATCAGCAACTTTAATTCTCATCAAAATATCAAGTATTTCAGCACCAAGCCTACACCTCAAGTCAAATGTTATTCTGTTCATTGTGGAAAGATAAATGAGATTTAAGCTAATGTTCAAAAGTTAAATATGAGAGAGAAAAAAAAAAAAAAAAAAAAAATTTTTTATTTTTTTTTATTTTAATTTGAGGGGAATTTATATTTTTAGGGGAAAAACTATGCTTATTTTCCGAGGGGAAGGGGCCGTTAAGCGGCCCCTTTTATATAAGGTAAAAAAACCCTGCTTGCTGTCCCAGCACTTAACCCTTACCTCCTTGCAGATGCATTTGCAGGCGACGACTTTTGTAAACAATGCGGCCAATCATTTGCCACAATATTTCCAACTCTTTTTATTAAAGAAAATTCCAGAGATTTAAAAAAAATAAAAGGCCAATATGTTTTTAATGTCGTCTGCTTCAGATTTGATGTATCAATGTAGCATGTTTAACACTTTTAAGGGTTAACTGTTATGGCTAATATAAACATTGCACAAAATATCTATAATTCACATACATGTGTGTTCAGCCAATATGTCAGAAAATGAAAGCGCCTTTATCTAACAGAGAAGTTTTCCCTATGTGTCGCCCTAGGAATCCGCCGTGTTCGTGTGATTAGCTTTAGGGATTTGAAACCAGGCATCCCAGGTACGATCCCCAGTTGTTGCACAGCGGTCATGATGGAGTGCCCTTGGGCAAGGCACATTTCCTAGCCGTTTTTACCGCATCTGAAGAAGCGGACAAAAGCAGAAATTAATCTAAATGAGCAGTTTATCCATTTGCCACAATGCATTCAGGATTGGCCAATAATTATACTTCATTAATAGAAATTTACCATATATGTGCCTACATGTTTTTTGGAGTCTTCTACTGAAAAGGCAAGATCTCTCCAAGATTTGTTGGATGTGAGAAAGTGTTAAGGTAAAAAGATGTTCTACTAAGTAAGGTAACTAATACTGTAGCCCTGACAGAAGTTTATGTTTAGAAACCATTGATTTTCTTGATTCCATTAACATCTGTGTAATGTGTACACTGTTCAATAACAATTAACATGTGGGCATCTCCGATTCCTATATTTAAAATCTGAAAATATCTGACTGTAATTAATAAATGCAAATCAAATAGTATAAAATGAATTTTTAATGATAAGAACATTTTTGATAATGGAAAAGGGTTTTTTAATTACCGTAGGTTTTTCTCTCTCTATTTTTTTTTATTATTTTATTTAAATATTTGCCATAGGTCAATCTGCTGTAGGTGTCAACACTGTTTCTATCCGGGAAAAACTTATTAATTTAGTGAAATTGTATTTTCAGATGGAGTCGCAGTCCCCATCTGATGAGATTATTATTAAAGATGAGATCCAGTCTTACAACAGTGGGGAGCACTCTGGCTACCTTATCAGCAACATGGAACAGTTTCGTGTCGACTGTGGTTTCACGGACATAACCATTGATGTGGAGGGACAAAAATTCACATGCCATAAAGTGGTGTTGGCAGCAGGATCTCCATACTTCAGGTGAGCAGGGGAGAGACTTAACCCTTTCCCTCATATAGATGCCTTTTTGAAAACATAGTGACAAAAGAAGAAATTGCTCAAAACGAGCAATTTCTCCTTTTGCCACAATGTTTTCCACTTTTAGTCATAGGTTATCCATTCAAGTATAGAGATTTTCTATTTTTTGACAAAATATTTCTCCTTTTGCCACAATGTTTTCCACTTTTAGTCATAGGTTATCCATTCAAGTATAGAGATTTTCTATTTTTTGACAAAATATGTTCAAAGTTGTCTTTTGCAGATTTGTTGTATGAGGGAAAGGGTTAACCTTTTCTCACATACAGCAAATCTACAGCAGATGACGTAGAAAATGTCTACAAAAAAATATGGAAAATTTCTATAATTGTATGTATCATTGCTGAAAAAAGTTGAAAAGATTGTGGCAAAAGGAGAAATTACTCGTTTTAAGCAATTTCTCATTTTGTCATGATTTTTTCAAAAGTCGTCTGCTGCAGATATATCAAACTGCGTCTAAAGGTGGGAAAGTGTTAAACGGGTCTTTTCGCCACAATATTTCATATCACTCATCCAAACCATATAAATGTCTCACTGAGACGATTCTTTTGATTACCCACAACATAGGCTTTAAGAGTCAACTCAAATAAAGGTTTTAACTTTTATGTCATGAAAAATGCTCCTTATCTAAAGCTCTGGGTAAAACTCGAAACACTTTCCTAAATAAAACAAATCTGCAGCAGTCGACTTTGAAACTGTCTCAGTATGTTTCAGGACTGGTATAATTATTGGAAACTTGTATGATAATTGAGAAGAGTTGGAAAACATTGTGGCCAATGGAGAAATTGCTCATTATGAGCAATTTCTCCTTTTGCCTCAATGTTTTTAAAAGTTGGCTGCTTCAGAGGTTACAGAAAGCGTCTGTATGTGGTAAATGATGTACTGAACACAAATTTGAAAAGTAGTGAATAATGCAAAGCAAATTCTGGTTTCAATATGTTGACATTTTGGCTGTATAATTTTCCAGCAGACTTATCTTGCAACAATGGAAACTGTAATTAACATTTATAGTTTCATTTTTAAAGATTTTCATAAGGTAGTTTTTCCAAGATGTTTTCAAATTTGTCTGTTGCAGATTAACAGTATGTTGGAAAGGGTTTATAAAAAGCATAAACTGATCATGACAGCCATCACACAGAAAATGTGCAAATCACATAGCCACATATTTAAAATGTTGGAATTTTCTTTGAAAACAATTGTGCTAAAGGGATAAAGAATAATATTCCATCTCCTTATAAACAATTCACATTTTACTGAGTAATTAAAGGGATTTCTGTTACAAAATATTAAGGTGATCTTTGCTTTCCCTTGAAGAAATGGACACAGTTCTTGTGAATTTCTCGTTCATTCCCCTGTGCAGATTTGGGTGATGCCTGTTTTCTGACACATGCATGGAAGATAACTACATACTAAATTTATAACACATAATAAAAAGCACAAAAAGAAAATCAGCAATTAATTTACGATTATTAATTATTATTATAATCAATGTATGGTAGGTGGTACCAGGGATGTAGATAAGATAATAAACAATTGTGAGGCATATAAAATAAAATCAGGAGAGTTTCCATATTTTTACTTAATGTTTTCAAAGTAGTCTGCTGCAGAGGCGTCAGAAAGCATCTGTATGTGGGAAAAGGTTAAATGAGGTAAATGAGGTGAATGAGGAATACTTGATCCTCAAGTATGTTCTTTCATCTTTGAAAGCTATGTTGATCCTCAAGTATGTTCTTTCAACTCTTAAATCCATGTGATCAACTACTTTGATCCTCAAATATGCTCTTTCATCTTTTAAATCCATGTGTTCAACTACTTTGATCCTCAATTATGTTCTTTCATCTCTTAAATCCATGTGTTCATCTACTTTGATCCTCAAGTATGTTCTTTCATCTCTTAAATCCATGTTTTAAACTACTTTGATCCTCAAGTATGTTCTTTCAACTCTTAAATCCATGTTTTAAACTACTTTGATCCTCAAGTATGCTCTTTCATCTCTTAAATCCATGTGTTCAACTACTTGATCCTCAATTATGTTCTTTCATCTCTTAAATCCATGTGTTCAACTACTTTGATCCTCAAGTATGTTCTTTCAACTCTTAAATCCATGTGTTCATCTACTTTGATCCTCAAGTATGTTCTTTCAACTCTTAAATCCATGTTTTAAACTACTTTGATCCCCAAGTATGCTCTTTCATCTCTTAAATCCATGTGTTAAACTACTTGACACTTAAGTATGTTCTTTCATCTTTGAAATCCATGTTGATCCTCAAGTATGTTTTTTCAACTCTTAAATCCATGTTTTAAACTACTTTGATCCTCAAGTATGGTTTTTTTTCAACTCTTAAATCCATGTGCTCAACTACTTGATCCTCAAGTATGTTCTTGTAATTTTTAAATCCATGTGTTCATCTACTTTGATCCTCAAGTATGTTCTTTCAACTTTTAAGTCCATGTTTTCAACTACTTGATCCTCAAGTATGTTCTTTCAACTTTTAACCCTTTCCCTCATACAGACACTTTCTGACGCCCCTGTAGCTGACAGCTTTTTGAAAACATTGCGAAAAAATATGAAATTGCTCAAAACAATCGATTTCTCCCTTCGTCACTATGTTTTCATCTCTATTAAAAAAATTTATTAATTTTGTTATCCATGTTTTCAACTACTTTGATCCTCAAGTATGTTCTTTCATCTTTCAGGTCCATGTTCTCATCTGGAATGGAAGAGTGTCATAAAAACGTGATCAAGATCCAGCAGCTGGGCAGCGATGTATTTGAACAAGTTTTGAAGTACATCTACACGGGCAAGGTACAGATCATGCCACAGATGGTGGAAGATCTGTTCGCACAAGCTCATATATTTCAAATACAGACACTTGTGGATCTATGCGTGGATTTCTTCCAGAAGAACATGAAGGATTCTAATTGTCTGTCAGCCATGACCCTTGCCGATATCCATGCTCATAGAAAACTATATTTGTATGCCAAAAAGTTCTGTTGTAACGAATTTCAGAGATTGGTCCATGAAGATGATCTATACAAACTTTCTGTTGAATGTATTACTGATTTGCTGAAAGATCGTCATTTGTACTGTGACAGTGAGGAACTGGTGTTTGAAACGGCCATTAAATGGCTCGAATATGATCTCCCATCAAGGAAAACGCATCGATACAAAGTGCTGGAAACGATTAAATTCCCTATGTTGTCAAAGACTTATTTGATGGACACTGCCGCAAAATCAAGCCATGTGACCTCTGATGATAGAGGAAAAGAGTTGCTGGATGATGGGATTCTGTTTCACACGATACCATCACGACGTCATCAGTTGTTGCTATACCAGACGACGCCACGGTTGAATGCCCCGTGTTACGAGGTTGCAATTCTCCTCGGGGGGAGACTCGCGGAGGGATTGAGCAACGATGTTGAATGTTATGTTGCCGACACTAATGAGTTCTTTAAACTAAAGCAACTGCCGTTTAAAAAGAGGAATGAGTTCTCTGTGTGTACAATCGGAAACGATATTTATGTATCAGGAGGGTTACGCAGTGCAGAATTCTGGAAATACGACACGATTTTTGACGCTTGGCTACGTGGTCCGAATCTTGCACATGCTCGCCGACGACATGGTATGTGTGCTGTGGACGAACAGATCTTCGTTCTTGGAGGTTTTGATGAAGATAATGTGTTGTCGTCAATCGAATACTGGGATCTAGAGTGTAACAGGTGGGAGGATGGCGGGAACTTGAATCAACCTGTAGAAAACATGGGCTATGCCTGCTATGGCAAAATTATCTTCTTATTTGGAGGGAAAAACAATGAAGAGGTGGTCACGAATTGCGTGCAATCGTACGATACGATCCACAAACAGTGTACAACATTGACCTGTGACCTTCCGGCCAATGACATGTGTCTCAGTGCTGTTGTTCTTCAAAATTATATTTATGTCGTTGGATTGGAAGGTGTTTTCAGGTTTTCCCCGGACAGGGAAGTTTTCGAGATCCTTCCCGACATGTGCTGTGCGCGGGACTTTGTCAGTTTAGCCGTGCTCGAGGAGAGGCTGTACTCTCTTGGTGGACGTCGTCGCGGTGCGAAAGATAATTTGTACACGGACATCATTGAGTGCTATGATCCGAATGCAAATTTCTGGTTGAAAGCGGGAAATATGCCTGTACCGATGTACTCGTATGGGTGTGTGCGAATATTGATTAACAAGAATGTGAAGAGAGAGTTTTGTGGTTTGAAATAGTATGGTTATTGAAGCCATAGGAATCGAAGATTCAAGGGTATATTATAGTGTTTCTTGTCTGTCTGTTTATCTGTGGCAAAATCTTCAACATTGGCCTTAACATTTGATCTGTTATATCTTGTGAAAAGTCCTCTCCAGTTATTTCAAAGTTTTAGATGTTGTGACCTTGACATACCTTCATCATGTGTTACAAAATAATAAATATTAGTATATATCAGGGTAACAGGGTTATCAAAATTAACCGATTGCCGCTCCAAATGATCTGTTAAAATTGCTCTTTGATTTGTTAGTTTGTTAGTTGCCCTTGACCTGACCCCCAGCCTGATCGGTTACTTTCTCATTTGATCTGTTACAAGAAAACATTTTGACAATCCTGGGGTAATATTTATACTAAAAATATATAGCTCTTTTTGCATTGTATTGAACTTCAATCAAAATTGCAAAACAGTAATAACCCTTTTTAAAGTATAAATACTTGATTTATAAGACAAGAAATTTGCACTAGCATGAAACAATTATGCAGCAGTTTGAACTCCTACACACTTGAAGAGATTACAAGATTTATTTTCGAAAGCAGGGCAGTTAGCTCAGTAGGTAGAGTGCTCTCCTTGTTAACTGTGAGATAGTTCCTTTAAACCCTTTCCCTCATACAACAATTCTGCAGCAGAAGACTTTGAACATATCATATTTTGTCAAAAAATAGAAAATCTCTATATGTGAATGGATAACCTATGACTAAAAGTGGAAAATATTGTGGCAAAAGGAGAAATTGCTCGTTTTGAGCAATTTCTTCTTTTGTCATTATGTTTTCAAAAAGTTGTCTGCTGAAGAGGCGTCAGAAAGCATCTATATGAGGGAAAGGGTTAATATTTGCCAAGTGTATTTTTTGTCTTAACAAAATATCTTATCTTGTGTCTTCGATCTATTCGTCTCTTAGAAAAAATTGTTGCCATTTGAGGGCATTGGTGTTCACAAAAACATCTTGTTCTTTCTTCTTATAGGGCAAAATTTGTTTTCGTACCCCCACCAAAGGCAGATGGGTAATTGGTTTTGCATCATCCGTCTGTCTGTAACCATATCTAAGGCAAGATTGTAGGGATTGTGAATACTCTTAGAGGCATCCAATAATCATGAAAGTTCATTAGAACACTTGTCTCAGTCAAATCCTTTCAAGGTCAAAATTGGTGTCAAATGGGGGTAAAAACTAGGTCACTAGGTGTAATTTTATTAAAAACATTATTTTTGATGTTACAGGATGATTTGATAATAGGGCATTGCCAAACTGCGAAGTCTTTCATAACTTTACATTATAGAAACGCTGCAGAAAGTTAACCATACTCGGGAAAGATGAAATGGCTCAATGTGAACTTATGGGAAGACGTTTTAGTCTTATCCTGAAACAGATAATCTTTGATGCCTCTGAAGACGACATTTAAAAAGAATTGCAAGAATAGAAGAAATTGTTGGATAAGACATTAACCCTTTCCCTCATACGACAATTCTGCAGCCGACGACTTTAAACATATTTTGTCAAAAAATAGAAAATCTCTAAAATTGAATGGATAACCTATGACTTAGTGGCAAAAGGAGAAATTGCTTTGTTTTCAAGCGTTGTGACATGTCTGCTGCAGAGGTTTCAGAAAGCTTCTGTGTGTGGGAAAGGGGTTAAACTGTATACATACAACAAATCTGCATCGGATGGGTTTGAAAAGATGAAGACAATTTTTTGGAAAATTCCAGTCAATCAAAATTTAACACTTTTGAATTAAAGTTGAACATGATGGGGGGAAAAAGAGATAATGCTCATTATCTGCTGTAGATAGTCTGTATGTGTAAGAGAGGGTTAACCCTTTCCCTCATACGACAATTCTGCAGCAGACGACTTTGAACATATTTTTTCAAAAAATGGAAAATCTCTATAATTGAATGGATAACCTATGACTAAAAGTGGAAAACATTGTGGCAAAAGAAGAAATTGCTCGTTTTGAGCAATTTCTTCTTTTGTCACTATGTTTTCAAAAAAGCCGTCTGCTACAGAGGCATCAGAAAGCGTCTATATGAGGGAAAGGTTTAAATGAAAGTGTGCCTGCCAGAGGTTACATATGCATGTGCTGAGAGTTTGCGTATTTATTGTTTAAAGTTAATTTATAGTGTAGTTGTATGTTTATGTGGGTCTGGTATTGTTTTTGTGTTCTGCTTTTAATGATGTCTTTTATTGAATAGTAGTATTGTTGAATAAAACTTTACAAACATCCTTTTTGTCACTTTAAATACATTTAGGATCAGTTGTTCCCGGACAGACAATTTCTGTTTTGTTTGTTTTATTGGGGTTTTGCGCCGCTTTCAACATTATTTCAGTTATATCACGGCCACAGTTCACTTATTCATGTACTGGTAAACAAACCAGTACTAGGCTAGAAAATGTGCCTTGCCCAAGAGCACTCCACCATGACTGTCGTGCCGCAACTGGGGATCGAACCCGGGACACCCGGTTTCAAATCCCCGACGCTAACCACTCGACCACAGCGGATTCTGACAGACAATTTACATGCATCTGTAGTAGATAGCTAACCTGCCTTTTCCACATACAACGAATCTGATGCAGACGACTTTAAAAACATCTAGTTAAAATTTCCAAAAATCTCTCCTTTAATGAAAGAGTAAATATTGAATAGAGTTGAAAACATTATGGCAAAAGGAGAACATTCTTATTTTGCCATAATGTTTTTAAAAGTAATCTGTCTTGGAAAGGGCCAAGAAAAGCAACAGATAATGTAGATCTCCCTTTATATAACAAGTTAACCCTTTCCCTCATACAACAATTCTGCAGCAGACGACTGAACATATTTTGTCAAAGAATATAAAATCTCTATAATTGAATGGATAACCTATAACTAAAAGTGGAAAACATTGTAGCAAAAGGAGAAATTGCTCCATTTGAGCAATTTCTTCTTTTGTCACTTTGTTTTCAAAAAGTCGTCTGCTGCAGAGGCGTCTATATGAGGGAAAGGGTTAATGGAGTATTGCAAGCAATACAAAAGTCCTCTACTGGACACAAAATTAAAAGTTGCAAAGGGCACATTATTCTGTCAAACCTCACTTTAGAGTTAAGACATACATGGTCTTCTAATGGTCTTGATTACATGTGTGAAGTTCTAGAGTTGTAGATATGAAATTGCCGAACAGTCTTCAAGTCTGACCTTGACCTTGGGAGTAAGTGGTTAGTTATTGTGCATGACACATCATCTTGCTAAGAAGAAGAATTGTGTGAAGTCATATCAAAATCCATTCAAGCATGTAGTAGATACATCCCAGACACGAAATTGCTTACTGACAATTATGGATGGACGATGTTTCAGCCCAAACTGACCTTGACAGTAGGTGGCTGGGTGATGCGCATGACATATCTAGTTATGGAAGATAATAGTGTGAAGTAATATCGAACTCCATTTAAGCATGTGGAAGATATAGCCTGGACACAAAATTAAGGACGGACAATGTTTGAGCTGTGACCTTGACATTGGGAGCAGGTGGCTGGGTGATGCGCATGACACATCATCTTGTTATCGAGAATAATTGAGAGTGAAGTAATATCAAAATCCATTCAAGCAAGCATGTGGAAGATACAGCCCAGATAAAACATTCCAGAAGGACGCGATGCAAATCTAGTTGACTTTTAAGCAATTCCTTCTTTCCAATGAGAGAGCCTTGTTTGTGTAGTGGCAGTGGCCAGCTTAGGTGCAGGAGGTAGCGGGTTCGATCCCAACTCGGGTCATACAAAAGACTTAAACAATGGTAGTAATGGCCGCCATCATTGGCACTCAGGGGGACGGGGTTAGCATTAAAACGGACTGGCTAGTGTCCAGATAAATGGACCGGTAGTACTGATAACTTACCCAGGAATCACTGTGGTATAACTAAACAAGAGACCAACAAACGAACGCCAACGCTTGTCTGTTTTTTTCTAAGACGAAAAATGGGCATTACTGTATAATAATTAGAGCCAAAGTTATTTTACTTGGTATAGACAAGCGTATTGTTCCTTGGGACATGTGTACCAAGTTTCATTTGAACATGTTGAACGCTTCTTTAGTTACGAGGTAAGGTTAAAGTTTTTAGTGACAAAGCCTACACCGACGGCAACACCAAGGGTCTCACAATAGCAGAGCTAAAAGTTGTTGAAAATCGGTCCTACTAAATACTGCAAGGACTACAAGGACTACAAGGACTACAAGGACTACACAAGGACTACAAGGACTACAAGGACTACAAGGACGGCTGTAGCATGACAAGGACAGATTACCCTGTAGAGTGTAGGTACATATCAACCTGTATGGTGTAGGTACGGATCACCCTGTATGGTGTGGGTGCACATCACCCTGTAAAGTGTAGGTACAGATCACCCTGTATGGTGTAGATGCAGAAAATAAAATACAAGGACATGCAAGGACCGCTGTAGTATGACAAGGACAGATTACCCTGTAGAGTGTAGGTACAGATTATCCTGTGTGGTGTAGGTACAGACCACCTGTAGAGTGTAGGTACAGATTATCCTGTGTGGTGTAGGTACAGACCACCTGTAGAGTGTAGGTACAGATTAGCCTGTATGGTGTAGGTACAGATTATCCTGTGTGGTGTAGGTACAGACCACCTGTAGAGTGTAGGTACAGATTATCCTGTGTGGTGTAGGTACAGACCACCTGTAGAGTGTAGGTACAGATTAGCCTGTATGGTGTAGGTACAGACCACCATGTAGAGTGTAGGTACAGACCACCTGTAGAGTGTAGGTACAGATTAGCCTGTATGGTGTAGGTACAGACCACCTGTAGAGTGTAGGTACATATTATCTTGTATGGTGTAGGTACAGTACAGACCACCCTGTAGAGTGTAGGTACAGACCACCAGTAGAGTGTAGAAGCAGATTACCCTGTAGAGTGTAGGTTCAGATTATCCTGTATGGTGTAGGTGCAGATCACCATGTAGAGTGTAGGTGTAGATCACCATGTAGAGTGTAGGTGCAGATCACCCTGTAGAGTGTAGATGAAGATCACCCTGTAGGTATGGTGTAAGGTACAGATGCACTGTAACGATATACAAGTAATATTATCTGATTCCCTGCTTAGCTTTTTACTCTGGTATGTACTCTAGGGATATACAAGTAATATTAGCTTATTCCCTGCTTAGTGATCTGCACCTACACTCTACATGTTAAAATGTGTTTAAGTTATATATTTCGTTATTAAAAATAATATTTATATTAAAAATAAATGCTTATTATTCCATTTGGCGTTTTAAATTACTACTTCTATTATTCTATCTTTACATTGACACCATGGATCAATTACATTTCGTGGAATAAAGGTGTGGGAATAAACACGTCATCCTATAATACACTGGGGTTGTGCCAAAGATGGCACTGGCTTTCATGTCATCCCATAGAAGCCATCTTTATTAGGAATCACCCGGGTTCAGGTATGGTATACACAGGAGTCATGTCGGACAATTGACACCTTCATTTCACTGCAGAAGCCTTGTATATTATGAATAACCAGGCCCAGGTATGGAATAAACAGGGGTCATGTCGCACAGTTGACACCTCCATGTGACATTTCACAGGTAGGAGTATATTCTTCTTAAGTTCAGAATTTAACGGGTATATATAGGTATTAAAAAAAGTATATGTCAGAAAGATTTCAATATTCTTCATAAATAGGCGTGTAATAGTTTTAAATTTCTTAAGCGTTATTGTGAAAAATCTCTGTAATTATGCCAGGAAACTCACGTAAAAAGGCCAAAGCTGGACACTGGCCATGTGCTATTTGTTGTGAAAATTGTGATTATGGTTCTGTTCAGTGTAATTGTTGTTCAAAATGGGTTCACGTTCAGTGTGAAGGACTGAATAATTCAGACTTGCAATTTATTTATTCATTTGAGTGTCGGATGTGTATACGTAGGGATGACGGAGATTCGGACAGTTATAACAGTGTGACCTGTTTAGACTAAGAGATGTAAGTACATTTCTTTGAATATTATAAATCTTAATTATTCACATTTATAAAGATTGGACAATTATTGCAAATTTGGTGTTGTAAATGTAAACGATATAACTTTATGCCTATACAGGGTACCGCCTATACATATCTCTTATATAACTGCCAGTTTATATATAAGAGTCATACATACTGCATCATTTAAGGCCCATAATTCATACTCAATACAGAATAAGACGGCTCCATTTCTTACATTATTTTAACTAGTCAGATTTCTACATGCTTCGTCACATTCACTTTTTCATACATTAAAGTATTTTATTTTATTTGGTCATAAGAAGAATTACTGAAATAATGTAAGAAAATAAGAAGTCCTTTGAACATAAAAGACGGCCCCATTTCTTACATTATTTTAACTTGTCAGATATCTACACGTTTCACCACATTCACTCTTTCATACATTTAAGTATTTTATTTGGTCATAAGAGGAATTACTGAAATAATGTAAGAAAATAAGAAGTCGTTTATCATAAACGACGGCTCCATGTCTTACATTATTTTAACTTGTCTAATATCTACACGTTTCACCACATTCACTCTTTCATACATTTAAGTCTTTTATTGTATTCTGGTCATAAGAGGAATTACTGAAATAATGTAGGAAAATAAGAAGTCGTTTATCATAAACGACGGCTCCATTTCTTACATTATTTTAACTTTTCAGATATCTACACGTTTCACCACATTCACTCTTTCATACATTTAAGTATTTTATTTTATTTGGTCATAAGAGGAATTACTGAAATAATGTAAGAAAATAAAAAGTCCTTTGAACATAAACGACAGCTCCATTTCTTACATTATTTTAACTTGTCTAATATCTAGACGTTTCACCACATTCACTCTTTCATACATTTAAGTATTTTATTTCATTTGGTCATAAGAGGAATTACTGAAATAATGTTAGAAAATAAGAAGTCGTTTATCATAAACGACAGCTCCATTTCTTACATTATTTTAACTTGTCTAATATCTACATGCTTCGTCACATTCACTATTTCATACATTAAAGTCTTTTATTTCATTTGGTCATAAGAGGAATTACTGAAATAATGTAGGAAAATAAGAAGTCGTTTATCATAAACGACGGCTCCATTTCTTACATTATTTTAACTTGTCTAATATCTACACGTTTCACCACATTCACTCTTTCATACATTAAAGTCTTTTATTTCATTTGGTCATAAGAGGAATGACTGAAATAATGTAGGAAAATAAGAAGTCGTTTATCATAAACGACGGCTCCATTTCTTACATTATTTTAACTTGTCTAATATCTACACGTTTCACCACATTCACTCTTTCATACATTAAAGTCTTTTATTTCATTTGGTCATAAGAGGAATGACTGAAATAATGTAAGAAAATAAGAAGTCGTTTATCATAAACGACGGCTCCATTTCTTACATTATTTTAACTTGTCTAATATCTACATGCTTCGTCACATTCACTATTTCATACATTAAAGTCTTTTATTTCATTTGGTCATAAGAGGAATTACTGAAATAATGTAGGAAAATAAGAAGTCGTTTATCATAAACGACGGCTCCATTTCTTACATTATTTTAACTTGTCAGATATCTACATGCTTCGTCACATTCACTATTTCATACATTTAAGTCTTTTATTGTAATCTGGTCATAAGAGGAATTACTGAAATAATGTAGGAAAATAAGAAGTCGTTTATCATAAACGACGGCTCCATTTCTTACATTATTTTAACTTGTCAGATATCTACACGTTTCACCACATTCACTCTTTCATACATTTAAGTATTTTATTTTATTTGGTCATAAGAGGAATTACTGAAATAATGTAAGAAAATAAAAAGTCCTTTGAACATAAACGACAGCTCCATTTCTTACATTATTTTAACTTGTCTAATATCTAGACGTTTCACCACATTCACTCTTTCATACATTTAAGTATTTTATTTCATTTGGTCATAAGAGGAATTACTGAAATAATGTTAGAAAATAAGAAGTCGTTTATCATAAACGACGGCTCCATTTCTTACATTATTTTAACTTGTCTAATATCTACATGCTTCGTCACATTCACTATTTCATACATTAAAGTCTTTTATTTCATTTGGTCATAAGAGGAATTACTGAAATAATGTAGGAAAATAAGAAGTCGTTTATCATAAACGACGGCTCCATTTCTTACATTATTTTAACTCGTCAGATATCTACACGCTTCATCACATTTACGCTTTCATACATTAAAGTCTTTAATTTTGTTCTGGTCATAAGAGGAATTATGATTAAAGCCGACTGTCCATTAATTTTTAAATAAAATATTTCGTTAATAATTAACCCCAGACAACACATTTAGAAGTATCATCCACAAAACACGCGGCACATAACGTGTGAATGTTAAATGTAAAATGACGAATAAATATCAATATAATAATTCAAAATTTATTAAATACAAACGTCTTATTGTTAAAATAATGTTTTTAACATATATTTAACTTCGAAGTTACTAAAATCCATAATTATCCTTAGTAATTTTTAATATAAATATATTAATTTAATAGCGTTTCAACCGTCCTTGTCATACTATGAAGGTGTCCTTGCATGTCCTTGTCATGGGGGAATGTCACTACTATTATGGAAAAATAAGTTTTCTTTTTTTCTCTCGCTTTTTTAAAGTAAGTTTAGTATCACTTGTATATCCCTACAGTACATACCAGAGTAAAATGCTAAGCAGGGAATCAGATAATATTACTTGTATATCCTTACAGTGCATCTGTACCTTACACACTACAGGGAGATCTTCATCTAAACTCTACAGGGTGATCTGCACCTACACTCTACAGGGTGATCTGCACCTACACCATACAGGATAATCTGCACCTACACCATACAGGATAATCTGAACCTACACTCTACAGGGTAATCTGCATCTACACTATACAGGGTGGTCTGTACCTACACTCTACAGGGTGGTCTGTACCTACACCATACAAGATAATCTGTACCTACACTCTACAGGGTGATCTGCACCTACACCATACAGGATAATCTGTACCTACACCATACAGGATAATCTACACCTACACCATACAGGGTGGTCTGTACCTACACTCTACATGGTGATCTGCACCCACACCATACAGGGTGATCTCCACCTACACCATACAGGGTGATCTGTACCTACACTCTACAGGGTAATCTGTCCTTGTCATACTTCATTCGTTCTTGCATGTTCTTGTAGTCCTTGTATTTTATTTTCTGCATCTACACCATACAAGGTGATCTGCACCTACACCATACAGGATAATCTGAACCTACACTCTACAGGGTAATCTGCATCTACACTATACAGGGTGGTGTGTACCTACACTCTACAGGGTGGTCTGTACCTACACCATACAGGATAATCTGTACCTAAACTCTACAGGGTGATCTGCACCTACACCATACAGGATAATCTGTACATACACTCTACAGGATAATCTGCATCTACACTCTACAGTGTAATCTGCACCTACACCATACAGGGTGGTCTGTACCTACACTCTACATGGTGATCTGGACCCACACCATACAGGGTGATCTCAACCTACACCCACACCATACAGGGTGATCTCCGCCTACACTATACAGGGTGATCTGTACCTACACTCTACAGGGTAATCTGTCCTTGTCATACTACAGCCGTCCTTGCATGTCCTTGTAGTCCTTGTATTTTATTTTCTGCATCTACACCATACAGGGTGATCTGTACCTACACTCTACAGGTTGATCTGCACCACACCATACAGGGTGATCTCCACCTACACTACACCATACAGGGTGATCTGTACCTACACTCTACAGGTCGATCTGCACCACACCATACAGGGTGATCTCCGCCTACACCATACAGGGTGATCTGTACCTACACTATACAGTGTAATCTGTCCTTGTCATACTACAGCGGTCCTTGCATATCCTTGTAGTCCTTGTATTTTATTTTCTGCATCTACACCATACAGGGTGATCTGTACCTACACTCTACAGGTCGATCTGCACCACACCATACAGGGTGATCTCCACCTACACTACACCATACAGGGTGATCTGTACCTACACTCTACAGGGTAATCTGTCCTTGTCATACTACAGCCGTCGTTGCATGTCCTTGTAGTCCTTGTATTTTATTTTCTGCATCTACACCATACAGGGTGATCTGTACCTACACTCTACAGGGTAATCTGTCCTTGTCATACTACAGCCGTCGTTGCATGTCCTTGTAGTCCTTGTATTTTATTTTCTGCATCTACACCATACAGGGTGATCTGTACCTACACTCTACAGGGTGATATGCACCCACACCATACAGGGTGATCTGCGCCTACACCATACAGGGTGATCTGTACCTACACTCTACAGTGTAATCTGTCCTTGTCATACTACAGCCGTCCTTGCATGTCCTTGTAGTCCTTGTATTTTATTTTCTGCATCTACACCATACAGGGTGATCTGTACCTACACTTTACAGGGTGATCTGCACCCACACCATACAGGGTGATCCGTACCTACACCATACAGGTTGATATGTACCTACACTCTACAGGGTAATCTGTCCTTGTCATGCTACAGCCGTCCTTGTAGTCCTTGTAGTCCTTGTGTAGTCCTTGTAGTCCTTGTAGTCCTTGTAGTCCTTGCAGTATTTAGTAGGACCCTTGAAAACTGGTAAAACACCAAACAATCATTTCTTTCCAATGTTTTCTACTTTTGAATGACCAACCTAATATGATATCATATTTAGCATTTTCTAAACACAATTTCATTATTTGTTGTTACAAACAAAACAAAGAGGAGTCTGTGCCTTATCATACTCTGATCCAGTTCTTTCCAGTCCAAGTTGCTCCTGCATTCTGGAAGCGTCTGGTTTAACCCTTTCCCTCATACGACAATTCTGCAACAGACGACTTTGAACATATTTTGTCAAAAAATTGGAAAATCTCCATAATAGAATGGATAACCTATGACTAAAAGTGGAAAACATTGTGTCAAAAGGAGAAATTGTCCGTTTTGAGCAATTTCTTCTATTGTTACTATGTTTTCAAAAAGCCGTCTGCTGCAGAGGCGTCAGAAAGAGTCTTTATGAGGGAAAGGGTTAATTTGATATCATATTAAGCATTTTCTATAAATTATAGCTTCACACAATTTCATTATTATTTGTTTTTACAAACAAAACCAAGATGAGTCCGTTCCCTATCATACTCGAATCCGGTTCTTCCCAGTCCAAGTTGTTCCTGCATTCTGGAAGCATCTGGTTTAATACTGTTTATCACGACAACCGCCTCGGTGATGTAGTGGTGGAGCGTCTACCTTCGGTGCTGGTTCGATCCCCAGTCGGGTCATACCAAATACTTCAAAAATGGTAATGGGTTTGCATTACAACCGAATGTCCGATGTTAGGATAAATGGACCATTAGTACTGGTAACTTACCCAGAAAATGCTGTGATATAACATAAACAAGAGTCCCATGAGGGCCTATGCTCTACTTGGGTGGTTCTTTGGTCATTTTCAATCCAGAGCATGTATGTATGGTGAAGATCAAATAGTAAATGGAGGCTCTATTGTTTTCACAAGCTGTATTATATAAATTTTGACAATTTCAAGGGCCATAATCCAGTCTTGCAAGGGCACATCTGGCTGGTTTTCGAAAGGATCCGAGCTCTCATCAATATTTAACTACTATCTAAGTTTGATGAAGATCAGATAGTAAATGGAGCCTCTATTGTGTTCACAAGCTCTATTATAGCAATTTTGGCAAATTCAAGGGCCATGGTCCAGCCTTGCATGGGCGGATCTTGCTGGTTTGCAAAAGAAACCAAGCTCTCATCAATATTTAACTACTATCTAAGTTTGATGAAGATCGAATATTAAATGGAGTCTCTATTCTGTTCACAAGCAATTTATAGCAATTTTGGCAAATTCAAGGGCCATGATCCAGCCTTGCATGGGCGGATCTTGCTGGTTTGCAAAAGAAACCAAGCTCTCATCAATATTTAACTACTATCTAAGTTTGTTGAAGATCAAATAGTAAATGGAGGCTGTAGTTTCAAGGCAATATCATTAGTGGTTACTGAGATATATCCATGAAAGTACCTTGCATGCACAACTTTAACCAGAATTTCTAAGTAAAAAAGGGCCAGAATTTGCACTATATGCTGTAAAGAGTTATTAAACTTGATTGTTTATATAGGTGTGATGGTAAGGAAGGGTTGTATAAAGATTGTATGCAATGCATCAAGTAGATACTAGGATATGGACTATTAATGTTGTTGCACGCACAACTTTAACCAGAATTTCTAAGTAAAAAAAGGGCCAGAATCTGCATTATATGCTGGAAAGAGTTATCTAACTTGATTGTTTATATAGGTGTGATGGTTGGGAAGGGTTGTATAAAGCTTCAATGCAATGCTTCAAGTAATTGCTAGGATATGGACTTTTAGTGTCGTTGCACACAAAACTTTAACCAGAATTACTAAGTTATAAAAGGGCTATTACTTGCATTAACGCAGGATATAGTTATCTTACTTGATAATATACATAGGTGGGATGGTTGGAAAGCGTTGTATACAGTTTCAATACAATGCATCACTTAAATACAGAGATAGGGACTCTTAATGTAGTTGCACTCAAAACTTTAACCAGAATTTCTAAGTGCATAAGTGTGTCAAAATCTAATATAGAGTATTGGGACTTGTCCTGCAAGGTCATTTGATGATGTCCAATAAGTGTGTGAAGTTTCAAAGCGATAGCATCTGTGGTTTGTGAGAAAATGCCTTGCATGCAAAACTTTAACCAAAGTTGCAATGCAAACGCCAATGCCGACGCACAAGTGACTGTAACAGCTCTCATATTCTTCGAATAGTCGAGCTAAAAAAACTACTAAGTTTTAAAGCGAGTTTAAAACAAACAAAAAAATCGAGGTCAGTTATGAGAGAGTATGTCGAGTTCGAGTTATGGTGGCGATATCTATCTCGCCTAAAGTGACTCGCATCTAGCTATATGTATAAATATGTTTAATATGTATGGGTGACGGAAGATCAGAAGTATAGCGTGATCTATAGGTCTCAGGTTCGAGTTCCGCAACGGCATAATCCTAATTTAAGACCTGAAAACACATTCGACTGCAGTATCATATTTGGTGCGAGTAACCATAACGAAGACATCGAGTGTGACTAAAATAAAATGTAACAACTTACTCCACGTTCAATTTAAAATAAATAAGTCCATGATTAAAATGTTACTTATAGTTTTGACATCATATCAACTATATGGTAACAGTAAACGAAGATGTTCAATATTCTAGCGTTAGCAATAGCAGATACTGCATTCAAGCAATACAATTCGTTTTGTTTTGTTTGGAGTTTTACGTCGCTTTCAACATTATTTCAGTTATATCACGCCGACAGTTCACTTATTCATGATCCCTGGGTAAACAAACCAGTACTAGGCTAAAAAATGTGCCTTGCCCAAGAGCACTCCACTATGACCGTAGTGCCGCGACTGGGGATCGAACCAGGGACACCCGTTTTCAAATCCCCGACGCTAACCACGCGACCAGAGCGGATTCACAAGCAATAAATGGATAGGTATATAAAATTCGGAGGAAGTACATATGTGTTCGTGTTCTTATTTCATAACTGTTAAAGGTCCCCCTAAACATTTTAGAGGAATAAACGGTGTATACGTACATGTAGGTGTGATTATTTTTTATTTTAATTTCCACTTAACCCTTTCCCACATATAACAAATCTGCAGTAGACGACTTTGAAAACATTTACTCAAGATCTGGAAAATATGGAGAAATGAAGGTACAAACTGCGTCTACAAGTGGGAAAGGGTTAACTAAATCGCCATGGGTTAATGTAGAACATCTGTAATGGGCTCCGCTATATCAGTATTGAAAGTCGTCATAGATCGGTATTGTTCGTGGGCTTGCCACGGAAAAAGCCGATCTTTAACGACTTCGGATAGAAATCGCACATGGGGAAAATCCATTATGTTAGCCCGGCTTGACAAGGAATTTGGAACGCTAAATAAACCCCGTAGAAACTTTTGGGTCGCGTCTTAATGACCCTTCGGTTTGGCATCATTTAAAGCTACAATGGTGTGAAACAAATGAGGCTACACTTCCGGTGTTTTTGTGGACAGATGCTTCTAGAAACAAATTACTTGTTGATGGACATTGGAGGCTTTGTTGATAGTGTGTAGATGCGGAGGCACGCCTGAGTCTTCATTGAACGCAGATGATGCATTACGACCAGAGCTTGAAATAATTTATATCAAATTCTAAAACACTTATTGTAAACTTTAACCCTATGTTGTGGGTACTCAAAAGAATCCTCTCTCTGAGACGATTTTTTTGAGAACCCAATACGTAAGACATAAGATGAATGTATTTGAGAACAGACTCGTATACTCCCCACTTATCTAGTCCTCAAATTACGACCCCAAACCGCTAGACGCGGCTCATTTGGTGAATATCTTTGATACAAGAACACTCAATATAAGACAAACACGTTATTTACAATATATATATACACATATTTAATGAACACAAAAGGTGTTGTGAGCAAATGAATGAACAATACATTCAAGATTGTGTTTAGTTTTTCGATTTCTTTTTGCGTTTAGGTTTTAAATATCTCCTCACTCTTTCAAGTAGATCGAAACATCTTTGTAGAAATTGATGGCTACTTTTCTTCCCTTCGTTCCTTTTCTTTCCGTTCATCTCCTGTTCTTTGGTTTGGATTTCCCCTAATTCTTTCAAACAAATCTTTCCTTCATGTTCGTCTATTGCAAAGAAAGAATGATAGAAAGAAATAGAAAAGGTAGATGGCAACAGGTAAGAAGACAAGATATCTAGTAAGACGAGTATTTCGCATCCATACATCCGTGTATGACCCTTAAACCCTTTAGTGTAGGGACTCAAACGAATCGTTTCAGTGAAACTCATGACATAGGGTTTAGTTAAGTCATAAAAGGGATATTGTTGGGAAAACGCTAGTTAACTACCCCTTATCAGTCATCCG
Source organism: Serripes groenlandicus (assembly GCA_031761405.1). NCBI lineage: Eukaryota > Metazoa > Mollusca > Bivalvia > Cardiida > Cardiidae > Serripes > Serripes groenlandicus. The sequence goes on from JASEVX010000007.1 coordinate 78,326,358, forward strand.
AAGACAGACTAAAAGGAAAGATAAAAGCTATTTAGAATAAGAATTTTAATGTGTCGTGTAAAGATAAATAACTACATATTTTCACACAGCTTTCAACTAATCCATCGTTCTCTTCATTTGTCTGTCATTATAGAGAGAAACATATAAAAACGAAATGATATTTCTATAGATATGTTGAGACATAAATGAGACATTAATGTTAACATTGTTGATCTGAGTCAAGCTATACGAATATCGACCTTTAAACTAGGTATGTTAAAGGGGGACCAGTGGGGGCTGCACTCCCGATTTCCCGTCAGAAGTAACATCTAGGTTATTTTATCTAAATTTGGACGAACAGTGATTGGTCAGTCAGAGCTCTGGATAAGATGCGAGTTTCATGATCTAAAATCCTCGCTTCAAAAACCTATGTTGTTGGTATTCAATATATAATTTTCGCTGATATATGTGTATGATAATCCTGACCAACAGAATTCACTAGTACGAGTACAATTTAATGAATGACTACATTTACACCCAACGGTTTATTTAATGGAGACGCAGGACTATTCTTACCTTTTATTGGAGCAATTTCCCTTTCTGGTGTGACCACATCAAACACTTGAATGTTCTTGGATTCAGCGTTCAACAAATATTTACTGAAATCAATCTGGACAACTTCATCAGAGGTTTGTGTCCGTTGATAACGGGTTGTTAGTATTTTAGTACCCATCAAAGGGCGGCGACGAGTTTGGTCTATTTTAGAGAAGAAAGGAAAGAAAGAAGAGAAATATAATAGATAGAACGAGGAAAGATATACATATGATTTGAAATACAGAAGTACAAAAAAGAAGATAACGTGTTATACAACTGGTCTATATGTTAACTATTGACAAGAAATTGGTCATCACAACTGTTAAATATTGCTCAGATAATAGTCTTGGTAAGGCTGCAATGGAGATTATCTAGGGTTTCTTATGAAAATTAAGAAGTTTGCAAAATAATAAATGCAACCAACAAAAGGGAAAGAACAACAAATCCAGTGCTACTATAACATGAGAGAACAGAGTATAGACGAAAGAAAAGACATGTACCACGGAGGAAAACATAGACAAAACGGGCTGTTAAAATAAAATTGCTTGTAAGTATCGGGACCTATTTAATCTCGGCAACTGAATAGGAGTAAATGGACACTAAAATTGTGTTAATCAAGACGAGACCTTTTATATGCGCATCATTCTCTTGGTCTACTGTTATAGCAGATTGGCCATCGTTCCTAAACTCGAATAAATAAATGATTTCTGATCTCGCTCTTACCTGTTAATGTAACACTGTTGTTGTCGTTTACTCTTGTCCAACCTTTATTATTAATATTCTGTTTTCCATCAGTAAGTTTGCAGTTGACCATCATGAATATTTGTGAAGGAGCGCCCAATACGTAAGATGAAATAGCTAACCCACATCCTCGCAGTCTCTCAGATGGACTGCCGGGATGGCAGGCGGCTTCCAATCCGAATTCCTTGCTGTCGTATGATTGATCCTCATGATCAGCATCTATTTCTATCTTTTTAACTTCAATATCCACCGATTCTTTCATTTTCTTTTGATATTTGTTTCTCTGAACAAAACCGTGACTATCACATAGAAATATCGTTGTAGATATAACGTCGTTACTATGTCACGTGATTATAACATTGACGTATTATTTGACGTCACTTTTGACGGTGTTGACGTTATTATTTGCTCATACGAATGTGCGGGTGTCCGTTTGAGGGTTTTAAAGCATATGAATATCATCTTTATATATAGCTCAGAGAATGAAATACTTCTGTCATTGCATTGCATTACTTTTTATTGCAAAACCACTCGTTTTTTGATACCTAGAAGATCTCGATAAAAGGTCCCCCTAAACATTTTAGAGGAATAAACGGTGTATCCGCAGGTGCGATTTATTTATCATGCTGAATACCTCCGTATATTGTCATGCCCAGCTTTCAGGAAGCGTAAATTTGTAAATTCTTTGTGCTGCCCTCTGTTTTTTTCAATATGGATAACTTTTCTTGATTGTCCAGGGATCAGTTAAATACGTTTCACAACAAGCTAAACAGTATGCACATTATACAAAGTAAACGTACACAATGTAAAGATGTGAAGTTTTAATCCATGAAGTTGTATACATAAGTTAGAAATTTAAGTTAGACACAAGGATCTTAAATGTTTCTTTTAAATATGTGGAAAACGAGTAGCTTGAAAGCGGTAGCTCAAAAACCTTTTGAGAAAATCTCTGCAATGAAAAATACGGAAATACGGCTGTCGTGCATCGTCAACATTTTCCCTTGTTAACACTCTACAGGCTACATTTTGCATTGGATCTTAATGAAAGTTTATCAGAACATTTATCTTCATCAAATCTTGGACAAGTCTGAAACTGGGCCATTTGAGGTAAAAAAAACTAGGTCACTAGGTCAAATTGAAGGAAAATCTTGTTAACACACTAGAGGCCACATTTTCAATTTGAGCATGTTGATACTTTATCAGAATGTTTGTCTTGATGATATGTAGGTCAAGTTCGAACATGAGTCATGTAGGGTTACAAAGTAGGTCACTAGGTCAAATTGAAGGAAAATCTTGTTAACACTCTAAAGGCCGCAATTTTTGCGTCAGCAGTTTGAAATGTCAGAATTTTTGTATCAATGATTTCTAGGTCAAGTTAAAATATGGGTCTCATTGGGTCAGAAACTAGGTCACTAGGCCAAATTGAATGGAAATCTTGTTAACACTCTAGAGGCCTTATTTTCAAATAAATTGAGCATGTTGAAACTTTATCAGAATGTTTGTCTTGATGATATGAAGGTCAAGTTCGAACATGACTTATGGTGGGTCAAGAAGTAGGTCACTATGTCAAATTGAAGGAAAATAATGACAGAATGTTTGTATCAATGATATCCAGGTCAAGTTCGAATATGGGTCACATTGGGTCAGAAACTAGGTCACTTGGCTAAATTGAAGGAAAATCTTGTTAACTCTGTAGAAGCATCTTTTTTGGCAACAGCAGCTTGAAATTTGGTCAGAATTCTATCTAAATGATATCTAGGTCAAGTTTGAATATGGTCATCCCGGGTTAAAATTTTTAAGCATTTTTAGCTTGAGCAGGTTGAAACAATCAGAATGTCTATCTTGATGATATCTAGGTCAAGTTCTAACATGGGTCATGTTGGGTCAAAAAGTAGGTCACTAGGTCAAATTGAAGGAACATCTTGTTAACACTCTAGAGCCAACATCCCCCGAATTTTTGTACTTTTAGTACTTTGATTTTTATTTCATCTTAACGCTTTCCCACATACAACACATCTGCAGTAGACGACTTTGAAAACATTTACTCAGGATCTGGAAAATCTGTAGAAATGAAGGTACACAATGCGTCTACAAGTGGGAAAGGGTTAACTAAATCGTCAGGGCTTAATGTAGAACATATGTAAAGGGCTCCGCTATATCCGTATTGAAAGTCGTCATATATCGGTATTGTTCGTGGGCTTGCCACGGACAAAGCCGATCTTTAACGACTTCGGATGGAAATCGCACATGGGGAAAATCCATTATATCAGCCCGGCTCGACGAGGAATTGGAACCCTAAATAAACCCCGTAGAAACTTTTGAGCCGCGTCTTAATGACCCTCCGGTTTGGCATCATTTAAAGCTACAATGGTGTGAAACAAGTGCGGCTACACTTCTGGTTTTTTTGTCGACAGATGCATCTAGAAACAAAGTACTTGTTGATGGACATTGAAGGCTTTGTTGATAGTGTGTAGATGCGGAGTCATGCATGAGTCTTCATTGAACGCAGGTGATGCATTACGACCAGAGATTGAAATAATTTATATCAAATTCTAAAACACTTATTGTATACTGTAACCCTATGTTGTTGGTACCTAAAAGAATCGTCCCACTGAGACGATTCTTTTGAGTACCCAATACGTAATACATAAGATGAATGTATTTGAGAACAGACTAGTATACTCCCACTTATCTAGTCCTCAAATTACGACCCCAAACCGCTAGACGCGGCTCAGTTGGTGAATATCTTTGATACAAGAACACTCAATATAAGACAAACACGTTATTTACAATATATATATACACATATTTAATGAACACAAAAGGTGTTGTGAGCAAATGAATGAATAATACATTCAAGATTGTGTTTAGTTTTTCGATTTCTTTTTGCGGTTTGATTTTAAATATCTCCTCACTCTTTGAAGTAGATCGAAACATCTTTGTAGAAATTGATGGCTACTTTTCTTCTCTTCGTTCGTTTTCTTTCCGTTCATCTCCTGTTCTTTGGTTTGGATTTCCTCTAATTCTTTCAAACAAATCTTTCCTGCATGTTCGTCTATTGCAAAGAAAGAATGATAGAAAAAAATAGAAAAGGTAGATGGTAACAGGTAAGAAGACAAGATATCTAGTAAGACGAGTATTTCACATCCATACATCCGTATATGACCCTAAAACCCTATAGTGTAGGGACTCAAAATAATCGTCTCAGTGAAACTCATAACAAAGGGTTTAGTTGAGTCATAAGCGAGATATTGTTGGGAAAACGCTAGTTTACTCCTCCTTATCTAGTCATCCGAAGACAGACTAAAAGGAAAGATAAAAGCTATTTAGAATAAGGATTTTAATGTGTCGTGTAAAGATAAATAACTACATCTTGTCACCAACTAATCCATCGTTCTCTTCATTTGTCTCTCATTCTAGGGAGAAACATATACAAACGAAATGATATATCTATAGATATGTTGAGACATTAATGAGGCATTAATGTTAACATTGTTTATCTAAATCAAGCTATACGAATATCGACCTTAAAACAAGGTATGTTAAAGAGGGACCAGTGGGGGCTGCACTCCTAATTTTCCGTCAGAAGTAACATCTAGGTTATTTTATCTAAATCTTTCGCTGATATATGTGTATGATAATCCTGATTAATGCATATGCAGGACTATTCTTACCTTTTATTGGAGCAATTTCCCTTTCTGGTGTGATCACATCATACACTTGAGTGTAAATGGACTCCGCGTTCAACAAATATTTAATGAAATCAATCTGGACAGCTGGATCAGTGGTTTTTGTCTGTTGGTAACGGGTTGTTAGTATTTTGGTACCCATCAAAGGGCGGCGACGAGTTTGGTCTATTTTAGAGAGGAAAGAAAGAAGAGAAATATATTAGATAGAACGAGGAAAGATATACATATGATTTGAAATACAGAAGTACAAAGAAGAAGATAACGTGTTATACAACTGGTCTATATATGTATATAACTATCGACAAGAAATTGGTCATGACAATTGTTAAATATTGCTCAGATAATAATCTTGGTAAGGCTGCAATGGAGATTGCCTAGAGGACAGAGCATAGACGGAAAAAAGGACATGTACCACGGAGGAAAACATAGACAAAACGGGCTGTTGAAATAAAAGTGCTTGTAAGTATCGGGACCTATTTAATCTCGGAAACTAAATGGGAGTACATGGACACAAAAAATGTGTAAAGCCAGACAAGACCTTTTATATGCGCATCATTCTCTTGGTCTACTGTTATCGCAGATGGGCCGTCGTTCCTAAACTCGAATAAATAAATGATTTCTGATCTCGCTATTACCTGTTAATGTAACACTGTTGTTGTCGTTTACTCTTGTCCAACCTTTATTATTAATATTCTGTTTTCCATCATTAAGTTTGCAGTTGACCATCATGAATATTTGTGAAGGAGCGCCCAATACGTAAGATGAAATATCTAACCCACATCCTCGCAGTCTCTCAGATGGACTGCTGGGAGGGCAGGCGGCCTCTAATCCGAATTCCTTGCTGTCGTATGATTGATCCTCATGAGCAGCATCTATTTCTATATTTTTAACTTCAATATCCACCGATTCTTTCATTTTCTTTTGATATTTGTTTCTCTGAACAAAATCGTGACTATCACATAGAAATATCGCTGTAGATATAACGTCGTTACTATGTCACGTGATTATAACATTGACGTATTATTTGACGTCACTTTTGACGGTGTTGACGTTATTATTTGCTCATACGAATGTGCGGGTGTCCGTTTGAGGATTTTAAAGCATATGAATATCATCTTTATATATAGCTCAGAGAATGAAATACTTCTGGCATTGCATTTCATTTGCTTTTTATTGCAAAACCACTCGTTTTTTTGATACCTAGAAGATCTCGATGTGCTTTTCAGCCCATTCGCAAATTTAACCAAGCTGCAACAATTCCAATTTCACCAGATTCTACCATGTTCGCTTGTATTTGTGTAAGTTTAAGATTCACTTAATTTTTGAAATGTATTAAGCACGCTCCAACAGCTTCAGTTCGATACTCCATTGTGCGAGATACTTCTTACGGAAAGCGCCGCGCTCATTAATGTGTATCTGCGCAATTGTAATATTTATCCACTGAATAGTAATAATTGTTCATGAAAATATTAAAAGAGGCTTTGAAACATTATTGAAACAGAATGAACTAAAATGTGTTTAAAGTAGAACATGGTAATTCCGTTTTTGGGGACCTTAAGTAATCAAAAGAGAGACATTTCTCCTGTGGGCAACTTGGTAAACACAAGCTTTAGGGATGCTTGTATCAATAGACGACATGGCAGTACCCTGGGATTAGGCTGCATGGTGGTGCAGGTTGTCAATGATCATCGATAGTCTCAAAGACCAGAAGGTCTGTTTACAGGCGTCCTAGTTTTCTTTCTTGTGTTTATATGTCTCTGGAGATACTTACAGACATAAAAATCCATTTGATATGAGTCTGGAAAGTAACTTATTTTGTCTTGAAATGCATTGTATACTTAAGTAGTTAAAGGGAGGTAATTAAACCTTTCCCTCATATAGACGCTTTCTGCCGCCTCTGCAGCAGATGGCTTTTTGAAAACATAGTGGCAAAAGAAGAAATTGCACAAAACGTGCAATTTCTCCTTTTGCCACAATGTTTTCCACTTTTTGTCATAGGTTATCCATTCAATTATAGAGATTGTCTATGTTCTGACAAAATACGTTCAAAGTCGTCTGCTGCAGAATTGCCTTATGAGGGAAAGAGTTAAACAAGATTTATAAACATGTCTAGAAAGTAACTTATTTTGTCTTGAAATGCATTGTATATTTAAGTAGTTAAAAGGGAGGTAATTAAACAATTTCAAAATAGTGCAATAAAAGGAACAAATGCTTATATTTAGCAATTGTTCACTTTCTAATAAAGCTTCCTGCTGCAGTATCATCAACATGTTGTCATTATGATGAGCATTTCTCTCTTTTAAATTTACTCTTTTGTGTTCATGGATATACAGCAAATGTATATTGTTAAGAGTTTTTAATTTTATTTAGAACATAAGTTAAAAACATGTTGACCTTTTTTTATTTTGGGGTGATGGGCTTCCTGTATTGATTCACTCTTTCATAATTATTTTAGGGAGTGAAACATATTTGACCAAAGTAATTATCTGGAGCTCTGTATCACAGAGATGCCAACAGTTTTGTGGAAGTATCGTTGTGCATTTGTATTCGTTTCCTTAAGATGATAGTAGAAAAATAAAATGACAAATAACAAGTAAACGCACACAGAGAAATCTCACCGTTTTGTCTCCGTTTCCAACTTGAAAACGATGTTTTAATTATAGACCATTCATTTATATTTATCAGCCATTCGGGCAAAGATGCGCATCAAAATGCTTGTTTTATCAAGAAAAGCGTCTATTTGTGGGAAAGGGATAAGAATGCTTATCATTATCTATTTTTGTTACCATCTGCAACATGTTTGTCATGATGCATTTGATTGATCAGAGATCAGCTAATCAATTATTCATACCATTACAGTATTGGGACACTTATAACATATTTATGTATTTATACTTTTCACATTTTTAACATAAAATTGTTTGCAGAAGATGTTTGCACATTTCAGATATTAAAGCCTTTACCCATCTGATGACATTGCTGCAGACATCTTTAGAACACATTTTGACCGAAGTGGAACTTGCTCAATGCAAGCAATTCCACTCCATTTATAGAGATTTTTATATTTTTTTGGCAAAGATATGTTCAAAGTCGTCTGCTGCAGATGTGTTGTATGTGGGAAAGGGTTAATTAACAAACCATGAATCAAGCTTTAAAACAAGAGGCCCATGAGGGCCTATGCTGTACTGGTATGGTTCTTTGGTCATTTTAAATTCAGAGCATGTATGTATGGTGAATATCGGATAGTAAATGGAGGCTCTATTGTGTTCACAAGCTGTATTATAGCAATTGTGACAATTTCAAGGGCCATAATCCAGTCTTGCATGGGCGGATCTGGTTGGTTAGCGAAAGGAATCGAGCTCTCATGGATATCTAACTACTGTATAAGTTTGATGGAGATACAATCACAACTGAAGACTTTATTGCGTTCAAAAGCTGTATTATAGCAATTTTGACAACTTCAAGGGCCATAATCCAGTCATGCAAGGGCACATCTGGCTGGTTTTCGAAAGGAACCAAGCTCTCATCAATATTTTTAAAACTACTATCTAAGTTTGGTGAAGATCAGATAGTAAATGGAGCCTCTATTGTGTTCACAAGCTCTATTATAGCAATTTTGACAAGTTCAAGGGCCATAATCCAGTCTTGCATGGGCAGATCTGGCTGGTTTGCGATAGGAACCGAGCTCTCATGGATATCTAGCTACTGTATAAGTTTGATTGAGATACAATCAAAACTGAAGACTATCGCGTTCACAAGCAATTGTTTACGGACGTACGCACGGACACCACGCCACGGCATAAGCTCTTCTGGCCTTGGGCCAGTAGAGCTTAAACAAATTTAAAAGTGGTGTAAAACATCAAACAATCAATTATATCATGTTAACAGTTCACTTGTCCATAGATGACTTAACAAGGAAATTTTCCGTGTCCAAGTGCACTGCACCATGATTGCTTTGAGCTTGATCGAAACTGGAATGCACATTTCAAACCCTGTATATTAATAACATTTACTTTCCCACTTGCATAAACATTTTGATGCATCTGCAGTAGATGACATTTGAAAACAAAGAAGTCAAAGGAGAAATTTATCTTCTCCTATTGCCACAATGTTTTCAAATAATATATTTATTTATAGAGATTTCCTATATGTTTAATTGATATACTTGTTTTCTGCCACTTTGTCGTATTAGGGAACGGGAAAAGTTTCTGGCCATGGCGGATTCACCTGAAATGATCTTTGGTAGCCATGGTTTCATCTAACCTGGGAATTCATCAATGAAGAACAAACACAAAATAATGCCTCAGGTTGTTTTAATTCAATGTTGTAACTTTTTTGTCAATATAACATTTAACTTTTGACGGAACACAATGTAATATGTTATGCAAGAGATTAAATCGTTAATATGTTTCTTCTGTAACTTCTGCAGCAGACGACTTTGAACATATTTTGTCAACAAAAATAGAAAATCTCTATAATTGAATGGATAACCTATGACTAAAAGGGGAAAACATTGTGGCAAAAGGAGAAATTACTCGTTTTGAGCAATTTCTTCTTTTATCTCTATGTTTTCAAAAAGCCATCTGCTGCAGAGGCGTCAGAAAGTGCCTTATATATGATGGAAAAGGGTTAAACAGATCTCTTCTCGACCCGTTCCCAGATGGCATATTGATGCAATTCCAGCAGACATCTTGTGTATACATTTAACTTTCGTTAAAAGAGTTTGTCCACACTTTTGCCAAGATGTTTCCAAAGTCTTCTGCTGCAGATTGTATTTTGGAAAACGCTTAAAGTCGATAAGATTTCCACAATATCTTTGTTAACACTAAATTGCTAAACTGATCTGTAATGTTCCTAGGAATAAATTAATTTCAAATTGTAGAGTGAGTATACTCTCTAAATGGGAAAGGGTTTAGTCTAAGCAATTACTGACTACAGAAAAATAGTTAATGTTGTATCCATAACTAAATGATGTCTCTAAAACTGATGAACCATATTTACACTTTCAAAAAATGTAGTTTGCAAGAACTTTCAATTTAAGATTTGCTGGATACAAAACAAAAAAAAATGTTTTGACCATTTACCAAGTATTTTGTATGCTTTGAAAACACAGAAAATTGGAAGAAATTGGAAGAAGAATTTTAATACAGCATTATGATTAAAAACATTACTTATAATATTCAATTCCTTCTTTTCCCAAAGAGTTTTCAAAATCAATCTGCCGGATTTGCGTCAAATGTTGTCAATAACGGGGTAAAGGTTAGAAGAATCAATTTCACCTTCACTTTAACCCTTTCCCTTATATAGACGCTTTCTGACGCCTCTGCAGCAGATGGCCTTTTTGAAAACATAGTGACAAAAGAAGAAATTGCTCAAAACAAGCAATTTTTCCTTTTGCCACAATGTTTTCCATTTATAGTCATAGGTTATCCATTCAATTATAGAGATTTTATATTATTTGACACAATATGTTCAAAGTCGTCTGCTGCAGAATTGTCGTATGAGGGAAAGGGTTAAAGTATTATAATTTGTCCACAGAGAGAATTTACAAATGTATATGAAATAAATTACACAGTAATAATTGGAGGGCTACTACGAGGCAAAATGCTCTAAAAGACATCAACATATATCAGTTTGGATGAATCCGTCTGAGATTCACAATAATAACAATGACTTGAACAATAATGCATTAACTTCAAAGTATGTGTATATATGAAGTCACAGCATTCTCATTCTGCCATTCAAATGCAATGCAATTCTAGATCAGAAAAAAAAAAACTAACTCTAAACAAATATTTTTAAATTTGCAAACAAACATAAATTTCAATCATCGTATGTGGACAGCAATCGTGATTTGTTATGTGTATTGGGCATTGTTATCATTTAGACGAGGATCAGCTTGACAAAGTCGAGGTTCCCATATGGAAATTTGGTTTGGTTTTGATCTGTTTACTCATCTAGTTTAGAAGTGTCTTCATCAGATGAAATATATTGAAAATGTTTTTGAAAAAAGAACCGGTCTTTGTGAGCAAAACCCTTCTTTGTTGTTACATAAAAATAGCACTTTTACTTGTCTAGGTAGTCCATTATCTTACAATATGGATTTAACTGCAAGTGGCATGTCAGACAATGGATTACCGTCTGTGTATGATATATGAGGTACAATTACATTCAACTGCAGACATTCACTAACTATTGAACAATGTTTCTACATTGGTAAAAGAATCGAGTCAAGCCATGGGCAAACAAACATTACTGCATCTTTGCAAAGACCCAGATCAGTGTGCAACTGGATCCTGTCTGATCAGGGTCTTCACCATCCATTTCAGGCAATCAAGTATAGCAGAAACATCTGGAGAGCTCTTACAATCACAAAAAGACTGATTGCATGTGTAATCTGATCAGCATTGTTTAGCCATCATGTGGCTCAACTTACACCACAGGTCATATTTAACCTTTTCCAACATACAGACGCTTTCTGACACCTCTGAAGCAGACGACGTTTTATAAACACTGTGGCAGAAGAATAAATTGATCATAATGAGCAATTTCTCCTTTTCCCACGTTTTTCAATTTTTATTTAATGATTGTTCATTCATTTATCAAGTTTCCAAATTGTTGACTGTCTTCAAAGTCGTCTGCTGCAGATTTGTTGTTTGTGGGAAAAGGTGAACTTCCACCCTGACAAGTTACATTTCATAACAATACACCCATTCATCTTATAAGCATGCACAAATGGTCCTGAAACTTCATTATTACATAAAATTGTAGACCATACTTGATTTGATTCTCACCGAGTGCTGTTTCTTCACCATATATACACAACGACATTTGTGGATAAGCATAATTTATCTTATAAGCTGCCTTTAGGCTAAAATCAGCATTACTCCAGGAAGACTATCCTACTTATCCGTTTTACCACATACAACAATTCTGCATCCGGATAAAAGTATGGAATAGGTATGAAAACATTGTGACAAGAGGGGAAATTGCTCATTATGAGCAATTCCTCCTCTTGCCACATTGTTTTTAAGTCATCTGCTGCATAGGCATCAGTTAACGTCTGTATGTGGGAAAGGGTTATATTTGTGGAAATTTTAGATAGCGGTTTATCCGTGCCACCTGATTTACAAACAATGAAGAATCAATGCCAGACTGCATGATTGATTTTCTCAGATTGCAGCTTATATTATAGGCCTTAAAACAGATTGGTAACATTGCATGTGATGCGTGAACATTTTAGTCTTCAGTTTTCATCTTAGACCATGAAGGTTTTATACTTGGCTTCACTCAACTCCTTCGATCCGCATTTAAAGTAACATGTATTGTTGCATTCCAATTCTATAGTATCTGTTATGAAAAATGCAAAAATTTAATGAAGATCGGATTCTAGGAAATTCAAGATCATTTTCAGAACAGTACAGCGTGTAATTAAGAATTATCAGTCATGAACAGCAGGTTAAGGGTTTATAAAAAATGTTTGATACAAACATTTGATGACACCGAGCACAAAATGGCTGTTTTACCCATTGTACATTCCAATGCGACATATATAAAATGTTTGATCTACACTATGTAGTGTTCCCCAGAGCTTAGATAAGGGGCATTATCCTTATTTGACTGTCTAACCCTAAGTTGTGGGTACTCAAAAGAATCATCTCATTGAGAGGATTCTTTTGAGTACCCACATCATTGAGTTTGGTTGGATAAAAAGATAGATATTGTGGGAAAAAGACCTGTATACATGTACTCCTTATCTGGCCCTCTGTGTAAGTCACACGACAGTAACAGTTCACCATGTAGGAGAAACACATGGTGCAAAGTATATCTGTTCAAACATATTCAATATAAATACATTAAAGTTTTAATTGCTACGATAAGCAAAATGAACTGCTTCCAAGGAAACTTGTGTGAGTACATTGATCCATTAACAAGTAATTAATTATATCACCATTTCAAACAGAAATGGGGTTTAAATGAAACAAGACCGCAAGGTTTAACCCCTATTCCCTGCTGCAGATGTGCGGTTAAGTAATTAATTCAGGTATTAGATTATTAGAGAATGTATTCTTCATCTTATTTACACCAAAACTTTTGATATGGTTTCACAAAATTATGCATGTATATAAATTGACAAGAAAGGATCGCAAGTAATTCTATCACGCTTCTAATTGAGCCAAAACAAAAGGAAAACCTTCTTTCAGGAATACGTAAACTGCAAAGAGTAGCCCGCATACTGGCACAATTTGATCTGGGCATTCACTGCACAATCTTGCAATAAAACTTGGGTAATGGTAACAACCAACCTGCAAACTTTTCTCAAATTTTGTTAACCCTTTCCCCCTATATAGATAATCTTCCAAACATCTCAAGTAAACAAGTATAGAAAATAATTTTAGGTAAAGAAAAATTATTCAAATTCTCCTGAAGATAAGGTTTTTCTGAAGACATGGCTCTCACACCGTTGTCTAGCACATTGTAATAGCACAAAACAAACACATTCACAGAGCACAAGATATAGGGGAGGTTTTTACTTTTAAGTGTCAATATCTTTTATCGCTGCATTCAAGCCCATGTTAGAATAACCTTTTCGGGATGGTTTCAATGGGAACCCTCAACATGGATTGGTATCGAAACTAAGGAAGATACACTAAGAAAAATACTTTTTCACTCCATCATATATAAACATCTGTATTCAGCACAAAAAGTCATACTTTATCGTCATGGTTTACCATTGCTGCAACACTTGTGTTAGGTAGTCAGCCCAGTTAAACAGCCTCTTAAAGATTAACGAAAACAAAATGTTCTTCTTTATTTGACTTTTATTAAGCAGTCGTATTTTAAATCTCCCCTTCAGGTGACTGATTAAGACAAGTATTTCTTATTCTCCCTAGAACAACTATACTCTTCTAACACTGGTAAAGTCGGTTCAATACCTTATTTCAGCAAATGTTCCACATTTTCCTTATTTTAGTTCTACATCAATAAACTAATTACATAATTAGAATAAGATACAAGTTGGTACCCTAAAAGCATACATTTAAGCTTGCCCAATGAATGTCTTTGTGCAAATGCATTATGTATAACAGTTATACAGACACGTCATTTATCCCTTTTCCACATAAAGGTCCTTGCTGATGCAGACGACTATTGAAAACGTTGTGGCCATAGGATTGATTGAGTGGTTGGGGTTTATCACCGTTTTTAACAATTTCTGTCATATCACGGTGGCCAGTTCACCTTCTCATGTATTTCCTGGGTTTCTCACACCAGTACTCCACACAACAATCTTCCCAAGCAACTGGATGTTTTGCACATAGACTTAGCCCATTGGTGGAAGACGAATGACGCATGTCGCATTGACTTTTGTCAAGCGTCGGAAAGAAAGTTGGCCGAGGCGGGATTCAAATTCACAACCCCTGGATTTACAGCCCGCGTTGCTACCGGGGCTCGGCTTGTGGCCATAGGAGAAATTGTTAATAATTTCTCCTTTTGCCACACTGTTTTCAACTTTATTCAATAATGTTTCTTTCATTTATAGAGTTTCCATAGTTTTTACTGAATGGTTTTGAAAGTCATCTGCTGCAGATTTGTTGTATGATGGAAAAGGTTGAAGCTGTTACTAACAGTTGATTAATCTTGGTAGCAATTATTTTCTTGTTTTCATAGATTGTTTAGGTTTTCTTTTTCCACATTCACCTGTACTGTGGTACAGAAGAAATGTGACACCTTAGTAGTTAACATTTCCTTTTTGTGAGATAACTAACACAAATTCAGTAAAGAATTAACATCATACATTATATAAGTGGTCGGTTTTTATATCAAGAATAGAGTATTCACCGAGTCTGAAAATCACAAGGAGTACCACTATAACTGATTCACAAGATATGTATGTAGTTTTTAGTTTTCAGCTTGGGAAAAAACTCAGAAATACCAAGTTATATTTGGAAAATCAAAAACAAAATCTTGATAATGTGTTACAAATAATCAGAAAAAAGTACAAATTGCATATTTGGAACAATTACTTCTTTTTCGAAAGTCCTGTGTTTTAGGCCTAGGTCTAAATGTGATAGAGAACAGATATGAAGAAATACAAAATGTATCTAAAAAATCAAACAAAAACCAAAACAAGTAACATATTGGCGAGACTGAGGTGTACACATGACGAATGTTTCAAGTTTCACATGGCTATGTTTAAACATGACCCATCGGTTATTTCACACAAATCCTGGATGAAGAAGGCTAATAGTCATGACAATTCATGTATAGTGAGTGTGCTACACATAGAACACAACTTTCATAAAATCAATTTGCTTTTAAAAAAACAGAATTTACTTGCAATATTTATTGTCAAAAAACGGGTTAAATTAGAACGTTCAATACATCAAAAAGTTTGTAATTTAACAAAGCTGTAGCCCATGTGTAACACATACAATTTCAACAAGGTCAATGCATAAAATTCTGGCTATGAGTTAAGCCATGGATGTTGTAGGCATTCCCAGGCAGTGGCACGTTTCTCTGGTTCAAACTCCAACATCGGGGTGAGGAAGGTCGCAAACCCCTGGGCTACATGAGGATCCCACTCGTACTTCTCCACAAGAACTTCAAACATTCCCCATGGCTTCAGTTTGGTTATATTCCTCAATTCTCCTGTAAACAAATGATTTATTATTTCAGTTATGAATTAAAAATATAAAACCTCAGTAAGATGCATTACAGTACCGGTAAATAAACTAGAACTATCACTGAAGATGATAAATACCCATAAAACAGCACCTTGACCTACACCATAACTTAATAAGTAAAAGGGCCATAAATCTGTAAAATAACATGCAATTGTAAGACCTTTAGGATATGCATCTCCTCTTGGTATAGAAGCTTCATGTGAAATGTTATTGAATTCCACCCAGTGGTTTGTAAGAAATAGGCTGGACAAAATATGGCTTCCGGCCAACCGACAGCCTGACAGTCCACTGGCACAGTGACTCCTATATATCCCCTCTTCTTAAAGAAGGAGGTATAATGATGGCATTGCTGGCATAGCATATGTATAAATGTGTGAAAACAAGGGAGAACTTTGGCCAATCAAGATTAATGATTCACTCTGACAACTATCTGCTGGGAAAGATATTGTTTTTCAAAAGCTTTACGTTTTCCCCCAGAAATATTTCATAAATGAATTATATATATATATATATAAAACACACACTGCAGACCAATTTGAAACAATTAACTGATTATTTGTGTACCTTTTCTATTGAAGAATTCCCTAGAATATCGACCGGATAAAGCTATGTGACGAGGAATGGGCCCCAGCAGTTCTATAATGTGCGCTAAATGATCTTCGTCTCTCGAATACTCTTCTCCACCAGAATGAGGCTCAAATAAATAATCTCCAACAGCCATTTCAAATGCCTGGAATTGAAAATTAAATGCTGTAAAATCATCACCCTAGCAGTAATTGTTTCTTTATGATAAATTCCCTGCAGTAGCACACATCCGTCTAGATTTGTTGACATCCTTTTGCAGGTCATTCCAGATTGACCTTTGTTGCCTTCAAAATTGTAAACCTAGACAGAATTTAAATTTTAAGTGGGGTCTTAAGTCAAGGTCAGAGATCTAATTTTAATATGCAATTTCAACATATTCCCGAAATGCATGTATTCAACAGATTAGGTAACTCATAAGTGTAATAGTGTAGGAAATACAAGCCATTTCTTTAAATTGGGTCAAAAGTCAAGGTGATGGCCGCCACAGCAACCAAATTTGATCAGTGACAAATTTTTATGAAAATATATCTTCATACAATTGCATAGGAGATAATTATATGGTCTGAACAAGTTTTTTTCTTGAAATAGGGTGAGAGGTATGTGACACACCTTTTTCGTAAAATGCATGAACATACTAAATTTGGTAACTCTAGGTGCAATAGCATAGGAGATATGGCACAGACCAGCTTAATCTTTTAATTGGATCAGTTATGGTGACCACATTTCAGTATGCCACACACCTTCCCATCTCTAGGGGCCACAACATATGACACATGGCCCTGACTATTATTTTTTAACTAAATGGGATCTGAGGTCAAGATTAAGGTTACCACATTTTGGCATGGGCATTAAAGTTCATATATAACTTTATATATAGAATTTAAATCAATATGAAAAGAGAATTTGTGAGAAAAATATGATAACAAATATATTAAGCTGTTTTTAAGGTCGAAATGGTGTCACAATTTACCCCTGAAAAAGATAAAATCATACAATTTTTCAAGGAATTTTCTATTCTACATAATAGAATTTTCTGTAATTATCCATAAACACTGAATATGGTTCACTTTAATAAACAAGAGGGCCATGATGGCCCTTGAATCGCTCACCTGATTTTTTATTTTTTTTTTCACTTTAGCTATATAAGCCTCGCCCCCTGGCAACCATAGTTTCCGACCAATCAACTTGGCTTGAAGGAATCTGATAGAGGGTCACCCTAGGAACATTTCTACAAAATTATTTGAAAATCGGCCAGATACTTTTTGAGGAGAAGATTTTTTGAAGTTTTCACTATAGCCATATAATGCAAAATAGCCCTGCCTACTGGCGGCCATGTTTTTTGACCAATCAACATGGCTTGAAGGAATCTGAAAGTGGGTCATCCAAGGAACATTTCTACAAAATTATTTGAAAATCGGGCTGACACTTTTGGAGAAGAAGATTTTTTAAGTTTGCACTATAGCCATATAAGGCAAAATAACCCCGCCCCCCCCCCCCCCCCCCCCCCCCACTGGCGGCCATGTTTTTCGACCAATCAACATGGCTTGAAGGAATCTGATAGAGGGTCACCCAAGGAACATTTCTACAAAATCATTTGAAAATCAGCCTGACACTATCGGAGGAGAAGATATTTTAAGTTTTCACTTTAGCCATATAAGGCAAAATAGCCCCGCCCCCCTGGCGGCCGTGTTTTTTGACCAATCAACATGGCTTGAAGGAATCTGGTAGAGGGTCATCCAAGGAACATTTCTACAAAATTAATTGAAAATCTGCCAAACAGTTTGGGAGAAGAAGAATTTTGAAGTTTTTTTCGTTTCGTTGCCATGGAAACCAGAATTCTGCATGGATCCCTAAAATTTGAAGGAATTCTGGTGAGGTCATTAAGAGGATGCTTTCTGTGAAGTTTCATCCCAATTGACCGACTGGTTACTGAGGAGAAGATGTTGAAGATTTTTTAAGTTTTCACCTTTGGCCATATAAGGCAAAATAGGCCCCGCCCCCTGGCGGCCATGTTTTTCGACCAATCAACATTGCTTGAAGGAATCTGATAGAGGGTCACCCAAGGAACATTTCTACAAAATTATTTGAAAATCGGCCTGACACTTATGGAGGAGAAGATTTTTTAAGTTTTCATTATAGCCAAAAAGGCAAAATAGCCCCGCCCCATGGCGGCCATGTTTATTGACCAATCAACATGGCTTGAAGGAATCTGATAGAGGGTCACCCAAGGAACATTTCTACAAAATTATTTGAAAATCGGCCTTACACTTTCGGAGGAGAAGATTTTTTAAGTTTTCACTATAGCCATATAAGGCAAAATAGCCCCGCCCCCCCTGGCGGCCATGTTTTTTTACCAATCAACACGGCTTGAAGGAATCTGATAGAGGGTCATCCAAGGAACATTTCTACAAAATTATTTGAAAATCTGCCAACCAATTCGGGAGAAGAAGAATTTTGAAGTTTTTTCGGTTTCGTTGCCATGGAAACCAGAATTTTGCATGGATCCCAAAAATTTGAAGGAATTCTGGTGAGGTCATTGAGAGGATGCTTTCTGTGAAGTTTCATCCAAATTGACCCACTGGTTACTGAGGAGAAGAAGTTGACGCACGACGGACGACGGACAAAAGGCGATCACAATAACTCACCTTGAGCAAAGCTCAGGTGAGCTAAAAATGCAAAAAAAAAGATAGGTCACCGTACTCCTTTTCTGGTAAATCAACTCTTTCCTTGAAGCAAGGCCTGCTTTTAAAGCAAAACTGCTGTATTTCTAAGAAAACGCAAGAAAAAGCAAGGAAAAAGTCCCTTTACTCTAAAAGGAGTACGGTGACCTATATTTTTTTTTGCATTTTTTATTAAAGTGCATGATGTTTAGTGTTAATGGAGAATTACAGAAAATTCTATTATGTAGAATGGAAAATTTCTATGATTTTAACTTTTTCGGCGGTAAAATGTGATACCATTTCTACCTTGAAAAACAGCTTAATATATTCTTTTTCCTTTTTTTCTCAAAAATTCCTTTTTCATATTGATTAACATTCTATATATAAAGTTATATATGAACTTTGATATGATTTGTAGTTTTCATTTTAATTTTTTGTGCGTTTTAGGTTTTCGGTCAAAATGCCTATATTTGTGCCTTTGATGAAATTGGTCATGTCATTGACAGGCCAAATTTTTTTCTTTTCTTATTTCAACCAGTTATTGTATGTTCTAATAAAATACAAAGAATAAAGAAATTCTATGATTGGTAATTTTTTTGTGAAAAAACTGTAGCATACGCCTTTAAGTCCATTTGTGATTTCAAAAGTTTTTTCTAAGATTTCTGTTACCATTTTTCGAAAGTCGGTAAAAAAAGAAGCTAATTTTCTAAATCTCAGAAAGACCGACATCCCTTTGTTTAATATTCCAGACTTTTTTTTCATCATACGTCATTTACTTAATATAGAGT
Organism: Serripes groenlandicus; assembly: GCA_031761405.1. Taxonomy (NCBI): domain Eukaryota; kingdom Metazoa; phylum Mollusca; class Bivalvia; order Cardiida; family Cardiidae; genus Serripes; species Serripes groenlandicus. The sequence goes on from JASEVX010000007.1 coordinate 78,346,079, forward strand.
CATCACCTTATAGTCAGTTATTTAGGACATAGTTATATTTTCCTTTTTGTTAAAGACTTGTTCTGTTTTTACTTTTTCTGATTTTTAAAATAAGGTTGTTCATTTTCCAATTTGCAACTAAGAACCAATCTCTTCAGTCTAATCTGGCGCACAATTAAATACGCAAACATGTGTATTTATCAAGTTTCAAGCTCAAATAGGCTTTCATATATGGTATACATGAGGATTAAAGTGTGACAAAAAAATAGGCAATTGGTCATATGAAGCAATGTTATATCTCGCTGTTTATCATGGGTTTTCAGTGAGGCAAAAAACTAAAAACACCGTCAGAAATTTGACAGCCAATTATTAAACCCCGATTTGAGATCTCAAAGTAGGGGAAGCAATCGCAATTTCATAAAACCATATAAAAAACAACATCATTTTTCATTAAAAATCCTTGTCTAAATTGTGACACCATATCAGAGCTCCAGATAAGGTTTTTCTTTGCATGTTCTAAAATCCTCTCTAACCCTATGTTGTGGGTACTCAAAAGAATCGTCTCAGTTAGACAATTCTTTTGAGGACCCCACATCATAGAGATTGAATGGATAATTTATAAGAGAAATATTGTGGGGAAAAAGAGCTATATATCCCCCTCCATATCTGGACCTTTTCCGTATGCTACATTTCTGACTTACCATACAAGCAGTACTCCATATATCTGCTGGCGTCCCATACCCTGCACCCACCAGAACTTCTAGGCATCTATATTGTCTTGTCTGAATATCTTCAGTAAAGTGATGATACTGCAATTAAGAAGAAAAGATAAATAAATCAATGATGTTGTTTTTTTGTGTTTTTTTTTTATAAATTCCACTGTGAACCGGAGATTGGGTTCATGTTGTTATCTTGTAATTTGGCTGTTTTCCATACAATTTATTTCTGTAATGTCCTGAAACTTTTTCATAATTTTATCCAGACCGCCAATTGAGCTTCAAGAATTGTCCATAATTTTCCAGAAATTCAATTCTAATTAATCATTTGTCCACAAAGAAAACTTAAGTTGCCAGTTGATATGTAGTATGTAAGTGAAAGCAGGACATAAAGATGTCTAGACAAACAAGCGAGAGAGAAGTTACTGCGGCAGACGACTTTAAAAACATACCCACAAAAATATGGTAAATCTGCCTTAATGAAAGCAGAATTATTAACCCTTTCCCTGATATGACAAATCTGCAGCAGATGACTTTGAACATATTTTGTCAAAAAATAGAAAATATCTATAATTGAATGGATAACCAACCATATCTAAGGCAAGATTGTAGGGATTTAACCCTTTCCCTCAATCAATCAAATTTAACACTTGAATAAGAGTTGTACATGATGGGGAAAAAGAGATATTGCTCATTATTTGCTGTAGATACGTCTGTGTGTGTAAAGAGAGGGTTAACCCTTTTCCTCATACAACAATTCTGCAGCAAAAAATAGAAAATCTCTATAATTGAATGGATAACCTATGACTAAAAGTTGAAAACATTGTAGCAAAAGGAGACATTGCTTGTTTTGAGCAATTTCTTCTTTTGTCACTATGTATTAAAAAAGCTATCTGCTGCAGAGGCGTCAGAAAGCGTCTATATGAGGGAAAGGGTTAACAAGTGTTGAAAGCATTGTAGTGAATGGAGAAATTGCTTACTAGGAGCAATTTCTTAAATTGCCCCAATTTTTTATAAAAAGACATCTCCTGCAGAGGCATCAGAAAGCGTCTGTATGTGGGAAAGGGTTAAGAATAAGCTTTAGCATCATGATTTTCAAAATGAGTTAGGGGGGGGGGGGGGGGCAACATCCTCCTTATATACAAAACTAGAATGGAGTGCTCCCCGGAGCACATGTGTCACCTGCCGGGGCCTTGTCAGAAATTTTTAATCTTTAACAGAAAAGGGGCAATAACTCTGATATAAAAAATATTTGGATTATCCCCCTTTTGTGAACTCGTCACACACATTGATATAAACATTTGTCATAAGTTTCAATGTAATCCTTTGAGTAGAAAAAAAGTTATTTGAAAACGTGACAAAAAAGTGTGATGACAGACAGATGCCTGACAAAAAAAAGTAATCCCTAAGTGCCTACCATGCTATGCAGGTGACACAAAAATACATATATTAACTTACAGTCCAGCATGCATTCCCCAAATCTGCTAACTTGACTGGTATGTCACAGATTTCTCTGACTGGATCTGGACATCGACCTGAAACAGACAAAACACAAACCTTAGATAGGCTTTGAATTATTTCACATTGATCGCGAAACGGGCTTCCAGCTTAATATATTAATCACGCTTGATGTCTGCTGACTGGAAATTTTACCAGTACTCGCACCGTTGGTGTCAAAAAATCCCACAGGATTTGAACCCAGGACCTTTAGTGAGAGAGGCCAAGGCTTTACCACTGTAACCCTGCCTTTCACAGTGTAGTTGCTTTTAACTCGGTAGTGGTATGACCCTGTTATTTTGGGATCACAAACAAAAATATATGAATGTGTTTTATTCAATTTAAATCAAGTACTTGAAGTTCTTTGAAACTAGAACTATCACTAAAAATTAATACCCCCGCCCCAACCCCTGACACATATTATATCTCACAGTATTATCTTTGACTCAGACAATTTGAATATCAGTATCAAAAAGAAATACTAAGATGATATCAAACACAAAACGGCTCCTTTTATCTGGATTGACCGACAGGCTGATGCCACACAAAACGACTCCATTTTGCCATGTTTCAAGTAAATCCGGTTGAAATTTAAGGAGGAGTATGTCGCACCAGATTAGATTTTAAGAAAAATATTCCTATTTCAAGGTCAGAGGTGAAGGTCACAGGGACATGAAATTTGCGTCTTGCCCATCTACTACTCCTGATTAACATTTATGCCAAGTATCAAGTAAATCAGGTTGAAACTGAAGGAGGAGTACAACACATTAGATTTTAACCAAAAAAAAATCCTATTTCAAGGTCAGAGGTGAAGGTCACAGGGACATGAAATTTGCGTCTTGCACATCTACTACTTCTGATTAACATTTTGCCATGTTTCAAGTAAATCCGGTTGAAATTTAAGGAGGAGTATGTCGCACCAGATTAGATTTTAAGAAAAAAATCCTATTTCAAGGTCAGAGGTGAAGGTCACAGGGACATGAAATTTGCGTCTTGCACATCTACTACTTCTGATTAACATTTATGCCAAGTATCAAGTAAATCAGGTTGAAACTGAAGGAGGAGTACAACAGATTAGATTTTAACAAAAAACAAGTAACTGGATTGCAAGCAATACCATAGTCCCCTACCGGTTTGCACTAAGTCCAAAAAGGGGCATAACTCATTAAAAAATTGACGAAATCCCAGGAAACGCGAACTTGATCTGTGACACATGATTACAAAGGCATATACAAAATTTCAGCTCAATACCTCAAAGCATGTAGAAAAAAAGTGCGGAAAACGAATATTCTAAGTCCAAAAAGGGGCATAACTCATTAAAAAATTGACGAAATCCCAGGAAACGCGAACTTGATCTGTGACACATGATTACAAAGGCATATACAAAATTTCAGCTCAATACCTCAAAGCATGTAGAAAAAAAGTGCGGAAAACTGATTTGCCGGACTGACTGACGGACGGAGTGCAAACCTAAGAGTCCCCTTCGGCACGCCGGTAGGGGACTAACAAGAGGCCCATGAGGGCCTATGCTCTACTGGTATGGTTCTTTGGTCATTTTCAATCCAGAGCATGTATGTATGGTGAAGATCGGATAGTAAATGGAGGCTCTTTTGTGTTCACAAGCTGTATTATAGCAATTTTTACAATTTCATGGACCATAATCCAATCTTGCATTGGCGGATCTGGCTGATTTTCAAAAGGAACCAAGCTCTCATCAATATTTAACTACTATCTAAGTTTGGTGAAGATCAGATAGTAAATGGAGCCTCTATTGTGTTCACATGCTCAATTATAGCAATTTGGACAATTTATTATATCTCACAGTATTATCTTTGACTCAGACAATTTGAATATCAGTATCAAAAAGAAATACTAAGATGATATCAAACACAAAACGGCTCCTTTTATCTAGATTGACCGACAGGCTGATGCCACACAAAACGACTCCATTTTGCCATGTTTCAAGTAAATCCGGTTGAAATTTAAGGAGGAGTATGTCGCACCAGATTAGATTTTAAGAAAAATATTCCTATTTCAAGGTCAGAGGTGAAGGTCACAGGGACATGAAATTTGCGTCTTGCCCATCTACTACTCCTGATTAACATTTATGCCAAGTATCAAGTAAATCAGGTTGAAACTGAAGGAGGAGTACAACACATTAGATTTTAACCAAAAAAAAAATCCTATTTCAAGGTCAGAGGTGAAGGTCACAGGGACATGAAATTTGCGTCTTGCACATCTACTACTTCTGATTAACATTTATGCCAAGTATCAAGTAAATCAGGTTGAAACTGAAGGAGGAGTACAACAGATTAGATTTTAACAAAAAACAAGTAACTGGATTGCAAGCAATACCATAGTCCCCTACCGGTTTGCACTAAGTCCAAAAAGGGGCATAACTCATTAAAAAATTGACGAAATCCCAGGAAACGCGAACTTGATCTGTGACACATGATTACAAAGGCATATACAAAATTTCAGCTCAATACCTCAAAGCATGTAGAAAAAAAGTGCGGAAAACGAATATTCTAAGTCCAAAAAGGGGCATAACTCATTAAAAAATTGACGAAATCCCAGGAAACGCGAACTTGATCTGTGACACATGATTACAAAGGCATATACAAAATTTCAGCTCAATACCTCAAAGCATGTAGAAAAAAAATGCGGAAAACTGATTTGCCGGACTGACTGACTGACGGACTGACTGACTGACGGACGGAGTGCAAACCTAAGAGTCCCCTTCGGTACGCCGGTAGGGGACTAACAAGAGGCCCATGAGGGCCTATGCTCTACTGGTATGGTTCTTTGGTCATTTTCAATCCAGAGCATGTATGTATGGTGAAGATCGGATAGTAAATGGAGGCTCTTTTGTGTTCACAAGCTGTATTATAGCAATTTTTACAATTTCATGGACCATAATCCAATCTTGCATTGGCGGATCTGGCTGATTTTCAAAAGGAACCAAGCTCTCATCAATATTTAACTACTATCTAAGTTTGGTGAAGATCAGATAGTAAATGGAGCCTCTATTGTGTTCACATGCTCAATTATAGCAATTTGGACAATTTCAAGGGCCATAATCCAGTCTTGCATGGGCGGATCTGGCTGGTTTACGAAAGGAACTGAGCTCTCATGGATATCTAACTACTGTATAAGTTTGGTTGAGATAAGCTCTGTTATAGCAATTTTGACCATTTCAAGGGCCATAATCCAGTCATGCATTGGCGGATCTGGCTGGTTTTCGAAAGGAACCGAGCTCACATGGATATCTAACTACTGTATAAGTTTGGTTGAGATACAATCAAAAGTGAAGACTGTATCGTGTTAACAGGCTCTTTTATAGCAATTTTGACCATTTCAAGGGCCATAATCCAGTCATGCATGGGCGGATCTGGCTGGTTCGAAAGGAACCGAGCTCTCATGGATATCTAACTACTGTATAAGTTTAGTTGAGATACAATCAAAAGTGAAGACTATCGTGTTAACAAGAAATTGTTTACGGACGGACGCACGCACGGACAAATCGCCACAACATAAGCCCTTCTGGCCTTTGGCCAGTAGAGCTAAAAATCCTATTTCAAGGTCAGAGGTCAAGGTGAAGGTCACAGGGACATGAAATTTGCGTGTTGCACATCTACTACTCCTGATTAACATTTATGCCAAGTATGAAGTAAATCAGGTTGAAACTGAAGGAGGAGTACAACAGATTAGATTTTAACAAAAAAAAATCCTATTTCAAGGTCAGAGGTCAAAGTGAAGGTCACAGGGACATGAAATTTGCGTGTTGCACATCTACTACTCCTGATTAACATTTATGCCAAGTATCAAGTAAATCAGGTAGAAACTGAAGGAGGAGTACAACGGACAGACCGACCGATGGACAGGCTGATTCCAGTATACCCCCTTCAAACTTGCGGGGGTATAATTATATGGTTACATGTTCACTGTAATTTCCCAATAAACACTTCAATTACTTTTATTTAGTATAAAAGAAGATAATTAAATGAATACCCGCATTGGCAGAAGCATCCCCATTTCCCTGCTCCCCATCGGCATCTGGTTCCGAGGGATCTTGCTCCTCGCCTGGTTCTCCCGGACTTTGATCCATTTTGTTTTCATCACAGTTAGCATCGTCAACATTGTTTTTATCTGCCACCACATTATCAGTGGCAGACTCTTCCTTCACTGGGGAAGGGCTGTGTCCATTACACTCCGATACACTTATACTATCCCCACTCTCCGAGGTGGAAATCCCTTTAATATCACTGGATGTTTCACCCAGAGGAGATTCACTATCAGTTATATTGGGACTTTTTATTTGTAGATTCTCCTTTCGATCTTCTGATTTGCCTAGATTGTTCTGAAGAGATTCTGACACATTTTTGAGGTTTTCTTCCTGCTCTCGTAAACTCGTTTTATCCAATGACTCGTCTGAAATTAAATCAATAGATTTAAGACACATAAAGCATTGATACGGATCTTTTAAATTAAGAGCAATCCAATAAAAGAAAACACTATTCCTATAATGATTGATTAAACCATTTCCCCCATACAACAAATCTGCAGAAGATGACTTTGGAAACATCTAAGCAAAAACATGGAAATTCTCTAAAAGTGAAGATGCAATTACTCAAAATTTGTCTACTACCGAACAGGTTAAATTTTGACAAAATGTAAACAAGGCTGTCAGCTGCAAGCAGTGTTAGAAGTCGTCTGTATAAGGGATTGATTGTTTGGTGTTTCATGCCACTTTAGAAAAAGATTTCAGTTGTATCGGGGCGTTTTCCTGGGTAAGTTACCAGTACTACTGATCCATTTATCCCGACACCAGCCAGTCAGTCATAATGCTAACCCTGCAACTCTTGAGCACCAAGAAGGGCAGCCATTTCTAAAGTATATGGTATGGCCCAGCCGGGGCTTTAACCTGCGATCTCCGGCACCCGAGGCGAACACTCTACCCCTACACCCGAGGCGAACACTCTACCCCTACACCCGAGGCGAACACTCTACCCCTACACCACAGAGGCGAACACTCTACCCCTACACCACAGAGGCGAACACTCTACCCCTACACCCGAGGCGAACACTCTACCCCTACACCACAGAGGCGAACACTCTACCCCTACACCACAGAGGCGAACACTCTACCCCTACACCACAGAGGCGAACACTCTACCCCTACACCACAGAGGCGAACACTCTACCCCTACACCACAGAGGCGAACACTCTACCCCTACACCACAGAGGCGTTTGAATAAGGGAAAAGATATCTTACCTTTTTCGCTAGTTTTTTCTGGATTGGCATTGTTATTTTGTTGACTTAACACATTGATAGCGTTTTGGTTATTGATATTAACAGTATCTGTGCTGACGTTTGTTGGAGTGTCGGTATTGCTCATCTTATCATTGTCAACCTCGTTCTCATTCTCGATCATGGTCGAGGTAATGTTGTCGGGTTCGTTTCCCTTGTCCTCCAAGTTGATGGTGCTGTTGTTTCTACTATCACAGGTTTGCAGACTGTTGTTGCTGGCACTTGTTGCAACACTCACACCACTTGCACTGGCAGGGATGTTGTTAGGAATCGGTGTCTCATCGTCTCCAACGAGTAGTGATTTCTAAAATATATATACATTAATACAACAACATTGTATGGGGTTCAATGCTTTATACATTCTCCTTAAAAACAAATCTAATGCTGTTGGTACATACATCAGACATTTTCATTTTGCATCCATAGGTGAATATTTTTGGACGTACATACTGATGGTATCATGCAAAACGGTTGTAACTACATCTTGAACAAGATGTAGTTACAACAGTTTTACATGAATCTCTTGATATGTAGTTTTTAACCTTTTCCCGCATACAACAAATTAGTAGCAGATGATTTTCAAAACATCTAGGCAAAAATATGGAAAACCTCTTTAAATGAAAGTTTAATCATTAGACAGAATTGAAAACATTGAGGCAAAATTTCTTGTTTTGAGCAAATTCTCCTTTTGTCACAATGTTTTCGAAAGTGTCTTCTGCAGAGACATCAGAAAGTGTCTGTATACATGTGTGAAAGGGTTTTTACAACAGTATTGTATGGGCTCAATATTTTGTACACTCTAAAAAGTCTAATGTTATTGACCAGTACACCAGACATTTTCATTGTGTATCCATAGGAATATTTTGGGAAATAAATATGTACAGTTTTTTGTTCAACTGCAGTCTATCATAAAATTTAAATATTAACCCTTTCCCTCATATAGACGCTTTCTGACGCCTCTGCAGCAGACGGCTTTTTGAAAACATAGTGACAAAAGAAGAAATTGCCACAATTTTTTCCACTTTTAGTCATAGGTTATCCATTCAATTATAGAGATTTTCTATTCAATTATAGAGATTTTCTATGTTTTGACATTTTATGTTCAAAGTCGTCTGCTGCAGAATTGTCGTATGAGGGAAAGGGTTAATCCACTAAATTAACCCTTTCCCTCATACGATCCTGCACTAGCACCACCACAGCAGACAACTTTTGAAAACATTGTGACAAAAGGAGAACTTCATAATGAGCAAGTTCTCCTTTTACCACAATTTTGTTTATTTCCTTTCAATAATACAACTTTCATTTACAAGAGATTTTTCAAAGTTGTCCGTTTGCAGATTAATTTTATGTGGGAAAAGGTTAAGTCCAAAGTGTAACAAACTAAGAATCCAACATAACCTGACTGGGAAGCCACACAAAAAACTCACCTAGCAATATACAAATTGAAGCTTTCATGCTTTTAAATATCTACAACTTGTAATGTCACTTAGGGTGACTAATAACTCCTACAAATTACTTTTATAGTTTAACCCACCCCCACATATAGACGCTTTCTGAAGCCTCTACAGCAGAAATCCTTTGAAAATATTGTGGCAAAAGGAGAAATTGTTCATACACATTGTATGTGGGAAAGGCTAAAAGAAGGTCAAATGCTAAGAGAACATAACTCTATAGAGATCCAGAACGGATCTGATCTAAAAATTACTTTCAAATCTAAAATTCATTTTTTTCCGAGGTTTAACTATAGCTATGATAAAGATGGCATAATACTATGGCAATTCAAACGAACCTATTAATAAATTATCATCTTTTCGGTTTTGATTAGGATGAACACACAATCACTTCATCAAGAGAATAAAATGATTAAATTATATGTATCCTAATTACGTACAAATTCTGTGTTTATCAATGTTTCCTATGCTGTCTTACAATAATACTTTCATCATAATTGACATTCTCTTCTGTTCTTTTTTCCCACCGGATAATAGGTTTTCAGATTTATAAGAGGTTATAAGAGGTTGCATAGTAATTCGGTATCCAATATCTGCAGTAACACTGTGTTAAACGACAGAAATTGTTAAAAGGGAAACATTAAAAACATTATGAACCTTGCATGTTCTTTAACAAACAAACATGGTAAGCAACCAAGGAAACATAATGCTATTTATCTTAAATTCACACATGCATACATCGAAGGCTTGACATAAAACAGTTGTAACTAAAATTGGTATTTTTATCTAGGACGGTTAATCACCTCGCCATAAAGTCTTTTTAAGCTTTAAATCATTTTTCTTGGTAAACAATGGAAATTTAGGTGTCATTGCTCGTTCTGAGCAATGGCACCTAAATTTGCATTGTTTACAAAGGGGTCAAAATTGCCCCTAAATCAGGGTTTTCAAAATAGGTTTTTAGTTACAACAGTTTCACGCCAAGCCCTCCATATATTCCATGTTTATTGACCTGTCCCATGATGAATACATCACAAGGTCAATTGTCACAGAAACATGTGATTTTCACTAACCTATTAGTCAACCCATTGCAACAGTCTTATTACTGCTTTTCCTCAGACAGACGTTTAATGACGCCTCTGCAGACAACTTTTGCCACAATGTTTTCAACTCTTTCCAATAATTAATTTTTCATTGATAAAGATGTTTCATATTTTTGCCTAGATGTCTTCAAAGTCGTCTGCTGCAGATTTGCTGCATTTGGGAAATGGTTAACACAAATAGTATTAATCTAAATATATGAAAAAGCCATTTTATAAACAAGAAAGGAACATATCTGTTGACTGCCAAAAGTCACAGACACACTACTTACAAGTGATCCCTGTGTGTCAACCTGTAAAGGCGGTGACACAATAAATACAAAGAAAGCTTTTCCAAGGATATTTCAAGGACTTTTTGAAGTTCTTCTTTAATAAGCAAGGGCAAAAATGTTACAATGTTGATGGATTCAATAATTTTGACCGGCTGTTTTATGATGCAAGAACCTGACAAAATTAAATTTTCCATTCAAGCACTACCCAATTTACAAGGAAGAATTGGAACCCTATTTATATTCATTAGCCTTCAACATGTTTGCTGTTAAACTAGAGTTTAGCATTTCCTGACCACGGGAGACCTAAATCAAACTAGAAATATCACTGAAGGTGATGAATACCCCCAGCTGGTGAGGCCAGCTGGTGCCTCACAATATACATATGTATGAGAAATTCAAGGGTCCATAACTCATTTAAAAATAATTCCAGTGCAACACGCCGACAATATGCACAACTAGACTTGGTTGGTATCAATCATTCTTGTGAAGTTATATTGAATTCAGACCAAGGGTTGCTGAGAAATAGTGTTCACAAGAAATGTCCACAGACCAACGGACCGACAAGCGTGACTCCTATAGCCCCCATATAATATGTATCTGGGGGTATAACTAGGAACATGATTTTACAGATACTTTCAAATTGCCCAAAATGACATTGGCGTTGTAGTATAACTTTTACATGTCAGAAAATAAAATAAAATTAAAGTTGGACCTGCTTATTTCTTATTGTACCTAATGTTCCTATCAATCCACATCAGCAAGTATAATGCAGACAAACAGTGACACAAATTATATTATATATATTATATTCCACACACAAATTGGCTGTATGTAACTCATGTAAAATCAATATAAATATAAACACGTGTTTGGGATTTACATGTATACATTGTTTGAGACATATTCAGACATATATATAAATAAAACATGGAAACTGTAACAGAACAACTTATCAAACTTTCCCTTTACAAAACCCCATTACTATTTGGAAAACACCATATTCGAATGTTTCTTCCCATAACAATTTGTTATCAGAATCCAACTTTTCCCTGGATAGTCCAGTATGCCTTTAACCCTTTCCCTCATATAGACGCTTTCTGATGCCTCTGCAGACGACGGCTTTTTGAAAACAGTGACAAAAGAAGGAATTGCACAAAACGTGCAATTTCTCCTTTTGCCACAATGTTTTCCACTTTTTGTCATTGATTTTCTATGTTTTGACAAAATACGTTCAAAGTCGTCTGCTGCAGAATTGTCGTATGAGGGAAAGGGTTAATAGGAGAGTGGTCCTCAGCTAAATCATAAACAAGAGGGCCATGATAGCCCTGGAATCGCTCGACTGGTGTTTTTTTTTCACTTTAGCTATATAAGCCCCGCCCCCTGGCAGCCATAGTTTCCGACCAATCAACTTGGCTTGAAGGAATCTGATATAGGGTCACCCTAGGAACATTTCTACAAAATTATTTAAAAATCAGCCCGACACTTTCGGAGGAGAAGATTTTTTAAGTTTTCACTTTGGCCATATAAGGCAAAAAAGCCCCGCCCTCTGGCTGCCATGTTTTTCGACCAATCAACATGGCTTGAAGGAATCTGATAGAGGGTCACCCAAGGAACATTTCTAGAAAATTATTTGAAAATCGGCCCGACACTTATGGAGAAGAAGATTTTTAAGTTTTCACTATAGCCATAAAAGGCAAAATAGCCCCGCCCCCTGGCGGCCATTCTTTTTGACCAATCAACATGGCTTGAAGGAATCTGATAGAGGATCACCCAAGGAACATTTCTACAGAATTATTTGAAAATCGGCCTGACACTTTTGGAGGAGAAGATTTTTTAAGTTTGCACTATAGCCTAATAAGGCAAAATAGCCCCGCCCCCCCTGGCGGCCATGTTTTTCGACCAATCAACATGGCTTGAAGGAATCTGATAGAGGGTCACCCAAGGAACATTTCTACAAAATTATTTGAAAATCGGCCTGACACTTTTGGAGGAGAAGATTTTTTAAGTTTGCACTATAGCCATATTGGCAAAATAGCCCCCCCCCCCCCCCCCCCCCCCCCCTGGAGGTCATGTTTTGCGACCAATCAACATGGCTTGTAGGAATCTGATAGAGGGTCACCCAAGGATCATTTCTACAAAATAATTTGAAAATCGGCCTGACACTTTGGGAGGAGAAGATTTTTAAGAATTTTGAAGTTTTTTTCATTTCGTTGCCATGGAAACCAGAATTCTGCATGGATCCCAAAAATTTTAAGGAATTCTGGTGATGACATTGCGAGGATGCTTTCTGTGAAGTTTCATCCCAGTTGACCCACCGGTTACAGAGGAGAAAATGTTGACGGACGCCGGACGCCGGACATAGGGCGATCACAATAACTCACCCTGAGCACTTCGTGCACAGGTGAGCTAAAAACAAGCAGAAGGGGGATCAAGCCCAAGCAGTAAAATGTCCCCCACCACTATTTGTATCAAAGATAGTACCTCATTTTGTGGTGAATCGCTACCCTCTGCCTGCTCTTGCCCCTGATCCATTTCATCAGGGACCTGTGTGGTGTCAATGAAATAAAAATGAAGTGTAAGCTACATGTGAAGACAGAGATAACCAAGGAATAGATCAAACCAAAAAAAGGATAGATTACAATAAATAGAATACATAGTTAGCTCCCTTGACCTTGTAATACAAAACATTCCAACATGTTGTACCATTTAATAAATTTAAGACTCTTAAATGGAAAATCGTTATGAGAAAAAGTGTTTTTGCTATGAACAATTTCTTCTCATAGAACAATATTTTCCAATGGTTGCATGTTTTAGATTCATTCCAAAAGTTGGTTCAATGAAGGAAAGAGTTGATCAGAAGATTAGCTGTACCTGTTGATAATAGAATATTATAAAGCCTCCTCTTAGCTATTTTTTTTTAACCCTTTCACACATACAACAATTATTCTGCAGTAGACGACTTTGAAAACGTCGAGGCAAACACACAGAAAGTCCCTTTAAATGAAAGAACAATAATTGAATAGAGTTGAAAACATGCTGACAAAAGGAGAATTTGCTTGTTTTGAACAATTTCTTCTTTTGTTGCCATGTTTTCAAAAAGCTGTCTGCTGCAGACAGAGCGTCTATATGTGGGAAAAGGTTAAACAAACATAACATTTTCCCACAGACCCTTTTCCCTCATATGACAATTCTGCAGCAGACGACTTTGAACGTATTTTGTCAAAACATAGAAAATCTCCATAATTGAATGGATAACCTATGACGAAAAGTGGAAAACATTGTGGCAAAAGGAGAAATTGCACGTTTTGTGCAATTTCTTCTTTTGTCACTATGCTTTCAAAACACCGTCTGCTGCAGTGGCGTCAGAAAGCGTCTATATGAGGGAAAGGGTTAATGCCTCTACAGTAGACAACCTTTGGGGAAAAAATGGCAAAAAGATAAATTGCTCATTATGAGCTGCCATAATGTTTGCAACTCTATTTAATAATTAAACTCATCTATAGAGATTTTTTCATGTAATTTCCAATATGTTTTCCAAATCAGCTGCTGCATATTTGTATACATGTGGGAAAGGGTCAATCAGCTGTTACCCCCGCTGCACATTTGTTTATGGCATGATGAGTTTAGCTGTTCAAATCAATTCATTGCAAGCAATACAAAAGTCCCCTACCGCTCCTTTTTTTACACAAAAACTAAAAGAAGGCTTGTACAGATAATGCTACCAGACTGTGAAAACCAATGCTAATCAATACATATATAGAAAAACAAAATCACCACAGGGAAATATTTTGAAAAAGAGCTTTAGAATTATCAAGTGACCATATATATCACCTAGAGTTTTCCTTTCCAAATTTTTGTCTCAACTTTCCTTTACTCTCCTACAGCAAAGGACTGTTTGAGATGATAAAAGACCGAACTGTCAGCCTGCAGTTGCTGAGAATCTAACGGACATGCAAACAAGACGAACAGCAATAATCAATGTATGCACAGACAACAGCACAAACATGCTAGAGCAGCATATAAATGATTAATTTCATCTCATAACTTTTCACTCTGAGCTGGTTCGAGACTTATTTATTAAAACCTTTAACAATAAGAAACTATAAATAATGAATATTACTTATAGATTTAATGCTAACCATGACCCAAGTATAAGATCTGGGAAAATCAATGGTTTAACCCTTTCCCTCATACGACAATTCTGCAGCAGACAACTTTGACCATATTTTGTCAAAAAATGGAAAATCTCTAAAATTGAATGGATAACCTGTGAATTAAAGTGGAAAACATTGTGCCAAAAGGAGAAATTGCACGTTTTGAGCAATTTCTTCTTTTGTCAGTATGTTTTCAAAAAGCTGTCTGCTGCAGAGGCGTCAGAAAGCGTCTATATGAGGGAAAGGGTTAATACTAACCATGACCCAAATATAAGATCTGGGAAAACAAATGGGTTAGAGGGAAAAAAGGACATCTTTCTTGTATCCTATATATACTATCAGTCATTTTTAAAATACATTTCAATTGTTCAATTACTGATTTTTAATCAAAAGCATCATTCCTAGTCCTTAACCCCAGATTTAAGAAAACATTGTGGGAAAACAAGCCAATGCTCCTCGTGAGCAATTTCGCAAATTTCTGATGTTTTCTTCTTTGTCTCAAATCTATTCAAACCCCAAAAGGTAATCTAATATTTACATAAGCTGTTTTAAAACTAGAAATATCACTGAAGGTGATGAATACCCCCAGCTGGTGCCTGACAATATACATATGTATTGAGAAATTCAAGAGGCCATAACTCATTTAAAAAAAAATCCAGTGCAACACGCCGACAATATGCACAACAAGGCTTGGTATCAATCATTCTTGTGAAGTTATATTGAATTCTGACCAAGGGTTGCTGAGAAATAGTGTTCACAAGAAATGTCCACAGACCAACAGACCGACAAGCGTGACTCCTATATAGCCCCCATATACTATGTATCTGGGGGTATAATGAAAAGAGTCTAAAAATTAGAGCTATCACTGAGTGATTAATGCCCCCACAATACTAACAATGGTCGTTATTAAACCTATAGATTTTCCAATAAATGGAAATGAGGTTGGACAACAAATCATTTTTGTAAGTTTAAAAGGGGCAGCAAAAATTGGTGATTTGAAACAAAAATCAACCAGGACCTTCGTTTTATAGTCTTTAACCTATGGACCCTTTCATAATTTATTGTATGAAAAAAGTTGTTTTGTGTGCAAATTCTGTGTTAAAAAAGGGCCATAACTGGATCACAAATTGGTGGTGTGTAACAAAAGTTGAACTTGACCTGTATTTTAAACCCACATACCAAATATTATTTAAATCCTTCAACACTTTCATTAGTTATCATATGGACATATAGTCAACATTTCTCATGAATCATCATTCCGACAACATAAAAACGTACAGAATGATCAATAAGCTCACTTCTATAGCCACATCCCCACACACACACACTCTGTGAGGTATAATGACCATAACAGTTACATTAATCTTGAAGAACCAATGAGCATAATTTACATTTACTAGAAGTACTTTCTAGTTTCAATCACATGAGAAGCACTAAGAAAAATACATGAGTTCATTCTAAAGCAACGACAGCCAAAATAACAAGGATTACTGTAAATAAGAAGTATCTTTGAGAAGCAAAGGTATAGGCTGAATTAATATAACATGCAGTTATATAAAGGCACAAAGTTATCCCATATAGATGTCTAATTCTAAAGCTCTTTTACTAGGTTGAAAACTTAAATAATTTAAAACTCAATACACCAATTATAAGTAATTGACAATATCACATGCTTGTTTCAGGTCATTTATCAAAATAAACTAGAACTATGAGTGAACTCACAAAGATACCCCCCGTTGCACTTACAAGACATATAGACAGACAGGCGGACAGATATATTTCCGACCGGGATAATCTTACTTCCTGCACATCCTCAGGTTGTGTACTGCAACTGTGTAAAGTTTTATTAGAATCGGTCCAGCCATTAAGGAGGAGTTGCGCTTACAAGACATATGGACAGACAGATGGACGGACGGACAGGGTGATTCCTATATACCCCCCAAAACTTGTTTCTGGGGGGTATAATAATTCAGGCAGTGTTATACTACCATTGGCAAACTATGAAGAGGTTGGCAACACATAGAATCTTTACTTCATTGGTTGTGGAAGACAAGTGGAACTGGTTGCACTTAAGTTGTTATAGGTCAATTTCAGATCCTGGCAAGTCATAGGTCAGTCAGATAAATGTAGAATTCTATAACTTAAATCAATGTAAAATTGACTTGAAATGCCAAACCTTAAAATTGGTTCTTAATTTGTACATTGTTTGTATATATTAGCATGTATAAATATACACACTTACGAATATTTAATATAAAAGTAAGTACTATCCAAAGCCATGAAATTCATTAAAGTGGCAAATTTGGAATTGTTTATATTCCTTAACCCTTTTCCTAATATAGACGCACTCGCAAAGCTTTGTAGCAGACACCTTTTGAAAATATTGTGGCAAAAGGAGAAGTTGCTGAGAATGAGCAATTCGCCTTTAAACCATGTTTTTCTCTTTCAATTCTTTCATTTATAAAGAATTTCAATATTTTTACCTAAATGAATTCAACGTTGACTACTTCAGTCTTGTTTGTTGTATGTGGGAAAGGGTTAAAGATACAACAATAAGCCAAACTAGAATTGTTTTGACAAAAACATATGTCTCCCTCTCAAATATCTGTCAAAATCTCTCAAAACATTCCAACCTATAAAGCAGACAAACAAAAATTTGACCAAGTTGGACAGTACTCAATTTTTAATTACTAATGTTTTGTCTTGACCTGGTACAAAGTGGACATGATTTCAAATGGTTTACAGAAACACATATTTTTACTGCAGCTGTAACATTCAAGACTGAAGTATTCTTCAAAACAGTTAACAACTGTTGCTAAACATAAGCAAGCCGTCTTGGAGATATTGAGTGGACAGGAAATAAAGCCTAAAACCTTTGAGCTTCAAGCGTGACCTTGACCTTGACCCATTATGTTCGAGACGCGGGTTATGCACGTCGCCTTGATGAGGTGAACATGTGACCCAAGTTTCATGAAAATCTTTCAAGCCGTCTTGGAGATATGGAGCGGACACGAAATAAAGCCTCAAACCTTTGACCTTCAAGCGTGACCTTGACCCTATATTGTCGAGACACGGGTTCTGCACGTCGCCTTGATGAGGTGAACATGTGACCAAAGTTTCATTAAAATCCTTCAAGCCGTCTGGGAGATATGGTGCAGACACAAAATAAAGCCTCAAACCTTTGACCTTCAAGCGTGACCTTGACATTGACCCTATATTGTCGAGACGCAAGTTCTGCACGTCACCTTGATGAGGTGAACATGTGACCCAAGTTTCATGAAAATCCTTCAAGCCGTCTGGGAGATATGGAGCGGACACGAAATAAAGCCTCAAACCTTTGACCTTCAAGCGTGACCTTGACATTGACCCTATATTGTCGAGACGCGAGTTCTGCACGTCGCCTTGATGAGGTGAACATGTGACCCAAGTTTCATGAAAATCCTTCAAGCCCTCTCGGAGATATGGAGCGGACACGAAATAAAGCCTCAAACCTTTGACCTTCAAGCGTGACCTTGACCTTGACCCTATATTGTCGAGACGCGGGTTCTGCACGTCGCCTTGATGAGGTGAACATGTGACCCAAGTTTCATGAAAATCCTTCAAGCCGTCTGGGAGATATGGAGCGGACACGAAATAAAGCCTCAAACCTTTGACCTTCAAGCGTGACCTTGACCCTATATTGTCGAGACGCGGGTTCTGCACGTCGCCTTGATGAGGTGAACATGTGACCCAAGTTTCATGAAAATCCTTCAAGCCGTCTGGGAGATATGGATCGGACAAGGTTTTTGGGACGAACAGACAGACAGACAGACAGACAGACATCAAGGACAAAAACAATATATCTCCCCTGTATACAGGGGGAGACATAATAATTTGGAACGGAAAATAGTCTACCATTTACAAACCTGTTGCATGTATGTAGCAACTTGAATCTAGCATGCACTAAACCAAAACAACAAGAGCACTTCAAAACCATTTTATGATTATGAATTATTAATCCAAGTTTCATAGTCCTAGCTAACATGGTCGACTTAAAAATTGGATCTATATCGAGAAAATAAACCGAGACCCAGTGAACATTTTCATTAATTCATGGACAAGAAGTTTAGGAGAAAAGTTGACCTAAACACAAAACTTATCCAAGATTTAAATGTTACAAAAACAAGTCAAAGCCACAGCAGGTATTATAAACTATAGCATTGTTATAAGGGTCCACTGAATAAACAATAAACAACCAAATTGTGTATAAATTCATTCCCAAGCACATTACACCATACACAAGCCTGTCTTACCTTATGCTGTTCAACTTCCTCTATTTGTTGCAGCTGTAAGCTCATCAACTGTTGTTTCTTTTTCTCCTTCTTTTTAATCTTTTTCCGCTTGTTCTTAGACATTTTGGATACGTCTACAGGCTTTTCTTTTGGAGCTGTACTTACTACAATGAACAAAGATTTGTTAAAAGTTTTGCTTACCTACACCACATCTTCTTGATTAACCCTTTCAGGATAACCAAATGGCAGAAACATCATCTCAATATGTTGAACATAAGTGGCGAGTTATCAAAAGCTGTCAAGTGGTTCAAGAGATATGTAGGGAGCATATGACCTTTGGTCTTAGGTGCAACATTGAATTTCAATTGAGCTGGTAGAAACATGCCCTCTTTACATCATCTCAATATGGCGACCATTTGTGGCGAGTAATCAAAATCCTTCAAGCATTCAAAGTTATAGAGCAGACATGAAATAATGTCATATGACCTTTGACCTCTAGCTGTGACCTTGATCTTCAAATGAGCTGGCAGAAATATGCCCTCTTTACATTATCTCAATATGGTGAACATTTGTGGCCAGCATTTTTCAAAATTCGTCAAGCGGTAGAAAAATTAGTGTTTATTTTTAGTCTTTCATCCTTCGAGTACTTACTACATATTAAAATCTTGTTTGCTAGTGATGGGTCCAAAGTTATCTGCATGCGGGATCCAATTGACAGCGCAACTATTTTGCAAATGATCTGACTGTATAGATCATATCACGTCAATATACTCCTGATGAAATACTTGCCACCCAACTCTAACCAATGGTACTTCCAAAGAGGATTTGCTAGGTCAGATAACCCACATACAGTTAAGAACATCTTGAAATTGACAAATTTACCATTCACGCTCCGCTCTGTTCCTTTCCACTCACTTTTCATTCCGCTCATAAAGCGTTCACTCATTCATAACATTGGGATTGCTTTTTTCCGTTCCGCTCAGATTGAGCGAAGCATTCATGTGATTGGAATTTTTCGTTCATTATGATTGTTTCATTCAGAGCGCAAAATTCCGTTCCGCTCATAAAGCGTTCCAATCAAGTCCGCTCAGATTGTCAATTTCATGATGTTCTTAACTGTAAGAACATCTTGAAATTGACAAATTTACTGTTCACGCTCCGTTCCAGTCCGCTCATAAAGCGTTCACTCATTCATAACATTGTGATTGCCTTTTTCCGTTCCACTCAGATTGAGCGAAGCATTCATGTGATTGGATTTTTTAGTTCAGATCGCAAAATTCCGTTCCGCTCATGAAGCGTTCCAACTTCGTTCCAATCACACTCACGATCCAATCACGTTCCTCTCAGATTGTCAATTTCATGATGTTCTTAACTGTACATGTAATTAATTAACTAGAAATGTTTAGGAGGAGTAGTGCTTACAAGAAATGTGGAGGTATGTGCACAGGAGTCCCTCGCAGATAACCTCTAAGTTAAATTATCTCCCCTTGGAAGAGTCCGAGGCGTGTGATCTTCCTTCATGCATATCTACATATGATGTGTAACCTTCATGTAAAGTTTGAACCAAATCCATTGAGCCGTTTAGGAGGAGTAGTGCTTACAAGAAATGTGGACATACGGACAGACAAACAGACAGACAGACGGACAGACAGACGGACAGACAGACGGACAGACAGACGGACAGACGGACAGACAGGGTGATTCCTATATACCCCCCCAAACTTTGTTTGCCGGGGGGTATAATTAAACTAATCACACACAAGCCAATTCATTTGATCAAGCCTCCCTTGAGATGAACCTTAAAAGGGCAATAAGTTCTTCATACTTATACATTGTACTTGTTACACTTATCAAGAGAAGCTTACCTGCAGACCCTGGCAGTTTGGCTCCCATCTTTTGCCATTCAAATGCGTCAGCAGCAAGCTTGCGTATATAGGCTTCGTCGACACAAACCAGAACGTTCTCTGGTTTGATGTCAGTGTGGATAATCTTACATTTCGTGTGCATATAATGTAAACCCTGCAAAACCTGTAATAAGAGTACATTATCCGTTAACCCTTTCCCCCATACGACAATTCTGCAGCAGACGACTTTGAACGTATTTTGTCAAAACATAGAAAATCTCCATAATTGAATGGATAACCTATGACAAAAAGTGGAAAACATTGTGGCAAAAGGAGAAATTGCACGTTTTGTGCAATTTCTTCTTTTGTCACTATGTTTTCAAAAAGCCGTCTGCTGCAGAGGCGTCAGAAAGCGTCTATATGAGGGAAAGGGTTAACCCTTTCCAACAGTGACACACAACGAATCTGCAGCACTCAACTTTGAAAACCATCCGAGTAAAAATATGGAAAACCTAAATAAATTAAAAATTAAACAAGAAACAGCTGAAGACGGTATGGCCAGATTTTCTGCAAATTGAGCTTGAAAATCGACAAACCAAGGTCAAGGTCAAAGACACCATAGAAATCAATAGAACTTGTTACTGGTTACCTTCAGGCAAAGTTTCAAGTGTGTAACCCTTTTCAGTGCTGAGATTTGCCTCAACCTGAAACTTTAACCAAAATGTTGACGGACGGACAGACAGACGGACAGACATCGCCAATCTATAGACCGGAATTGCTAGAGCAATCCGGCCAATTATCAAATGACGTTGAAAACATTGTGGCAAAAGGAGAAAGCATCAGAAAGTGTCTATATGCCGGAAAAGGTTAATGTTCAACATAAAGTAATGTATCGCTCAACTTTAGCCACAATGTTTTCTATAATTGTCTGCTACAGATGCGTCAAAATTGAGTCTGCATGTGGAAAAGGGTTATGGTTAACCCTTTCCCACATACAAAAAATCTGCAGCAGACGTCTTTGAAAACATGGTGACAAAAAACTGAAAAATCTCCATAAAAGATAGCTTAATTGTTAAATTAAGTGGAAAATATTGTGGCCAAAGGAGAAATTGCTCATTATGAGCAATTTCACCTTTGGCCACAATGTTTTCAAAAGTCGTCTGCTGCTATTGCGTCAAAATGCGTCTGCAGGTGGGAGGGTTAACGAATTATATTTGATGGAAATCACATCTCTTTATCAAAAATTCATTGACAGGAAACTGGAAACATTCATCAAGACTTTTGGACTCTTACAGTTCAAATATTTTACATGACTTTGCCCTTTTCGTTTTAACCGACGTAAGATAATACTGAAATATCAATTGTTCGCAGGGAAAAAGTTACTTTAACCCCCTTTTCTAACTTTCAACAAATCTGCAGCAGACAACATAAAACATCCTTTCCAAGAAATATCTATAAATGAAAGTAAACATTGAATAATTCAATAAATTTTGGCAAAGGGAGAAATTGCTCTTTAGGAGCAATTTATCCTTTTTGCTTGTATAATTCAAAAAGTTAGTCTGCTACAGATTATTGTGTCAAATTACTTCTGCATGTGGGAAAAGGTTAAGTTGTGACCTAGTTACTTTATGGTTACAATGCAGTGACCCAAAGGGAAGCACATGTGTTTATTGCATTTCTCTAATACATGCCCAGAAGGTAAATTTATATACATGTCCTTTTTAGTCAATATTAAACGAGTCATTCCCAATACAGCCAGGTCATATTGTGATTGATGAGGTCGCTTTCAACAATTTTTCATTTATATCACAGCATTTCCTTAGTAAGTTACCAATACTATCGTTCTATTTATCCCGACACCTGCGAGTCAGTCGTAATGTTTACCTCGAAACCCAAGTAGGGCAGCCATTACTTCCATCTTTTATGTCTTTGGTATGACACAGCCGGGGATCTAACCCGCAACCTACCACACCCAAGGTGGTCTGTATGTGGGAAAGGGGTCAAATGATCAAAGTTTGACTTACCTGTCTGATCATGTTTTTCACATTCTGCATTGGAATTCCTTGATAGTTGGAGCGGATTATAAACTTGAGGAGATTGTTACCTAAAACTTCAAACACCATGCAAACATCTAATACGGCATTAAGGAAACTATAGATCTAGTTCTGTTTAACTCAAATAACATAATAATTTACAATTGCACAATTTCCCTCATACAGGCGCTTTCCAACGCCTCTGAAGCAGACGTCTTTTTGAAAATATAGTGACAAAGGAAGAAATTGCTCAAAAAAAATGAGCAATTTCTCCTTTTGCCACAATGTTTTCAACTTTTAGTCATAGGTTATCCATTCAATTATATAGATTTTCTATTTTTTAACAAAAAATGTTCAAAGTCGTCTGCTGCAGAATTGTCTTATGAGGGAAAGGGTTAAACCAGCCAAATGTACATCCAGGTTATTCAACCTTACCCTTTACCTGCAGATAATGTCTTTTGAAAACATCAAACAAACGGAAAAAATATCAAAATAAAAGACTTTTTGGTTCTCTAAAACCTTTTCCACCTGCCTTGAAACAATTTGTTTACTTTCTCCCCAGATGTTTTTCAATTAAGATGTCTAAATAACAGATCTCCATCCTTTGAAAATCAAAGGAAACAATATACTTGAATGCTAACAGAGAGATTGCTATTTTGTCCGTAATTAAACCCTTTTCAACATACAACAAGATTTCTGCAGAAGATTGACAAAGGCTAGGCCAAAATATGGGAAATGTATCTCTTTAACCCTTTCCCTCATACGACAATTCTGCAGAAGACGACTTTGAACATATTTTATTAAATAATGGAAAATCTCTATAATTAAATGGATAACCTATGACTAAAAGTGGAAAACATTGTGACAAAAGGAGAAATTGCTCGTTTTGAGCAATTTCTTCTTTTGTCACTATGTTTTCAAAAAGCCGTCTGCTGCAGAGGCGTCAGAAAGCGTCTATATGAGGGAAATCTCTTTAAATGAATGTATATTGACTAAATAGAGTTGAAAAAAAAATAGTCGCAAATTGGTAAATTTCTCATAATGATAATGAGCAGTTTCTCCTAATTACACAGTCGTCACCAAGTGGAAAAAGAGTTACAGCTAAAGAAAATGTGCTCAAAGGGCTATATTTGTAAATGGGATGATGTTACAAATAGGGGAATCTCTGGTGAATCGCTTTCAATTTCTTTAATTATCTCTTTGCTGAAAGCTTTCTTTCCCTTACAAACTGCCTTAAAAGTAATTCTGAAAGCATTTACCCTTTCCCTCATATAGACGCTTTCTGACGCCTCTGCAGCAGACGGCTTTTTGAAAACATAGTGACAAAAGAAGAAATTGCACAAAAACGAGCAATTTCTCCTTTTGCCACAATGTTTTCCACTTTAAGTCATACGTTATCCATTCAATTATAGAGATTTTCTATTTTTGTTCAAAATATGTTCAAAGTCGTCTGCTGCAGAATTGTTGTATGTGGGAAAGGGTTAATAAAGGAAAACATTTCCATGGATCAAATCAAACCTATTTTCAAAAATCATTTCTACTAGATTTACAAAACATTTCAAAGCCCAAGTAATATCGTATGAAATTTATCGGCAAAAATTATAACTTTACGTGTATTTCAATTTCAATCATATGAACCCTTTTCCGCATTACATTGCATTTGCCGCCTCTGCAGCAGACAACTTTAGAAAACAATGTGACAAAAAAAAGAAATCTCATAATGAGCAATTTCTGCTTTTGCCACAATGTTGCATCTTTATTCAAGAATTGATCATTTATTTATAGAAAACTTCATTTGAACTTCAATTGTTTCAACTAAAATTTAATGTTTTCAAAGTTGTCTGCTGCTAATTTGTTGTATGTGGGAATAGTTAATAAGGCAAGTCACTTTATTAGAATACTAAAGGCCACTTTGCTACAAAACCGCACAGAATACAAACAAGCCATACTTAGCTGCCCACAGAATGGACAGGGCAACCACTACAGTACCTTGAATCTTTGGTTCCTGGGGCATAATAAGGTTGGGTAGACATGCAAGTAGGGTTAGGACTGTTGGGGAAGAAATCAAAAGGTCTGCATGAACCCTTTTTTAACATGTAGATGCATTTTGAAGTGTAAGAAGCTGACAACTTTTGAAAATATTATGGCAAAGGGAGAAATTGCCCACAATGAGAAATTTCCTATTTTGCCACAATATTATTATAATTATACTTTAATAGGCAATTCGATGGTTTCATGCAAAACAGTTGTAACTACATGTAGTTAAACCATTTTGCATGAAGCCCTCAAATTGTACTTTCAATTATAGAGATATTTCGTATTTTTGTCTAGATATTTGGTTATAGGCCTACAGCAGATTTCTTGTATGCGAAAATGGGTTAATTTGGTTAAACTTGATTATTCTGCCAGTGAATAGTATCAAAATTTGTTGTATGTGAAAAAGAGTTAATTTGGTTGAACTTGATCATTCTGCCAGTGAATATAATCAAAATTTGTTGTATGTGAAAAAGGGTTAATTTGGTTGAACTTGATTATTCTGCCAGTGAATAATATCAAAAGCTTTCAGGGAACAAATTTAACTGTTAACCCTTTATATACAACATATCTGGGATAATAGTTTCAGATCAGACTGTGTGGATGTATAGGTTGATCTAAATCCACCATTGGCCAGAAAATGTTCTATGGTTGGTGTCCTGGATTGTCACTAACATGAATGTATGAGGCTAATGAACTGTGCTTCTTACTTAAATTAGATTCTTCCAGGTTCCATCCTCGATATTTATCCAGATAAAGACAAATTATTGGCAACACCAAAATGAAAACCACTACTACCACAGGTTCTTTTCTAGGCATCCCAATGATCAGATATTATGACCCATTACCAATGGAAAAAGTTTTTAAAATGATGCAGAATTCCCAATTTTGTGATGTTAATCCTGTTTTGTTTATTTTATTCCTAAATAATAATATTAACGATTATTTTTCCCAAATAAAGGGCCAAATTCTTGTTCCCAAAATGGCTAGAAAAAGGCCTGTACCAATACATGAATAGTCTTTGATAAGGTCAGGGGTCAGGTTGAGACTCCAACCAGCAACCTAAAAGCAGAACTGTCTAAAAATGTTATGTTTGGAAAAAGGCCAATACAGTCATGAATGTCAATTGTTAAATGTCAAAGGAGAGTTCAAATACGATTGAGTAATTAAGAAACCACGAAAACTGCTGCAGTAATCTGCTCACAAAAAGCACAAGACCGATCAATATGTATAAACTCTAAGATGCCTAGACATGAAGGAATAAATAGATTTCTGACGTGCAATATCTCCTTTATTACTGAATTAACCCTTTCCCTCATATAGACGCTTTCTGACGCCTCTGCAGCAGACGGCTTTTGGAAAACATAGTGACAAAAGAAGAAATTGCTCAAAACGAGCAATTTCTCCTTTTGACACAATTTTCCACTTAAAGTCATAGGTTATCCATTCAAGAGATTTTCTATTTTTTTACAAAACATGTTCAAAGTCATCTGCTGCATAATTGTCGTATGAGGGAAAGGGTTAAACCCATGGTACTCAAAATATTCGTTTCATTGAGAGGATTCTATAGAGCACCAAAAACATAGGGTTCAGAGGTCAAAATACTAATTTACCCTTTCCCTCATAAAGACGTTTCTGACGCCTCTGCAGCAGACGGCTTTTTGAAAACAGTGACAAAAGAAGAAATTGACACAATTTTTTCCTCTTTAAGTCATAGGTTATCCATTCAGTTATAAGAGATTTTCTAATTTTTGACAAAATATGTTCAAAGTCGTCTGCTTCAGAATTGTCGTATGAGGGAACGGGTGGTTAACCCTTTCCACAACATACAACAAATCAACAGCAGAAGATTATCTAAAACACCTTGACGGAAATATGAATTATCTATGTAAATAATACTTGAAAACATTGTGACAAACGGGAGAAGTTGCTCATTATGAGAAATTTCTTCTTTTGCCATTATGTTTTCAAAAGTTGTCCATTGCAGAGGCATCAAAATGTGCGTGCAATTGGGAAAGGGTATACATGAGATGCACTCCCTATCTAAAACCCTGAACTATATCTCATCCTCTAAACGAATTAAAAATTCATAACAATTTTATCGGATGAATAAGTTTAACACTTGCATAGTTACCTGGTCTCATACAGTTGGTGTGTATGGAAAGAGTTTTCCATTTGGTCATATCAAAACATTCAATTTTCAAAGTGGCTAAGTCTTAAGGAAACCTTTCCCACTTTAGAAACTTGTAGGCCACTTTTCAAGAATTTGCAGGCAGCAGATCTGCCAATACGTCAAATATGTGATGGATAGATAGACAAAAGGTACATCTTAAGTCCCCCACAACCCTTCAGTAGAACTGCTTCAGGACATAACAGGTTCTTCTAAGAATAAAAACACAGTGGGAAACCATGATTGCATTCAATAGGCAAGATTGATTGATTGGGGTTTAATGCCGTTTTCAACAATTTCTCAGTTATATCACGGTGGCCAGTTCACCTACTCATGCATTTCCTGGTTTTCTCACACCAGTACTCCACACAACAATCTTCCAAAGCAACTGGCTGCTTTTCCACATAGACTTAGCCCATTGGTGGAAGACGAATGACGCATATCGCATTGACTTTCATTGTCATTCGTCGGAAAGAAAGTTGGCCAAGCCGGGATTCAAACTCACAACCCCTGGATTGACAGCAAGCGTGGCTACCGACTGAGCTACCGGGGCTCGGCAGGTAAGAAAAACATTATGGTAACAGTTTGAAAGGATACGAGTGCCATTTATACCGGATATTTTGAAGTCATCTAATAACTGTACAGTCCTCTCTCTAAAGGGATCCTCTTCATCTGACTCTCGAACCTGGAAAAAATAAACAACTACAGTCAAACCTGTGCTAAAGACCACCTCAACCCTTTACCTCATACGACAATTCCGCAGCAGAAGGCTTTTCCCCTACTTTCCTCTACATTGTGAAAGTGTCCTCTTCAGTGAAGCAGGTACTTACAGACTAACAAGATGCAGCTATCTGTTAACTCTTTCCAACATACAACAAATCTGCAGCAAAAGACATTGAAATAATCTGGAGAAAACTATGTAAAATATTTGTATATATAACAATTACATTTCAGAATAGAGTTGCAAACATTTAGGCAAAAGGGAGAAATTGCTCTTTTAAGCAATTTTTCCTTTCGCCACGATGTTTTCAAAAGTCGTCTGCTTCACAGGCTTACAGAATTTGTCTATATGTGGAAAAGGTTTACAGCAGGACAAGGGATATGGACTGGTGTTGTCACATGTATATCCAGAACAATAAATAACAATCCTATTATTAAATGGCATTGCAAGACCATTTAAGTACACTAAAGCTTTTAGTTCTTCTCATATTCATTTCTGTTCCTGTTTGTATATGGAAATAGCAATTCCCTTTATTCTCTCTTTAGCCAGCAAATACCAACAGAAAAATGCACAGAAAAGATATTGAGGGCTTGGCGTGCGTGAAACAGTTGTAACTAAAAACCTATTTTGAAAACCCTGGTTTAGGGGCAATTTTGAGCCTTTTGTAAACAATGCAAATTTAGGTGCTATTGCTCAGAAAGAGCAATTTCTGAGCAATGGTACCTACATTTCCATTGCTTACCACGAAAAATTATTTAACGCTTATAAACACTTTATTGCAAGGTAATTATTACTTGGTAAAAAATTACCAATTTTAGTTACAACCATTTCACGCCAAGCTCTCAATATACAATGTATATATAGGTCAGTCCATCTGTATACTAAGATCTTCAGTCCTAATGTATTGATTAACCCTTTCCCTCATACGAAAATTCTGCAGCAGACGACTTTGAACATATTTTGTCAAAAAATAGAAAATCTCTTTAATTGGATGGATAACCTATGACTAAAAGTGGAAAACATTGTGGCAAAGGGAGAAATTGCACGTTTTGTGCAATTTCTTCTTTTGTCACTATGTTTTCAAAAATCCGTCTGCTGCAGAGGCGTCAGAAAGCGTCTATATGAGGGAAAGGGTTAAACTATTTTTGATATGGTATCCCCGTCCCGCATATAACAAATCAGCAGCAGATGACTTATGATAAAAATATCTAGGCAATAATTTGGAAAATCTCTGTAAATGACAAAAGTGAAAAACATTGTTGAACAGAAATTATAAAACCGTCTACTGCAGATGTCAGAGTTAAAATGAGTCTGCAAGTAGAAAAGGTTAAAGAATTTTCATTTTTCTAAAACATTTGATGAAAAAAATGTTACATCTCAAAATTTAGAGGCATTGAAACAGTATTGATTGATTGACTGATTGGGGTTTAACGCCTTTTTAACAATTTCTCAGTTATATCACGGCTGCTAGTTCACCTACTCATGCATTTCCTGGTTTTCTCACACCAGTAATCCACACAACAATCTTCCCAAGCAACTGGCTGCTTTTCCACATAGACTTAGCCCACTGGTGAAAGACGAATGACGCATTGACTTTTGTCAATCCTCGAAAAGAAAGTTGGCCGAGCCGGGATTCAAACTCACAACCCCTGGATTGACAGCCCACGTTGCTAACGACTGAGCTACCAGGGCTTGTAACAAAGGAAGGAAATGTTCATCATTAGCAAATCTTTTTCCCCATGATGTTTTCAAAAGTTATCTACTTCAGAGCTGTCACCTGTCAGCTATATCGAGAAAAGATTACAATAAACATTTTGAAAGTACAGTACTAATTTTGTTGTTAACCCTTTCCCACATACAACAAATCTACATTAGGAGACTTTGTTAACATAGTGACAAAGACCTGAAAATCTCCATAAAATATAGCTTATTTGTTAAATAACTATAGTTAAAAACATTGTGGCCAAAGGAGAAATTGCTCATCATGAGCAATTTCTCCTTTGGCCACAATGTTTTTGGAAGTCATCTGCTGCTTTTGCGTCAAAATGCTTCTGCAGGTGGGAAAGGGTTAAGCAAAAAGTTTGAAAAGCAGTTATTTTCTATCCTTTTTTTTAAAAATAATTGTCCTAAATATTCTCCAATACTATCGTTTCATCACCTTGTATTATATTTAATGATTTACAGCCTTATAGATTCCTATCACTTTATTTAACCAAGCATAACAATACACTCATATAACCACTGATGAGAGGAGAAAGGCAATTTAATTCTTATTGATTCAACCCTTTCCCTCATATAGACGCTTTTTGACGCCTCTGCAGCAGACAGCTTTTTGAAAACATAATGACAAAAGAAGAAATTGCTCAAAACAAGCAATTTCTCCTTTTGCCACAATGTTTTCCACTTTTAGTCATAGGTTATCCATTCAATTATAGAGATTTTCTATGTTTTGACAAAATATGTTCAAAGTCGTCTGCTGCAGAATTGTTGTATGAGGGAAAGGGTCAACTCTTAACCACATGCAGACCCATTTTGATGCTTCTCATTTTGCTACAATGCTTTTAACTCTATTTAATATTATAACCTTCATTTGTATTGTTTCAAAAAATGTACCTCCATATTTTCAAAGTCGTCTGCTGCAGGATTGATGTATGTGGGAAAGTTAGATTAGCTCTTACTTCACTTTTTCTTTGAAACGCCGGCAAAGATTGCTTTGGGAATCATTATGAAAATTGGAGGCCATACCTCAGTAGCAGCAATGCATTGAATTTCTACAATGTTTTTCTGTGATTTTAGACAGATATAATAACAAGAGGCCCATGAGGGCCTATGCTCTACTGGGATGGTTCTTTGGTCATTTTCAATCCAGAGCATGTATGGTGAAGATTGGATAGTAAATGGAGGCTCTATTGTGTTCACAAGCTGTTTTATAGCAATTTTGACAATTTCAAGGGCCATAATCCAGTCTTGCATGGGCGGATCTGGCTGGTTTGCAAAAGGAACCAAGCTCTAATCAATATTTAACTGCTATCTAAGTTTGGTGAAGATCGGATAGTAAATGGAGGCTCTATTGTGTTCACAAGCTGTATTATAGCAATTTTGACAATTTCAAGGGCCACAATCCAGTCATGCAAGAGCACATCTGGCTGGTTTTCTAAAGGAACCGAGCTCTCATCAATATTTAACTACTATCTAAGTTTGATGAAGATCAGAGAGTAAATAAATGGAGCCTTTATTGTGTTAATAAGCTCTATTATAGCAATTTTGACAATTTCAAGGGCCATAATTCAGTCTTACATGGGCGGATCTGGCTGGTTTGTAAAAGGAACCAAGCTCTCATCAATATTCAACTGCTATCTAAGTTTGGTGAAGATCGGATAGTAAATGGAGGCTCTATTGTGTTTACAAGCTGTATTATAGCAATTTTGACAATTTCAAGGGCCATAATCCAGTCATGCAAGGGCACATCTGGCTGGTTTTCGAAAGGAACCAAGCTTTCATCTATATTTAACTACTATTTAAGTTTTGTGAAGATCAGATAGTAAATGGAGCCTCTATTGTGTTCACAAGCTCTATTATAGCAATTTTGACAATTCCAAGGGCCATAATCCAGTCTTGCATAGGCAGATCTAGCCGGTTTTCGAAAGGAACCGAGCTGGTATGGATATTTAACTACTGTATAAGTTTGATAGAGACACAATCAAAACTGAAGACTGTATCGCGTTCACAAGCAATTGTTTAAGGACGCACCGACGACGGACACCACACCAAGGCATAAGCTTAGAGCTAAAAATCTGTATTGGAAATTATACAAATTGTCTTTTTATTTAAGTGATTTCTATAGAGACCACATTAATCTTAATTGGTGGAAATGTATCAACCTGTACAAATAATGTATTGGAAGTTCATTATTATCTTAGCAGCTACCCTTCATTCAAAGCCATTGGCAGACAGTTTTACAATTTTTCAATTACATTCTTCTCTTATTCAGCATCAAGCCCTAGAAAACTTTAAAGGCTACTTTGCAGGTTTACTGTGAACTCTGTTTTCCCCAGCAGTGAGCGAGCTCACCCATTGCTTAATGCCATACCCTGTTCTAAGTTCAGAATTAGAACAATACATCCTGTCAGTTGAAGGGTTTATACCTCCGTTATTAATTTAGTCAATAACATAAAAAGCCTCACCATATAAAACTAGAATGGAGTGCTCCGCGGAGCATGTGTGTCACCTGCACCTGCTCATTGAAAGTGTGACGAAAAAGTGTGATGGACAGACATACGCCGGACAAAGTAATCCCTAAGTGCCTACCATGCTATGCAGGGCGACACAAAAACAGCCTTCAGGACTCAGCCAGCTCTTTCACATATGCTGATCAGGGTCTTTTGTTTGTCAGTGAATTATTAAAACATTCTAGAAACTTTTAAAGAAAGGTAATGCTACATAACACTTGAGGCTGTAATCTTTATTGACATTCACTGATTACAAACATAAATTGTCCTGTTTTGTGGCATAAATCACCTGATAATCAATAACGTTTGATGCCTACAAATTTCCTCATATTGAGAAATTCTGTTGCACAAAGTCTCCTGGATAAAATACTAAAATTTCAAAAACATAATACTAAACCAGCAATTCGATGCATTATCAGAAACATTCAAAAATCTACCCTGGATGGAATTTCAAGCAAAAAATATGATGGAAAGTCTTTGGTGGATCTTGAAATTAAGTAACTATTTTGTATAACGCTCTGTTTTAATAAATTTTATGTTTTATCATTTAGGTGGTTGACACCAATTTGTTCTTGGTTTTTTTTTTTAAATTGTTTATTTCTTTTGTATGTATCTATAACTTAGTTGTACATAATGTATAGCATATTCTGATATTCACATCCACTATCATGTACTCAGTCATGTAAACAAGTAATGTTGTCATACTGGGTGAATTCTTGTCACATGAGTTGCGCTTAGATCTCATTTCCAAAAGACATCTATATATAGGCGTAACGTCGTTTTAAAAAAAAATTCAGTCATATCATGAAGGCCAGTTCACCTATTCATGTGTTTCCTGGTTGTCTCACACCAATGCTGCACACAATAGTCTTTCCAAGCAACTGGCTGCTTTTCCACAAAGACTTTTAGCCCATTGGTTGAATACGAATGACGCTTGTTGCATTGACTTTCGCCAAATGTCTGAAAGAATGTTGGCCAAGCTGGGATTTGAACAGACAGACCCTTGATTGACAGCCCAGTCGCTATCGACAGAGCTGGCGGGGCTCTGCTAAAACAGGGATATAACTGTTCAAAAGTCCTAATTTGAACCCATTACCCATTGTTGTGGGTACTCAAATGAGACAATTCGTTTTAGTACAGACATCATAGGATTTGGTTGGATGATAAGAGATATTGCTGGTAAAAGATATGTATACCCATCCTTATCTGGACCTCTGCAGTGATTCAATAAAGTCCATCTTTTCTGGATATCATTTCTCTTGGTAACAAAAACACATAGCATAAAGATACTCACACATCTTAGTAGTTTGATTTCATCCAGAGCTGTTTCTGTGTAATGTTGAGCGCTTTTCACAACCTTCAATGCCACAAACCTCTTGTCTCTGAAAATATAAACAGGTCATAGTAATTGTAGGGGCTACTACTTACAAGACTTAACCATTTCCCACTTATAGCATAACTGCAATAAACAACTTTAAAAACATTGAAAGAAAATAATCGAAAACCTTTAGAAGTGAAACTATTTTAGCAAAAGAGTTACAAATTCTGTGGAAAAAGGAGTTGCTCATTATGAACAATTTCTTCTTATGCCACAATGTTTTCCAAAGTAATTCGCTTCTAAAATCTGCGTCAAAAAGAGTCTGCAAAGTGAGAAAGGTATAAGGAGGAACCTACAGTATATAAACAATGTGTTGTAACCCATGTATTAATGCATTAGGCACAAACAGCATTTAATCCCTATCATGACAATATGAGGTAACCTGAAATGTTTTCCGTTAAATATATCCAGGTGTTTTATTTGTGGTAATTTTGAAATATGACCTATACCCATGGAATTGGGAATGTGTGGGTCTTTTTAGGGAACATTGGGAACTTTTTCATAAATAATATGCTTCTATGGAATCTGGATAATAAACCTGTATTGTATGTCTCTGTGAATAGACATTTCAAGGGAAATAACAGTTTTGTTTATATTTTCTTCTTTGTTTCCTTCTTTTTCTCTCGAATTTGTTATGAACTTCTGATTGGGAATTATTTTTATTGACAAATTGGGGGAAAAAAACATACTTTTTGCCATTGGGAACATGACCCATTAACGGCTATAAAAATGACACAAACTTTGAAACTGAAAGTTCGGTTGTATGCAATGTTTTAAAAAGTTGTCTACTAGAGAGGCATCAAATGTTGTCTGTAGAAGATTTTTGACGTTTCTCTTAACCCTTTCCCTCAAACAGACGCTTTCTGACGCTTCTGCAGCAGACAGCTTTTTTGAAAACATGGCGACAAAAGAAGAAATTGTTCAAGATGAGCAACTTCCCTTTTTGTCACCATGTTTTCAACTCTATTCAATCATTGTACTTTCATTTAAAGGGAGTTTCCTAATTTGTTCAGGTATGTTTTCAAAGTCGTCTGCTGCAGAATTGTCGTATGTAGGAAAGGGTTATGCCATAAAAGGTAAAACAGCCTTGTCCCCTGGCTGCCGTGTTTTTTTCGACCAATCAACATGGCGTAAAGGAATCTCATTAATTGACCAAAAATCTTCATACTTTCTCAAAGATGTTACAATTTTTTCTATCCAATATTTCTATTTTCAATGATAAATATTTTCCATGTATTCTCATATATATATATAAACAATTCCTCAACTAAACTTTGGATTTCCAGTTGTATTATACTTCTATTATATACTACGAATGCAATTGATAAGGAAAATCAGGTAAATGAGTAAAGGAAAAAGAACTCCTAATGCCATGAAGAAAAGATTTAGTAGGTTCATATTATTAGCCTAACAAACTTGGAAATCCTCAATTCCAAGAGATCAATATTGTGTCACAAACTTGGCATCGATACATAAATTGTTGATCGTATAAGGACAGTGAACCCTTTTGATCTCATTAACTAATGAAGCTGAGTTAAATAGTATCTGAAGACTCTTTCAAATGCAAAACACGGGAACATTGTTATTTAGCCTTAAATATTTTAGGGATAATGAGGGAATTTCTCCACTTCCATACATGCTTTGTATAATAATCTGCCGCAGATATTTTAATAGTCTTAATATATGACAAGAATTCAACTGAAATATTCATAATATGAAACATTTTATCTGCTGTGTGTTTGTAAACATTCAACAAGAGGCCCAAGAGGGCCAGTATCGCTCCACGGCCATAAGGCAAAAATAAAATCTCCAAACAGCCCTGCCCCGTGGTGGCTATTTTTTTTACCAACCACCATGGCTTAAAGGAATCTTGTAGAGTGTCACCAAAGGAATGTTTCTGCAAAATTATTTGAAAATATGCCTGACACTTTAGGAGGAGAAGATTTTTTAAGTTTTCACTATGGTCATATAAGTCAAAATAGCCCCGCCCTCTGGCGGCCATGTTTTTCGACCAATCAACATGGCTTGAAGGAATCTGATAGAGGGTCACCCAATGAAAATTTCTACAAAATTATTTGAAAATCGGCTGAACACTTTCGGAGAAGAAGATGTTTTAAGTTTTCACTATAGCTATATAACGCAAAAAAGCCCCGCCCCCTGGCGGCCATGTTTTTCGCCCAATCAACATTTCTTGAAGGAATCTAATTAAGGTTCACACAAGGAACATTTCTACAAAATTATTTGAAAATCGGCCTGACACTTTTGGAGGAGAAGATTTTTTAAGTTTGCTCTTTAGCCATATAGGCAAAATAGCCCCGCCCTGTGACGGCCATGTTTTTTTACCAATCAACATGGCTTGAAGGAATCTGATAGAGGGTCACCCACGGAACATTTCTACATAATTATTTGAAAATCTGCTGAACACTTTTTGAGAAGAAGATTATTTAAGTTTTCACTATAGCTATATAAGGCAAAAAAGCCCCGCCCCCCCTGGCGGCCATGTTTTTCGCCCAATCAAAATTTCTTGAAGGAATCAAATAAAGGGTCACCCAAGGAACATTTCTACAAAATTATTTGAAAATCGGCCTGACACTTTCGGAGAAGAAGATTTTTTAAGTTCTCACTATTTTTTTCTTTCGGTTGCCATGGAAACCAGAATTTTGAATGGATCAAAAAAATTTGAAGGAATTTAGTAGAGGACATTGAGAGGATGCTTCCCATGAAGTTTCAACCAAATTGGCCAAGTGGTTAGGGAGAAGAAGTCGTTTAAAGGAAAAAGTTAACGCACGCACGCACGCACGACGGACAATTCGCCATGACATAAGCTCGACTGGCTTTCAGCCAGTGGAGCTAAAAAGGAAAACAAGAAGTCAGCATAAAGCCATATGAATACTCAAACAAGCAGCATCAGATAAACTGTGGTCTATTTAACCCTTTCCCTCATACGACAATTCTGCAGCAGACGACTTTGAACATATTTTGTCAAACAAGAGGGCCATGATGGCCCTTGAATCGCTCACCTGATTTTTTATTTTTTTTCACTTTAGCTATATAAGCCTCGCCCCCTGGCAGCCATAGTTTCCGACCAATCAACTTGGCTCGAAGGAATCTGATAGAGGGTCACCCTAGGAACATTTCTACAGAATTATTTGAAAATCGGCCAGATGATTTTTTAAGTTTGCACTATAGCCATATAAGGCAAAATAGCCCCCCCACCCCCCCCCCCCCCCCCCCCCCCCCCCCATGGTGGCCATGTTTTTCGACCAATCAACATGGCTTGAAGGAATCTGATAGAGGGTCACTTAAGAAACATTTCTACAAAATTATTTGAAAATCTGCCAACCAATTTGGGAGAAGAAGAATTTTGAAGTTTTTTCGGTTTCGTTGCCATGGAAACTAGAATTTTGCATGGATCCCAAAAATTTGAAGGAATTCTGGTGAGGTCAATGAGAGGATGCTTTCTGTGAAGTTTCATCCCAATTGACCCACTGGTTACTGAGGAGAAGATGTTGAAGATTTTTTAAGTTTTCACTTTGGCCATATAAGGCAAAATAGCCCCGCCCCCTGGGGGCCATGTTTTTTTACCAATCAACATGGCTTGAAGGAATCTGATAGAGGGTCACCAAAGGAACATTTCTACAAAATTATTTGAAAATCGGCCTTACACTTTCGGAGGAGAAGATTTTTTAAGTTTTCACTATAGCCATATAAGGCAAAATAGCCCCGCCCCCCCTGGCGGCCATGTTTTTCGACCAATCAACACGGCTTGAAGGAATCTGATAGAGGGTCATCCAAGGAACATTTCTACAAAATTATTTGAAAATCTGCCAACCAATTTGGGAGAAGAAGAATTTTGAAGTTTTTTCGGTTTCGTTGCCATGGAAACCAGAATTTTGCATGGATCCCAAAAATTTGAAGGAATTCTGGTGAGGTCAATGAGAGGATGCTTTCTGTGAAGTTTCATCCAAATTGACCCACTGGTTACTGAGGAGAAGAAGTTGACGCACGACGGACGACGGACGCCGGACAAAAGGCGATCACAATAACTCACCTTGAGCAAAGCTCAGGTGAGCTAAAAATAGAAAATCTCTATATTTGAATAGATAACCTATGACTAAAAGTGGAAAACATCTGTAGCCAAAGAAGAAATTGCCTGTTTTGAGCAATTTCTCCTTTTTTGTCTCTATGTCTTCAAAAAGCTGTCTGCTGCAGAGGTATCAGAAAGCGTCTATATGAGGGAAAGGGTTAATCCTTTTTTTATGATAACAGAAAGGAGTATCGGAGTGGAATATGGGGGCTACAAAGATAACTTTTCATTAGAAGTTACTGCTTACATTCAATTGCGTATAGTGACATCAGTAGACTAAAGCAATCCAATTTAATGTCAGTTTGTAGGGCCAAGTCATCTTACAGAAACATTTTTCTACAATTTTATCAATATTGGATCTGCATTCTCATCGACACAACAATCAATAGTACACGTTTGCTATCTATAGACATTACAAAATAGTAAGTCTTCTTTAATATGTCTATGCATTGCATGTGACCAGAAAAATGAGTATCCAATTCCAGTGCTTGGTCATCTTGGCAGGAGTGAAGGACACAACTTTGCCTTTTTGGTTATCCCGATTACATGAAACACTTGTAGGCAGAGCAGTAGTAACTCTCTTACCTTTTCTCCCTCTTTCCCTCATATAGATGCAGCAGACGGCCTTTTGAAAACATAGTGACAAAAGAAGAAATTGCTCAAAACGAGCAATTTCTCCTTTTGCCACAATGTTTTACACTTTTAGGTTTTTAGGTTATCCATTCAATTATGAGATTTTCCATTTTTGTATCAAAAATATGTTCAAAGTCGTCTGCAGCAGAATTTTCGTATGAGGGAAAGGGTTAAATAAGAAACATATTTATTAGGTAACAAATTAAATACATGTTCAAGCAATCTCCCTAGAGCTACAAGTAAAACAAAGCAGCATGGATCAGAGGTGAATTGCTATAGTTTTAACATTTCCTTGCCTAGCACTGTTTCAAATTCTTAAAATCATTAGCAAGCACTGCGTAATTTGTCACTTTTTGAAATATATGTACTGTTGAAAATGACTTCGATTGATTGATTGGGTTCAACACCCATTCAAAAAAATGTTTCAGTCATATCATGGGGGCCAGTTCACTTTACCATGCATGCGTTTCCTGACTTTTCTTACAACCAGTACTCACATAACAGTCTCTCCTGGTAGAGAAACAAATGATGTGTGTTGCATTTACTTTTGCCAAACGTTGGAATGAATGTTGGCCTACATGGGGTTCAAAAACTCACCACCCCTGGATTGACAGCCCCAATTGAAAAGTCGCTAAACCTTGATGGAAATAACTAAAATTCCAAAGGCCAACTGACATCATATAACTAGAAATATCACTGAAGGTGATGAATACCCCCAGCTGGTGCCTGACAATATACATATATATGAGAAATTCAAGGGGCCGTAACTCATTTAAAAATAATTTCAGTGCAACACACCGACACTATGCACAACTAGTCTTGGTATCAATTATTTCTTGTGAAGTTATATTGAATTCTGACCAAGGGTTGCTGAGAAATAGTGTTCACAAGAAATGTCCACAGACCAATGGACCGACAAACCGACCGTCAAGCGTGACTCCTATATAGCCCCCATATACTATGTATCTGGGGGTATAATTATAGGGAATCAAACAGTAAAGCATTGTTCTCATTAATTATAGCATAGTGCCAATAAATTGTATAAACTGTATGATAAGAGGGATATTATCGAGATAATTGGAGGGTTATTTATATGAATATCCATGGAAATATGGAACCAAGGAACACATGAGCCACATTACAGTAAATCAAACCACGAGGCTATTGCGCTACATCTCAGTCTGATCTGGTTCTGCACTGTTGTTTAACCCTTTCTCACATACAGTTGATTTATCATATCTCTGCAGCAGACAGCTTTTGAAAACTTGCTCATAATGAAATAACCATTATTTTTGTCTAGATCTTTTTAACCCTCTCCCTCATATAGATGTTTTCTGACGCCTCTGCAGCAGACAGCTTTTTGAAAACATAGTGACAAAAGAAGAAATTGCTCAAAACGAGCAATTTCTTCTTTTGCCACAATGTTTTCCACTTTTAGTCATATCCCCTTTTAGTCCTTTCAATTATAGAGATTTTCTATGGTTTGACAAAATATGCTCAAAGTCGTCTTCTGCAGAATTGTCGTATGAGGGAAAGGGTTAAAGTTGTCTGCTGCAGATTTGTTGTATCATTGCTCAGGTGAGCTAAACATGGTAAGCTTTGAAAACATCTGAATATAAGCACACATTCAAAATGGTGAAGTAAATAAAATGAGGTATAAAACATAATTGTTAAGCTGATTGATTTAAAAAGGCTTTGTTTATATCACTATTTTCATTAACCAGGACTGTAACAGAATACACTGCTACTTTGTTCAAATTTGTCTAATTGAGGGGCTGTAAAACAGGAGTCAAAGAAGCTATCTGCTATTAATCCCAATCAAGATATTTTGCTCATTAAATTTGCGTAAAGATCGAAGAAGATTGGTTGATAATTTTCGCAACCAGACACGGCTTATTTGGTCAAATTTTGACATTTCATGAGCCATAACTTTGGCTTGACTGGACCAAACTGGCTAGGTATGAAACTTGGTCAAGGTGAAATACCGAGGAATATTCACTTTAAAGTTCGAAGAAGATCTGATCAAACTGTTCACAATGAAAGAGAATAACTTGGATGAACATTGACATCCCCACCCACTTGGCTATCCCAATAATGTTATGTCTATGGTCAGGCATTATGATAAGGAGACAATGTTGAAAACAAAATTGTTTTCAACTTTGTACTTCTTCTTTCCAGAATATACTACTTATTCCACTGATGTTTTCAAAATTAATGGACTTAAGTAAAATATTAACCCTTTCCCACATACAACAAATTGGCAGCAGATGACTTAGAAAACATCGCGGCGAAAGGTGAAATTGCTCATCATGAGCAATTTCACCTTTTGCCACAATATTTTCAAAAGATGTTTACTCATGTAGAAGCATTGGAAAGCCTCTGTATTTGGGAAACGGTTAATAATATGCTGTAGACAGAAAATCTGTATCAAGATGAAGAATTCCTACTCTCCCATCTGTGATCAATACCGGGTCTGTTTGAATAACTGCCTGATCAACAGATCCCCCCATCAAATCATACTACCCTTCACCTAATAACACATAGATTATTACATCTCTCTCAAAGGCTTTGAAATCCCTGACCATCGTAACAACTGGGAAGTGTCTTAAAGTGAAACATTCCGAGTAATGACTTTAAACTAACACCCCCATACCCAGACTAATTACAACTGATAAATATCAGAGAATAACTCAGTAAACACATGTTAAATGCAAGCATGTCTAAATGCCCATCAGATTTAGAACTAACTTTAGACAATTTCATCGAATGAAAAGCAAAGGATGCAAAGAGCAACTTTTTAAAGCAGATTTTGTGTTTGTTTAGTTGGGGTTTAACTCGATTTTCAGCCGCGACTGGGGATCGAATCCCTTTGTATGTTGGAAAGGGTTAAATCTGATATTCAGCAAAAAAAAAAATGCTTGTAACTAATAATATATTTACTCCACAAGCTGGAACAATATTTCAGGTCATAGCATGTTGACTACATCCTACAATGTAACCCCTTTCCCCCATGCAACAACACTGCAGAAGACAACTCTGAAAATATCTAGGCAAAAATATTGAAAAATACATTAAAATGAAAAATAAACTAGAACTATCACTGAAGATGATAAATACCCCCTAAACAGCACCTTGACCTACACCATAACTTAATTTGTAAAAGGGCCATAACTCTGTAAAATATCATGCAATTGTAACCCCTTTAGGATATGCACATCTCCTCTTGGTATAGAAGCTTCATGTAATATTTTATTGAATTCCATAAAGTGGTTTGTAAGAAATAGGCCGGAAAAAATATGGCTTCCGACCGACCGAATGACAGACAGACTGCCTGACACAGTGACTCCTATATACCCCCCTCTTCTTCGAAGGGGGTATAATAATTTGAAAGAGTTGAAACATTGTCATAAAAGAAGAACATTCTCATTATGAGCAATTTCTCCTTTGGTCACAATGTTTGCAAAGGTCATCTGGTACATAAGCATCAAAAAAGAACTCAAAATCTGGACAATTCTGGGAGAATTTTGAAGCAATATCAGACAGACTTTATACATTTATTACCAGCTCCTTCTGTCTTGCCATCTTGCTCAAAATAGTTTATTAATAAGTTGCTGGATACAGTGAGTTTAAGTAATGAAAAGTTGATTCAATAAAGTGTAAG
Organism: Serripes groenlandicus; assembly: GCA_031761405.1. Classification (NCBI taxonomy): domain Eukaryota; kingdom Metazoa; phylum Mollusca; class Bivalvia; order Cardiida; family Cardiidae; genus Serripes; species Serripes groenlandicus. Next base: position 78,387,618 of record JASEVX010000007.1, read on the forward strand.
ACTCAACGCATAGATATACAGGTTGGTTATAAGCAATATAGGGTTTGTTAAACGATTACAGAATAATATTCAAAGAATGAAGAATCAGACAAAGTTAGGGGACTATCACAGCTGAACAGCTGCATCTTCTGTCAATTTATCTTTTAAGAAGATTGAACAGTCTTCAAAAATATAATTTAACTCTTTATCGTTTGGTCATTCGAAATCAAATTTCCCTTTCTATCAAAGTAATGAACAGCATTAAGCCCACACAATACTATACAGTCAAACATTTATGTCTCAAATATTGTTGTACTCTCCTAATTAACCTTAATAATGCACCAAAAAAAACACAATACAAAATAAGAACAAATTATCTCAACTTTAACTGAAAAGATCAATAACATAAATTCAGATATTTTTGCAGGGTTTCTTTTAAACACTTTCATAAAATCCCTACCCAAGATTTCTTAAACAAAAAATTGGCAATATGTCACATACATATATACCTTCAAGAATTTGTTAAGGAACTTATGTTGCTTACAAACACTCAATTACATACAGTTAAACAGACAGTCACAAACTGACAATAGAGAGGTGATCCAAAAGTGTCACGCAGCTGGGGCAGGCAACACAAAAAGATAGCAATCAAGGTCAAATATCAAAATATAAACTTAAAAACTTTCATTCAAAACAAACAGTTCAATGGAAGAAGGACAAACCAAAACACTCCTTCTTAACTCACTCCCCCGGGATGAAATTTGGGTATTGTGAACATTTGCTTCGGGATTTGATTTTTTAAGAAATTTAATTATTACGATTGAATCATGATGTATGTGTTACAGACAGCGACTGCCAAGCCATGTTTTTTTTCCTAGAAAATACATCAACTGTACGAGCAAGGAAAATGACCAAAGGGCATTTGGCAGCGTTCATAGATTTTTAGAAAACAAGCTTAGAAAGTTTGAATTGATCTGACAGCAAAATGTCTACTTCTATGATGAGACATCTTTTACCATTCTGTAAAAAGGAAAATGGATTGTTTTAATAGCATAAAGTTTGCAATTCATACCTTAAAGTCCCCATTTCAGGGTTCAACTTTGTATGTTTGAAGTTTCACGCCGCTTTCAACAATTTTTCCGAACTTACATAACAGCGGTTCCTGGGTAAGTTACCAGTACTACTGGTCCATTTATCCCTACACCAACCAGTGAGTCAGTCCTAATGCTAACAACACAATCCTGAGCGCCAAGGAGGGAAAGTGATAACTGGACCACTGAGGCGATCGTCCAACTTTGTACCAGACAACACTATAATTACAAGAGTGTTTGAAGGAACTCATGTGTCAACTCTTAGTGAAAGATGGATGGTTGGACAAAGGAGAAGTAATCCCTGTGGCACCTAGCTGCCTTGTTAACCCTTTCCCTCATACGAGAATTCTGCAGCCAACGACTTTGAACATAGTTTGTAAAAACATAGAAAATCTCTATAATTGAATGGATAACCTATGACTAAAAGTTAAGCAATTTCTTCTTTTGTCACTATGTTTTCAAAAAGCCGTCTGCTGCAGAGGCGTCAGAAAGCGTCTATATGAGGGAAAGGGTTAAAATGTTAACCCTTTCCAACATACAGTAAATTGGCAGCAGACAACTTTGAAAACAGCTAGTCAGAAATATTGGAACTCTCTATAAATGAGAGAAGAAATATTGAATAAATGAGCAATTTCCCCGTTTGACACAATTGTTTTCTAGAGTCATCTGCTGCAGAGGCATCAGAAAGTGTATATATGTGAGAAAGGACTAACTGGGCTCTTGGAGTAACAGAAATAAGACAAACAGTAGCAACTTGTAACTGCATAAAAATAAACAAGAGGACCATGATGGCCCTGGATCGCTCATGCGAGTTATGCAATGTTATTTGTCATGCCAACCACAATAACTCATTTTGCGGAAAGCTTAGCTACTTCCAGAAGCCCAAGAGGACCAGTATAGCTCCAATGCCTTCAAGGCAAACCCTGGTGGCTATGTCTTGACCAATCAACATGGCTTGAATGAATCAATTACAGGGTCACCCAAGGACGAAAATTATTTGAAAATCAGTCTAATACTTTCCAAAGAGATTATATTTTAAAGTTTTCACTATAGGCATATGAAGCAAAACAGCCCCGTTTCACCATTGCCATATAAGGCAAACTTAACTGGCAGTCATATTTTTTGACCTATCAACATGGCTTGAAGAAATCCGATAGAGGATCATCCAAGGATCATTTCTACAAAATTATTTGAAAATCAGCCAACCAGTTTAGGAGAATATTCTTTTTAGTTTGTAATTTTTGGTTGCCATGGAAACCATAGTTCTACACTATTAAACAAATTGAAGGCATTTTGGTAGGACATTGAGAGGATGCTTGTTGTGACGTTTCATCCCAATTGAGCCCCTGGTTTCAGAAGCAGATTATGACGCACAGACACAAGACAAAGGGTAATCACAGTGACACGCCTTGAGCTAAAAACAACCAGGCTTAAAGAAACTTAACAAAGAGAAATGTCTTTAGAACAGTATGAATGTCCCTACTTACTCTTCTGCCCTGAAATCATGACAAACTTGGTAATTAGTATATAGACGACCATCAAAACCAATAATGTAAAACAGGTTTCATTCTCGTAAGATTTATTTTCACTGCGAATATTGAACAGAATTTTCGAAAATCAGAAAATAAGCTACTTTAGCTTATTTGTTGATTAAAAGTATGTAAAATAATTTGTAACGAGAAGACTGCATTCTACCTCGAGTGTTGACAATTTCGTACAAACCAGTTGCGCGTTATATTAGAGTTTGTTACACATAGCCTCTCATTAATTAGGCTGCTTGAACAATATAGTCCCAATAACGTGAATTAAAAAAAACTTGTGATTTTCATATTAACATTGTTTCAAATTTAACACACAAAATAATAGTTATATCAGGAAACAAGTCCAGCCAAATCTCTGCAGACAGCCTTATTCATTTCCCAAATACCATACATCTGCTGCAGACAACTTTGAGAACATCTACAAATGAGATTGTATTTGCAGAACAGACTGGAAAATATTGTGGCATTTTACAACAATGTTTTACGAACAATCAGAACAGCAGAGGAAGTGTGCAAGCCCTAGCTTTTTTTACTTTTACCTTCGTAGACCTATGGTGTTTGCATCTTTGACCTGCTTCAATCTTAATTCCATTACAAATCAGATACTTTGAAAAACACTCATCCATGTCCACCATGGTCGTGTGATGGAGAAAAACAATTTGAAGAAATGAGAAACTGCTGATTAGGAGCAGCCTTTCATTGACCCACAATGTTTTAAGGATGTCCGTACTAGGAATATGTTAACTATTATATGTTAACTATTATGCTGAATTAAATTCTTGGTTAGACCACAGAAAGATGCAGTGACAGAAAACTTTCTTGAAAATAAAACAGTGCTGCAAGCAGCACTAATAGTTTACCATTAAGTTTTCTAGATAAGTAGAAGGCAACTGGTCTATTCTCTAATATGTATTCTTCAACTATATTTAGCCCCATGTTGTTTGTACTCAAAAACAATAGTCTTGGTGAGATAATTCTTTTTAATAACCCACAAAATGGAGTTTTGATGTAAAATAAAGATCATGAAATATGCCCTATAAATCTTGAGCTCAAACTCTATTTCACATTAACCCAGTAATTCACAGTAAACTTTTAACAACAATGGTAACTCAATATATATATATGTTTGGACTGGAGTCACTAGTTTTGCAATCAGGGGGTACAGTAGACATCAAATTAAAAGGGATAATATTTTACTTTATACCACATCTCAGATATATTGGATACTGATCTTAATAAATCTGGTAATTGACAAAGAAGTCCGGGTTGGGAGGGGGATCCTAGTTAAACAGAGCTTAGTTACACATTACTGTTGAACGCACTGACAGAAACCCATTTGTTTTTCAGACATAAAACAAATTAGGTTGTCACCTATAGTCTTTCTTCATCTAGAGATTTGTGATTTCATTTTGTAGTCAGTAATGATCAAGGTTACTTGATATTGGTACTGTTTACACTTTTAAACTGAAAATATGTGGACAAGAATGCCAATGCAACAGAAAAGATATGCAAGAATTTTAAAGAGAAACAAGTGAAATTCATTATGAACATAATTTATGCCTAAGATTTTTTTTCCCAAGAAAGATTAATAAAATAATATATTTCAATGATTTCTATTGAGTCAAGATAACACATTACCCTGAGAAAGTAGCTTTTCATGCCTCCACAGCATTAGCTACTGAAAACAAGGGTGAGAAAAAATCAATCCATCATAACGTTGTGCCATTTTTCTTAATTTTATTAAAAACTGTTTTCATTTTGTACAAAAATATTATTTTGTCAATAGGTTAAGTCATAACGTTTCCATTTCACTTATCCAACCTTGATACTGTTTACACTGTTTCTTAACCCTTTCCCTTATACGACAATTCTGTAGCAGACGACTTTGAACATATTTTGTCAAAACATAGAAAATCTCCATAATTGAATGGATAACCAATGACTAAAAGTGGAAAACATTGTGGCAAAAGGAGAAATTGCACATTTTGTGCAATTTCTTCTTTTGTCACTATGTTTTCAAAAAGCCGTCTGCTGCAGAGGCGTCCGAAAGCGTTTATATGGGGGAAAGGGTTAAGTTGCTTTAACCGATTAACAGTCATATGTGATGTCCAACAGCTATATGGCATGGCATACAACAATGAGCTCAATATTTCACAGTATCAACATCAATTATTATGTACAAAAGATTTGGCAAAATTAACCCTTTCTCACATACAACAATTCTGCAGCAGACGACTTTTGAAAAACATGGTGACAAAAACCCGAAAAATCTACATAAAAAATAGTTTAATTGTTAAATAAAGTTGAACATATTGGGCCAAAGGGGAAATTGCTCATCATGAGCAATTTCACCTATGGTCACAATGTTTTTAAAAGTCGTCTGCTGCTATCGCGTCAAAATAAGTCTGCAGGTCCTTTGGTAATACTTCTACTTGTAAGTGAAACACATTTCGCCTTTATCTTAACTTCATTTAAAAGAATTTTAAAGATCTCTACATTATGACAATACTGGATACAGTTCTATGACTCAATCAAGACCAAATACCAAACAGATATACATGACATAAGAGTTTCATCACATTGAGGGACATAACTCTTGTATTACTTTGTGAATGCCAAAACCATACTCGGATGAACATTTAACCCTTTCCCTCATATGACAATTCTGCAGCAGACGACTTTGAACATATTTTGTCAAAACATAAAAAATCTCTAAAATTGAATGGATATATAACCTATGACTAAAAGTGGAAAACATAGTGGCAGAAGGAGAAATTGTTCGTTTTTGAGCAATTTCTTCTTTTGTCACTATGTTTCCAAGAAGCCCATCTGCTGCAGAGGCGTCAGAAAGCGTCTATATGAGGGAAAGGTTAATCCATTATACACCCAATTACCCAGTGTACCATTAAATGTATATAACAGACTGGTCTACGAGTCTGGCCTGTCTTTCAGACTTCATGGATATACTCCGAAACACAAACATATTAGATCTCATGCCATATTCTCAGCCACTTAATTTAAACCATTCCCACATGTATATAGACACTTTCTGACGCCTCTGCAGCAGACGACTTTTGAAAACATGGTGCCAAAAGGAGAAATGCTCATGATTAGCAATTTCCTCATAAGCCACCATGTTTTCACCCCTTTGCAACATTGATTAAATAACTTAAATAAACTTTCATTTATAGAGGTTTCCATATTTTTGCCTAAATGTTTTGAAAGTCGTCTGCTGCAAATTTGCTGTATGTAGGAAAGGGTTAAATCAAGCATAGAACACTTCCAGCCACCTATAGTAACTACATACACATGTATAGTACATGGAGATGTGTCTATTTTGCCCAATAAACCCTATAATTTTTGACAAATAGATGCATCTTTATATTTCTCAACCATGAAGTTTCAATTGTAAACAATATTAACCCTTTCCCACTTTTTGAAAACATCTGGGCAAAATTATGGAAAATCTTTATAAACGAAATTATAATTATTGAATAAAGTTGAAAATATTGTGGCAAACTGAGAACTTTATTGAGCAAAATCTCCAATTGCAACAATATTTTCTGAAGTCATCTGCTGCAGATGCATTTAAATGTGTCTTCAGGTAGGAATTAAAGGGTTAAACCTTATCCCATTGAATAACAATAATCATCAACCCTAAATTTTGAAAAGTTTTTATGTGTTTCTGCTCATGATAAGCAATTTCGGCTTTTGCCACAATGTTTTCAACTTTATTCAATTATTAGTTGTATTAACAGAGATTTTTCATATTTTATACAAGATGTTATCAAAGGCGTCTGCTGTAAATTTGTTGTATGTGGGAAAGGGTAAATATTGATAAATGAGTGGCGAACAAAGCAGACCAAGATTATACTGAACATGGTCTACATCGTTTGCAATTGAAAATTAAAACCGAGTTTGGGTTAAATCCTTGCCAGTTTGCAAAATTCTTACAACGCTTGGCATAATCTTAACAATAGATATTCTTCTGCGTTTCCTTTAATAAAGTGGTTAAGAAGAAAGTTAGTACAACTCGTGACAAGACATTGCCAGACAAAATGTATCCAAAGTCCACTAACTGCCATGTTTAGAATGTAAGAAATCGATCATCCCCTATTCATAATGTACCATAACTTAGTTGTTGATAGAATCGAATTTTCAAAGGTTTTGGCGCAGAAAACATTGTAAGAAAAGGATAAAATTGACAATTTAATGAACTCATTTAATCTAAATTACTAAAATACTTTCAGTCTTTACTGTTTACCTCACAAGATATTTCCAAAGGCATCTTTCTGCTTTAAGCATATCTTGAGACAAAAAAGAGTTATATCTAGAATACCGAAAGAATTATTTTGATGCTGATTTTCAAAACATTGGGCGAAAAAGGAAAACTGACCATTTCTAACCAACAGTTACTGTAGAACAGGAAACGGTAAACCCTTTCCCTCATATGACAATTCTGCAGCAGACGACTTTGAACGTATTTTGTCAAAAAACAGCAAATCTCCATAATTGAATGGATAACCTATGACTAAAAGTGGAAAACATTGTGGCAAAAGGAGAAATTGCACGTTTATATGAGGGAAAGGGTTAAAAATAAAATTCCAATAGTGTAGCTCAGTATCGTTCATTTAATGCCATGTACTTAAAGGGCTCTAGATAAGGGGTGCAACTCACTTGCTTAAATCTTTATTTGGTCTTCAAACCCTATGTTGTGGGTACTCATAGGAATCATTTAGTTAGACTAAGACAATTCCCTAGATACCCACAACATAGGGTATAAATAAATAGTAAGTGAGATATTTTTGGACAAAGACCCATTTACTCCTTTATCTAAACTTCTGTACTTATATTTCAGTAAAGGGTTGAGTGTAAACCTGCTAATTACAAAGACACCATTGTACATTTCATAAGCATTGTTATCATCAATATCAACACTATTGTTCCGTCTTATTTCCGTCAACTCTTTCTTCCCCCCAGACAAACATCCTTTCAATGTCAAGGGTAACATGTTGAGGATAATATTGGGTCTATTATACATAATTTGTTCAAGTGAATGATTCTGACATAACTTTTGATATCATACAGTCAATAGGCGAGATAAACGAACCAGTCCCAGGAAACCTACCTTCAACAATTAACCCTTTCCCTCATACGACAATTCTGCAGCAGACGACTTTGAACGTATTTTGTCAAAACATAGAAAATCTCCATAATTAAATAGATAACCTATGACAAAAAGTGGAAAACATTGTGGCAAAAGGAGAAATTGCACGTTTTGTGCAATTTCTTCTTTTGTTACTATGTTTTCAAAAAGCCATCTGCTGCAGAGGCGTCAGAAAGCGTTTATATGAGGGAAAGGGTTAAAATTGACCCACTACCTCAAAATTAAAAGAATTTAACCCTTTCCCACATACAACAAATCAGCAGCAGACGACTTTGATAACGTCTAGGCAAGCAAAAGCACAGAAAATCCCTTTCAATGAAAGAACAATAATTGATATGACTTGAAAACATGGTGACAAAAGGAGAAAAGTCGCTTTTAATGCCATGTTTTCTGTCTGCTGCAGAGGTTTCAGAAAGCGTCTAAATGAGAGAAAGGGTTAAGCAAGAAATTTGACCCAGACAAAAGCCAATCACAACTAGAAATATCACTGAAGGTGATGAATACCCCCAGCTGGTGCCTGACAATATACATATGTATGAGAAATTCAAGGGGCCATAACTCATTTAAAAATAATTTGAATGCAACACGCCGACAATATGCACAACTAGGCTTGGTATGAATCATTCTTGTGAAGTTATATTGAATTCTGACCAAGGGTTGCTGAGAAATAGTGTTCACAAGAAATGTCTACAGACCAACAATATATGAGAAATTTAAGGGGCCATAACTCATTTAAAAATAATTTCAGTGCAACACCCCAACAATATGCACAACTAGGCTTGGTATCAATCATTCTTGTGAAGTTATATTGAATTCTGACCAAGGGTTGTTGAGAAATAGTGTTCACAAGAAATGTCTATATACCAACTATGTATGAGAAATTCAAGGGGCCATAACTCATTTAAAAATAATTCCAGTGCAACACGCCGACAATATGCACAACTAGGCTTGGTATCAATCATTCTTGTGAAGTTATATTGAATTCTGACCAAGGGTTGCTGAGATATAGTGTTCACAAGAAATGTCCAGACCAACGGACCGACCGGCAAGCGTGACTCCTTTATAGCCCCCATATACTACGTATCTGGGGGTATAATAATACAGGAATTTATGAATGAGTAGAAAACATTTGTGACAGAGATTATGCTCATTGGGAGTAATTCCCAAACAGAAACTAGTCATTTAGAGCAGTTTTTCCCCCCTTTTTCTGCCAATGTCTACAAAAGTCATTAGTATCAAGAAGGTTCATGAATGCTTTAATAACTAATTGGCAAACAGGAAATATCCGGAAAAGAGGCCTAGAAGCTAATCTGGTCAGATATCCATGAAGGTTGATTTTCCCGTGGTTTAAATAATGTTCAACTTACTGTAGATCCCAGCACAACCAGACTGTGGAGAAATGTCCCCATCCTAGCTTTCTAACCACATGATATCTGTTATTAAAGAGATCTCCTATCTTCACTGGGTGATATCCACCTGAAAAAAGAAAACAAGAGTAATGATATCTTCAGTTGAAGTACTTTCAGCACTTTTCCTTTGCAACAGACGACTTATGAAAACATTGTGGCAAAAGAAGGAATTACTCATAATGAGCAATTTCTTCATTTGCCACAATGTTTTCATCTTATCAATTATTAAACTTACAAAGGTTTTTCATATCTATGCCAATATATTTTCTAAGTTGTCTACTGTAGATTAACCTTTTACCTCATACGACAATTCTGCAGCAGACGACTTTGAACATATTTTGTCAAAAAGTAGAAAATCTCTATAATTGGATGAATAACCTAAAAGTGGAAAACATTGTGGCAAAAGAAGAAATTGCTCGTTTTGAGCAATTTCTTTTTTTGTCACTCCGTTTTCAAAAAGCTGTCTGCTGCAGAGGCGTCAGAAAGCGTATATGTGAGAGAAAGGGTTAAAACAAGTTCTAGTTTATAGGTATCAGAGCTCCAAACAAGACTTCTCCCATGAGTTCTAAACCTTCACTGGCCTCCAAATCCTATAGTATGGGTACTCAAAAATCTTCTCACTAAGACTATACTGTCGAGTATCAACAATATGGTGTTTTTAAAATTGTTTGAGAGGCCAACTCCAGCTTAACAAGAACCCTAGGTACATTAAGTTGACCCTTTCCCTCACATGACAATTTAGAAGTAGATGACTTTGAACATATTTTGTCAAACAAGGGAAAATCTCTATAATTGAGTGGAAAACATGGTGACAGGAGAAGAAATTGCTCATCATGAGCAATTTCTTCTTTTGTCACCATGTTTTCAAAAAGCTGTCTGCTGCAGAGGCGTCAGAAAGTGTCTATATGAGGGAAAGGGTTAACCTGTGCCCACATCTTTTGAAAACATTGCTGCTATCCACAATGTATTCCAATTTATCAAATAACTGTGGTTTCATTTAAAATAGAGATTTTTCCACATTTGCCCTGATGTTTGTTCTTTTCTGCAGATTTGTTGCATTTGTGAAAGGGGTTTTAAGTTTTGCAGTATTGGCTAGAAGAAATATGTCCCTCTTATCACATTCATGACCATTAATGCTTTAGACAATATGCTAAATCAATATTTCTACATGAAATAGAAGAAAAGCAATCTCATTTGACAAGAAAGTAGGAAACCATTAAATTCATGATTGGTAATAATCATACAGCCTTCTTATTGATTTTAATGATAAATGAAAGTAAGTTTTTACAGATACGCATAATTTACAAAGTATCTCATCTAAAAGTTAAACGCATAAATCTATATTGAACATTTTCTTCTGAAAAGTGCAAGTCCTGAACCTGGAATATGTAGCATATAACTGTCTTGATAAACAAGTAACTGGAGGATTGCAAGCAATACCATAGTCCCCTACCGGTTTGCTCTTTTGAGTCAAAAATTAGGCAAGCAAGAGTTATGGTTCATGTCCACTGCACTCCCCCTTGATGAGATGCATCCATGTGTGAAATTTCATAACCATAGCTAGTACAGTTTTGGAGATATGCTCCGGACAAAAATCAAGTATGAAAATAAAGAAAGGGAAATAACTCAAAAATTAGGGAAGCAAGAGTTATGGTTCATATGCACTGCACTCCGCATTGATGAGATGTATCCACATATGGAATTTCATAGACCTAGGTAGTATAGTTTCGGAGATATGCTCCGGACAAAGAACTGGATTCCGACCGCGCAATAACTCAAAAATTAATCAAGCAAGAGTTATGGTTCATCTGCACGGCAACCCCCCTTGATGAGGTGTATCCATGTGTGAAATTTCATAACCATAGGTAGTATAGTTTTAGAGATATGCTCCGGACAAAAATCAAGTATGAAAATAAAGAAAGGGAAGTAACTAAAAAATTAGGCTAGCAAAAGTTATGGTTCATGTCCACTGCACTCCCCCTTGATGAGATGCATCCATGTGTGAAATTTCGTAACCATAGCTAGTACAGTTTTAGAGATATGCTCCGGACAAAAATCAAGTATGAAAATAAAGAAAGGGAAATAACTCAAAAATTAGGCAAGCAAGAGTTATGGTTCATGTCCACTGCACTCCCCCTTGATACGATGTATTCATGTGTGAAATTTCATAGCCATAGCTAGTATAGTTATGGAGATATGCTCCGGACAAAAATCAAGTATGAAAATAAAGAAAGGGAAATAACTCAAAAATTAGGCAAGCAAGAGTTATGGTTCATGTCCACTGCACTCCCCCTTGATGAGATGCATCCATGTGTGAAATTTCATAACCATAGCTAGTACAGTTTTGGAGATATGCTCCGGACAAAAATCAAGTATGAAAATAAAGAAAGGGAAATAACTCAAAAATTAGGGAAGCAAGAGTTATGGTTCATGTGCACTGCACTCCCCCTTGATACGATGTATTCATGTGTGAAATTTCATAGCCATAGCTAGTATAGTTATGGAGATATGCTCCGGACAAAAATCAAGTATGAAAATAAAGAAAGGGAAATAACTCAAAAATTAGGCAAGCAAGAGTTATGGTTCATGTCAACTGCACTCCCCCTTGATACGATGTATTCATGTGTGAAATTTCATAGCCATAGCTAGTATAGTTATGGAGATATGCTCCGGACAAAAATCAAGTATGAAAATAAAGAAAGGGAAATAACTCAAAAATTAGGCAAGCAAGAGTTATGGTTCATGTCCACTGCACTCCCCCTTGATGAGATGCATCCATGTGTGAAATTTCATAACCATAGCTAGTACAGTTTTGGAGATATGCTCCGGACAAAAATCAAGTATGAAAATAAAGAAAGGGAAATAACTCAAAAATTAGGGAAGCAAGAGTTATGGTTCATATGCACTGCACTCCGCATTGATGAGATGTATCCACATATGGAATTTCATAGCCATAGCTAGTACAGTTTTGGAGATATGCTCCGGACAAAAATTTGCCGGACTGACTGACTGATGGACTGACGGACTGACGGACTGACGGACTGACTGACGGACGGAGTGCAAACCTAATAGTCCCCTTCGGCACGCCGGTAGGGGACTAATAACAAATATAAGGGTGTAGACAAATAGCAATACATATCTTAAGACTCATAGCTCTAGCAAACCCTTACATATAAGGAGTGCCAAGCATTGTCATGCTTGTCCGTATTTTTCGAAGTCTTAAAATAGACATGCATACTGTTTCTAGGAACATGTGTACCAAGTTTTATTCGAAAATAATTTAGGTTTTTAGAGTTTTGAGGTAAGGTAAAAAAAAATGACGGCGGAGACGAAGACCCGAATGGTATCACAATAGCCAGACAAGCTAAAAAGGATGATTACAAGCTTAAAAATACCTGCTTTATATTGGGAGTGTTACAGAATTACAGGAAACTCTTGTGTCTGAAGGTTTAATAGATGCAAATTATCTGAATTTCTGTTTCTAGTTGTGGAATCGCTTTAACAATCTACTATATGAAAGGATACTTAGTGGTTCAAGTCTAATATCGACTACATAACTATCTGCCTCATTACCCCCTCCTCCTGCATGATAAATTACCGTAGTTATAAGGAATCTGGACCTAAATGTCACTAGGCTTGATATTCAATTCACCAGAACTAATAACTACAAACAATTAGATGTATGCCCGAGACAAAACGTTTTACATTCTGTCTATAATGCTAATCAGTCCTTTAAGTTACAGTGTAGACAAAGATCTCACCAGTAATGGCTCTCTTATTTCTGACTAGATCTACACTAATGAACAATATGGATGTGTGAAACAAATGTCGGAGTTAAATAACGAGGTCACAATATCAACCATTTTGGCATCACTAGAAAGGTTATACAAGAAATCCTCAGTCAAGCCCTACATCGGAACGGAATGGCCCATGTTAGATTTTTACCAGACATACAGAGCAATTACTATTATGCCCAAAAATCCGTAATTCAAGGATCCTAAGATGTCAATCACACAAATCCGACTACAAATAGAAGCTTGAATTTAACCCTTTTGCTCATACAACAATTCTGCAGCAGACGCTTTAAACATATTTTGTCAACAAATAGAAAAATCTCAATAATTGAATGGAGTTATGACGAAAAGTGGAAAAATTGTGGCAAAAGGAGAAATTGCTCATTTTGAGCAATTTCTTCTTTTGTCACTATGTTTTCAAAAAGCTGTCTGTAGCAGAGGCTTCAAAAAAGCGTCTATATGAGGGAAAGGGTTAAGGAACAAGCTAAGTTGGGTTTTATTGATGTCATTGTCCTTGTTATGTATTCAAGACATTTCTAAACACTTCTGGTTACAGGAAATAGATACATAAATACATAGTAATGGGTACAATTAACCCAGTATAAGATGTATGCTAGATTCAGTCATCCAAAAAAAGGTTACCGGAGTATTGCAGGCTGAACAGTTTTTTTATTTGTTTTTTTTATGTTACTTTCAACATTATTTCAGTTATATCACGGCGACAGTTCACTTATTCATGATCCCTGGGTAAACAAACCAGTACTAGGCTAGAAAATGTGCCTTGCCCAATGGCACTCCACCATTACGTACCGCGACGCAGGCTGAACAGACATTCACTGCTTTGAGGACAGGATCCACATTTTTTACCTTTGGCCTTTGATTATAATAATAAAGACTTTATTTAAAGAGGCAACAGTCTTCACTCTAGGCATCTGCATGTGAAATCTTTGATGTAAAACCAAACAAAACTTTAATGACATGCATTTCTCCTAAATGCCTTTCTGTCAACATACAACAAATTTGCAGCAGACCCCTGGAAACATCTGTGAAATTTCTTTTATAAATTAATTGAATAAAGCTGGAAACATTATGGCAAATGGAGAAATTGCTCATTATAAGCAATAGTAGGGGTCAAGGAAATTCTGTTTAAAGTAGCCAGGTCAAGGTGCTTTAGTAGTCGGGTAACTTATCTGGTCCGCAGGTCATTTTGAAACCCTTGTGTTAAACTATGTGACATGTCATCAGATCCAATATACGTAGAGTGAAGTATTTTCGTCTGATTTTATTGACCTTTGAACATTATTTGCAATTTCTTTTTTCTAAAGAAGAATATCTTCGGAAGTTAGGATAAGGAAAAATGGAAAATATCTTTTTTATAAGTTATGCTAAACAAGAGCGCCAAATGTCACAAAATACGCCCGTCCTGTTTTTTTGAGACCAAGACAGTATAGTGGTAATTGGTTGTACGTCAGCCAAACTTAGAGAGCGGACACTGTTAGGCCACACCAATTTGATGTCTTGGTCTTTGGATTTCTTTTTTTAAAATAAGGGGCGAGCGAGCGAATTTTTTTTTTTTTTTTTTTTTTAATGTTTGATCTTCTGATTGTTCGTTTTAAAAACTGAGGCGATACTTTTTTTTTCCTGATCAGTTATTATAATGAAAACTTTAACTTGTTGGTATCAAGGTCTTTTTATCTTACTATAATATTAATAATGTCAATTTGTGAAAACATATTAAGATTATGATTTGGATGTAACTCAATTCAGTTCACTAATTTCTGTTCACTTGTATGCATGCAAATTGCAGCATTATAACTATGCTATAAATAATAAAATTATTTTATAGTATACAGTAAATAATGCACTGCAGTCTAATTTTAGTTACTTGTTACGAAGTTTAAGAGCACTAAAGGCTCTAGCTGCAGACAAAAGATTATGTTATCGATAAAGCGTAAACCAGTCATTCAGAGTTAAATATAACTTCCAAATAATTTAGACTTTCGGTTTCTCGTTTATTGGTCAACAGAAGTCTAAATCCATGGCATGTTTGCATGTTTCAGACAGACTCGATTCACGTTATTATGCCGTTTATATCCTTGACAGCTATCGCAACGATACAAAAAACCATATCTGTAATTATTATTATATTAATTTGAGCCTAAAATGTATGCAGCTTACCTCTTTACCACTTTAATCTATCAAATTCAATTCACAACGGCGAAAAATTTGAAATCTGTAACAAATTTGTTTTCGGTTAAATAAATTAGACGAAATCGGTAAAAAATAAATAAACGAAATATCGCCCAAACTTGTTTGAATAAGATATATAACTATTCCGTTTAATATCCATTTTGGTGTACTTTAACAACAATACCTACAATACCGTATTTCGGTTATCCTCGGTTCAAATCAACAACATTGTGAGTTATTAAACGTCAGGCCTCTATGAGGTGGATTAAAAGGATAAGGACTAAGTTAAATATAGATTTTTTGGAAAACCGAGATTATAGAATGGACTTCGATTTACCGACATTGCGTCCACAGGGACGCACAAATATTATTTTTGGGGGTCATTTGAATTGAAAATGCGTCAATGACGCAGGATTTGTGCGTCATGGAAAACCCTGCTTCACCATACTTCCATGTGAACCTATCATGCCTGCCCGTTTGTATTCATCAAAATTTAATGTGAATGTACTCTAAATGTATGTTAAATTGTTAAAGAACACCTTTTTATTATACGCCCGTTTTAAAAAAACAGATCGTATTATAGTTTTACCTGCGGCGTACGGGCGGGCGGGCAGGCGGGCGGCGTCCAGTATGTTGTCAGCTCAATAACTTTAGAAGCCTTTGTCCAATCATCACCAAATTTAGTTAGAATGTGTATTGGGATAATATCTCGGACAAGTTCGATAACTAGCCATATCGCTTTAGTCAATCAAGAGTTATCACCCTTTAATTATAGAAATTACCCAAAATTGGTCTTGTCAGCTCAATAACTTTAGAAGCCTTTGTCAAATGATCACCAAATTTGGTCAGAATGTGTATTGGGCTAATATCTCGGACAAGTTTGATAACTAGCCATATCGCTTTAGTCAATTGAGAGTTTTCGCCCTTTAATTATAGAAATTACCTAAAATTGGTCTTGTCAGCTCAATAACTTTAGAAGCCTTTATCCAATCATTACTAAATTTGGTCAGAATGTGTATTGGCATAATATCTCGGATAATTTCGATAACTAGCCATATCGCTTTAGTCAATTGAGAGTTATCCCTCTTTAATTATAGAAATTACCTAAAATTGGTCTTGTCAGCTCAATAACTTTGGGAGCTTTTGTCCAATCATCACCAAATTTAGTCAGAATGTGTATTGGCGTAATATCTTGGACAAGTTCGATAACTAGCCATATTGCTCCAGTCGATAGAGAGTTATTGCTCTTTAATTATAGAAATAACCTACAATTGGTCTTGTCAGCTAAATAACTTGTAAAGCCTTTATCCGATCATCACCAAATTTAGACAATATGTTTATGGGCAGAATATCTTGGTTACGTTTGATAACTTACAACGTTATCTTAGTCACTACACAATTATGTCCCTCGAAATGGCCAAAACTGTACTAAGGCCACACCAAACTGATATCTTGGTCGTCGGATTTCCCGCTCCTGTTTATTCAATTTTGAGAAAAAACAATTAAAAAAAAATCTCCCGCACCATTTTCAAAAATGAAAAAAAGAAAAAGAAAAATCTTCTTTTTCCAGATTTTGTTTTAAAAAAACCACAAAACCAGCATTATTTAAATAGAAATAAACAATTAATGTGATTAAATAGAACTTATAAATAAATAATATTTATTAAGGAAAAAAAAAAAGTAACAAATCCCGGACATTTCCAGCTTCGTAAATAAATTATTTGTTTAAATATTCGAGTCATAATGGTCATACAAACCAATATCTATTTGAAGAGAGAACAAAGCTCTGATTTACATTAAAAGTTGTATTTGAATTGCCTCATATTGGTTAAAAATACAATACGATAAAATGCACAAGTAAACTTCCAAAAATGTTTAACCCTTTCCCTAAGAAAGACGCGTTTTTCACATCTGCTGATGAATTTGAAAACATGTTGACAAATTGGAAATTGCGCAATAGTCCTTTGTGACCTTCTACGTCATATGTCATAGGAGGTCATGCTGTGTTGTATGATAGCACGTGGTCGGTCGCAGTTGATTATCATCCGCCGAAAATGTGAACATGTTCTAAATGATAAACACAACAAAGGAAATTAATGCCAATTTCTTTTATTTCTTTCCGAAATGTGACCAATTATGCAATAAAAAAACATAAAAAGAATGAGTAAACAATCAACACATTTATCACAAGTTCTATCAAAAAAAAAAAAAAGAAATCACATTGGAAAAGGAAGATTTATTAATCGAGTAAATTATGTCGCCCATAAAAATGTCGGGTTTTGTGCTGTCTGCCCGAGATCAAAACATCCTACCACCTGTCTGTACTTATTGTGGTTCAGAGGACGATCTTCTAAATGACTATGTCATATGAATATGTTGTTAAACTTCTTGAAAGTTATTCCGTCATTCGACCATTATGTACTTCCTGTAGAAGGATGAGAAAACGGGCCAACACTTGGGGTCGGAAGTTCTTCAAGAACAAATAAGTTAGAACAACAATTGATTTGTCTGTCATCAAAATGTGTTGCTGCCATTATTGTATTTGAAGATAATTATGAAACTTGTCATAAATTAATGGCAATATTTACATTGTGTACTGAACTTGTACAACTTTTTAAATCATTTTCCAGTCTGGTCTGGATCTACCATCTATTTCATTATGTACTCGGTGCATTAAATAAATATTAAACTGGCAGACAGTTATTTAGCACTTGGTGATCTGTTATTCTGTTCAAGAGCATAGAATTTGTATAAAATTTAAAAGAAACCACAATGCCATTTTAGGGGCCTTTATTGCTGAGTGGTTAAAATCTTTAACTGTAGATCACTTATGTTTGTTCGAGCTTCATTTGAGGTTGGCTTGTGGATTTTTGTGGTTTTAGCAATACCATGGTGCCAACCTAGCTTGTGTAGTATCCATGTTTTGAGTCATCCTCCACTAATGGTATAGACTATGCCTAGTTATTTTTTAAAAACACTTTTTTTTTTAAAGAACTGACTGTGTAAAAGCAAATTTAATGGTATTCCAGTTTAAGTTTCAAAATCCTTATATAATATGTATTTTAAATAACCAGTTGCCAACCTAATTATTTAAAATCCATATGTAGAGATATTCGATCTTAATTAAACTGGAATACCATTACATTTGCTTTTACACAGTCAATTTAATAAAAAAATAAAATTGAACCAAATTTTAAACTTAAATTCTGGTCTATACATGATTTATGATGTTTGTCTGTCTTTTAAAAAACCTACTGCAAATAAAGACAAGTTTAAATAGTTACTTGAAACTATAATGGATTGATTAAATGATGGTTTACAAGTTGTAAACAGCATGATATGAATATGACTACTTTAAAAAGTAATATTCCAAGTGGATTCCATCAATAATAAATAGAGTGTTACAGTTTTAGTTTTAATTAATCAGTTAAACATATAGTGTAATAAGTGTTAAACTGTTTATCCCTTTCCCACTTACATACGCATTCCCCCGTGTCTATCGATTCCCCAATAGAAACGCATTCCCCCGCGTCTCACGGTTCCCTCATAGATACGCATTCCCCCGCGTCTGATTTTCAACATCTTAATTCTCGACTTTTCCGTAAGAAAATTATTCCCGAAAGTTAATAAACCTAAACTTCAATTATTCAAAATGCAGTTCCAAGGATCACAACATATTGTTACTATATAAAGTTTGTCAGTAAATGATAATATAAAACCGTGACTGTGTATTTCTCTATGCGCAATTCTTACATCGCGTGTCCATGGAAGGTAAACAAAAACACGACCTTGGCATGTGTAAAAAAGTTTTTTAAAACATTAGAAATTAGGAAATTCTATAAAGTATAATCATTGCAAACAGTTGAAAACATAATGGTAATGTTGAAAACATTATGGTAAAAGGAGAAACTGCTACTTTTGAGCAATGTCTCCTTTAGTCACGATGTTTTTCAAAAGTCGTCTGCTACAAACGCGTCTTCAACAAGAAAATGGTCGACGTGTTCAATAAAAGGGTAAATTCATTTTTTTATATTCGACCAAACTTTCAAAATATTTATTTGTTTGTTAGAGAATGAATTTTAAAATAATTTCTCACAAACCTGCATAAAAATCCCTTGTAATCCAAATGATTTCTCACAAACCTGCATAAAAATCCTTTATAATCCAAATGAAATCATCCAATTTCACAAACACAAAAGGTCACAGATTTTAACACCGAATTTTGGGAGAGCCTATGGGAAATGCTTACGTCATACCGTGGAGCATTACTGCGTCAGCACAAATCCACCCCCCCCCCCCCCCCCCCCTTTCGTATGGTGTGACACAAATCCTTTACACAACACATTTGGGACAAATGCTGTGTGCAGCAAGTGAAATAGATTTTCCGAATTTGTTATGTGTGGATAATGTATGGATAATCCAAATTAATTGGTGGGTATACTGATACTTATAATTGAAATAAAACGGAATGGGGTGCAAATAAAACATAACGGACGGTTTGGACAATTAACCCTTTCCCACATATGGCAAATCTGCACCAGACAACTTTGA
Organism: Serripes groenlandicus; assembly: GCA_031761405.1. NCBI lineage: Eukaryota > Metazoa > Mollusca > Bivalvia > Cardiida > Cardiidae > Serripes > Serripes groenlandicus. Next base: position 78,407,340 of record JASEVX010000007.1, read on the forward strand.
AACTATCTAGGCAAAACTGTGTACAAAACTCTTATGGTTGATTAGATTTTGACACAATTTTCAATCATGTCACGGCGGCCTTCCCATGTGTATTATTTATTTATAACAACAGTACAATCTGCATGACATCATATGGAACTAAAGAAGGAAACAATATGTGTCAAAAGGCGTCAATCGTCTGTACTGTTGTTTATTGGAATTTAAAGGTCATAAAACTCAATCAAATATAAACCATCAACCACAGATCAGGCTTTGATACGCTGATTAGTAGCATCTGCTGGCATGTCCATTAAATTAGGGGTAATAAAATAATGAAATGACCATCATGCAATGCATAAAATATTACAGACAGACAAAAGACGATGTCAGTTTTAAAACAATCAATTGATCAGATCAATTAGCTTACACTTTATAATTAGTAACTGAAATATTATGTCTGTATTTAATGATGGCTGATTTTGTTTTATCGGACATTTTTGATTCTGATGATGAGTCTTTTCTGATTAATTGTTATCATTCAACAACGATCCAATCATCCAAATTCGTTCATTTATGTCTTTCCTTATTGAGATTTAAAGGCATTTAAATAATATATTTAGTATTGTGTTTTTATTTATAAAAATAATTACAAACACAAATGTTCATGTAATTTATTACAGTAAACAAGAGGGCCATGATGGCCCTGGAATTGCTCACCTGATATATTTTTTTTAACTTTAGCTATATAAGCCCCGCCCCCTGGCAGTCATAGTTTCTGACCAATCAACTTGGCTTGAAGGAATCTGATAGAGGGTCACCCTAGGAACATTTCTACAAAATTATTTGGAAATCTGCCAGACACTTTTGGAGGAGAAGATTTTTTAAGTTTTCACTATAGTCATATAATGCAAAATAGCCCTGCCCACTGGCGGCCATGTTTTTTGACCAATCAACATGGCTTGAAGGAATCTGAAAGTGGGTCATCCAAGGAACATTTCTACAAAATTATTTGAAAATCGGCCTGACACTTTCGGAGAAGAAGATTTTTTAAGTTTTCGCTGTAGCCATATAAGGCAAAATAGCCCCGCCCCCCCTGGCGGCCATGTTTTTCGACCAATCAACATGGCTTGAAGGAATCTGATAGAGGGTCATCCAAGGAACATTTCTACAAAATTATTTGAATATCAGCATGACACTTTCGGAGAAGATTTTTTAAGTTTTAACATTGGCCATATAAGGCAAAACAGCCCCGCCCCCTGGCGGCCATGTTTTTCGACCAATCAACATGGCTTGAAGGAATCTGATAGAGGGTCACCCAAGGAACATTTCTACAAAATTATTTGAAAATCGGCCCGACACTTATTGAAGAGAAGATTTTTTAAGTTTTCACTATAGCCATAAAAGGCAAAATAGCCTTGCCCCCTGGCGGCCATGCTTTTTGACCAATCAACATGGCTTGAAGGAATCTGATAGAGGATCACCCAAGGAACATTTCTACAAAAAAAATTGAAAATCGGCCTGACACTTTTGGAGGAGAAGATTTTTTAAGTTTGCACTATAGCCATATAAGGCAAAATAGCCCCGCCCCCCCTGGCGGCCATGTTTTTCGACCAATCAACATGGCTTGAAGGAATCTGATAGAGGGTCACCCAAGGAACATTTCTACAAAATTATTTGAAAATCAGTCTTACACTTTCGGAGGAGAAGATTTTTTAAGTTTTCACTATAGCCATATAAGGCAAAATAGCCCCGCCCCCCCTGGCGGCCATGTTTTTCGACCAATCAACATGGCTTGAAGGAATCTGATAGAGGGTCATCTAAGGAACATTTCTACAAAATTATTTGAAAATCTGCCAACCAGTTTGGGAGAAGAAGAATTTTGAAGTTTTTTCGGTTTCGTTGCCATGGAAACCAGAATTTTGCATGGATCCCAAAAATTTGAAGGAATTCTGGTGAGGTCATTGAGAGGATGCTTTCTGTGAAGTTTCATCCAAATTGACCCACTGGTTACTGAGGAGAAGAAGTTGACGGACGACGGACGACGGACGACGGACGCCGGACAAAAGGCGATCACAATAACTCACCTTGAGCAAAGCTCAGGTGAGCTAAAAACACACAAAAAACGTCTATCTCCCTTTCTTCCTTCCATGTCTTACATACTACTCTTCCAATGATATACTTTTTTTATACCATTAGAAAGACAATTTAATTGGCTACAGACTTTATTATTATACAAAAAAGGTTTAAACGATGTTTGATATAGTAATAGTGGTATAAAATAGACAGGTATCAAATCACTACACTTTTCCAATAATGTCTATGGGAATACTGTTATCAGATAGCATAGCCTTATATGGAGATAAGGTAGTAAAATAGCCAATTCTCTAACTGGGAAAGGGTTAAAGGGATCATAAAACAAAGAACAACACACTTGTTTTTTAATGTTTTTTATATCAATCACTTGATAATAAAGTTCTAATTTTGACCCCCAACATTTATAAGATGACCCTCAACTTTGATGACAAGGGGGTCACAATGACCCTCAAGTTTAAAAGCTTAGGGAAAACCCTGGTGAAGAGTTTAACAATTACTTAACCCTTTCCCTCATATGGCAATTCTGCAGCAGGTCACTTTGAACGTATTTTGTCAAAAAATAGAAAATCTCCATAATTGAATGGATAACCTATGACAAAGAGTGGAAAACATTGTGGCAAAAGGAGAAATTGCACGTTTTGTGCAATTTCTTCTTTTGTCACTATGTTTTCAAAAAGCCATCTGCTGCAGAGGCGTCAGAAAGCGCCTATATGAGGGAAAGGGTTAACATAAATGAAAATTGCACTTCCAAGATTAATTGGTCTAAAAAAGTGCAACAACAACATTAGTACACACTTACCTTTACAGTAATCTTTCGGGTCCTCTTGTTCATCATCATCTGAACCTAGAATTTCTTCTTCTTCATCTTCGTCATAGAGTGGATCATTACGTCCTCTCGGGTCAGATCTGAAATAAACAATCTGTCCATCATAATTTTGCCTTTTAATCCAACTGATGGAAACAGTTTAAGGATGTGTTTGTATTTAAAATTGTATTTTTATGAGGTGTAAAAGAACAAGAAATTTACTGATATATGTACATGTTTTTTCCTAAGATTCTTCTAAATTAAACAAGAGGGGCCATCATGGGCCTATATCGTTCATCTGAGTAAGTGTTTTAGGGTCCTAATTTAATTGCTCTACAAAAATAAACAAGAGGGCCATGATGGCCCTGGATCGCTCACCTGATTTTTTTTTTTTTTTCAATTTAACTATATAAGCCCCGCCCCCTGGCGGCCATAGTTTCCGACCAATCAACTTGGCTTGAAGGAATCTGATAGAGGGTCACACTAGGAACATTTCCACAAAATTATTTGAAAATCAGCTTGACACTTTTGGAGGAGAAGATTTTTTAAGTTTTCGCTATAGCCATATAAGGCAAAATAGCCCTGTCCACTGGCGGCCATATTTTTTGACCAATCAACATGGCTTGAAGGAATCTGAAAATGGGTCACTTAAGGAACATTTCTAATAAAATTATTTGAAAATCGGCCTGACACTTTCGGAGAAGAAGATTTTTCAGAAGTTTTCACTATAGCCATATAAGGCAAAATAACCCCGCCCCCCCTGGCGGCCATGTTTTTCAACCAATCAACATGGCTTGAAGGAATCTGATAGAGGGTCATCCAAGGAACATTTCAACAAAATTATTTGAAAATCGGTCTGACACTTTCGGAGGAGAAGATTTTTTAAGTTTTCACTATAGCCATATAAGGCAAAATAGCCCCGCCGCCCCTGGCGGCCATGTTTTTTGACCAATCAACATAGCTTGAAGGAATCTTATAGAGGGTCATCCAAGGAACATTTCTACAAAATTATTTGAAAATCTGCCAACCAGTTTGGGAGAAGAAGAATTTTGAAGTTTTTTTCATTTCGTTGCCATGGAAACCAGAATTCTGCATGGATCCAAAAAAATTGAAGGAAATCTGGTGAGGTCATTGAGAGGATGCTTTCTGTGAAGTTTCATTCCAATTGACCCACTGGTTACTGAGGAGAAGAAGTTGACGCACGATGGACGCCGGACAAAAGGCGATCACAATAACTCACCTTGAGCAAAGCTCAGGTGAGCTAAAAAGAAGGTCAAAAAGTCATGGTGAAGGTCATCCAAAGACAATGATGATATTTGATTATAAAAGATCACACTAAGGTCATGGTCACATGTTTATAAATCAATGTTAAGGACATGTGACAAATAAATGAAGTTTTTATCGCGCATGGATGGATCTGGCTGGTTTTCAAAAGGAACCGAGCTCTCATGTATACATATCTAGCTACTGTATACATTTGGTAAATATTGGATAATAAATGATGACTAACTTGTTCACAAGGTCAAAATTTAGTAATTTTGCCCATTTTAAAGGGCCATAATCCCGTCATGCATGAATGGATAATAAATGAAGACTTTATCGTGTTCACAAGAAATTGTGGACAGACGAAGGACAATCTTTTATACAAAAGCTCACCTTGTCACTACTTGACAGGTGAGCTAAAGCGTTGAAATCTCTATAACCCTTTCCCACTTACAGTAAATCTGCAGCAGATGAAAAGATGTAGCAAATATTATGGAAAAATAATTAATATAGTTGAAAACATTAATGCAAAAGGAGAAATTGGTCATGATTTTGCCCAAATGTTTTCAAAAGTTGTTTGCTGTAAAAACATCAAAATGTGTCCGTGGGCAGGAAAGTGATTAAGGAATAACTAGTTATAGAAAAATATTGTATGATTTAACCCGTTCCCATGTATACAAGAAATCTACGGCTGAAAACTTTAAAATCAGTTAGGTAAAACTATTATAAATCTCTAGAAATGATAATATAACAAGTAACTGGAGGATTGCAAGCAATACCATAGTCCCCTACCGGTTTGCACTTTTGAGTCTGTTTCTGTTGTCATAGCAACCCAATGTTTAGGTATATCAAGACAATAAAGTATGAAAATAAAGAAAGGGAAATAACTCAAAAATTAGGGAAGCAAGAGTTATGGTTCATGTGCACTGCACTCCCCCTTGATACGATGTATTCATGTGTGAAATTTCATAGCCATAGCTAGTATAGTTATGGAGATATGCTCCGGACAAAAATCAAGTATGAAAATAAAGAAAGGGAAATAACTCAAAAATTAGGCAAGCAAGAGTTATGGTTCATGTCCACTGCACTCCCCCTTGATACGATGTATTCATGTGTGAAATTTCATAGCCATAGCTAGTATAGTTATGGAGATATGCTCCGGACAAAAATCAAGTATGAAAATAAAGAAAGGGAAATAACTCAAAAATTAGGCAAGCAAGAGTTATGGTTCATGTCCACTGCACTCCCCCTTGATGAGATGCATCCATGTGTGAAATTTCATAACCATAGCTAGTACAGTTTTGGAGATATGCTCCGGACAAAAATCAAGTATGAAAATAAAGAAAGGGAAATAACTCAAAAATTAGGGAAGCAAGAGTTATGGTTCATGTCAACTGCACTCCCCCTTGATACGATGTATTCATGTGTGAAATTTCATAGCCATAGCTAGTATAGTTATGGAGATATGCTCCGGACAAAAATCAAGTATGAAAATAAAGAAAGGGAAATAACTCAAAAATTAGGCAAGCAAGAGTTATGGTTCATGTCCACTGCACTCCCCCTTGATGAGATGCATCCATGTGTGAAATTTCATAACCATAGCTAGTACAGTTTTGGAGATATGCTCCGGACAAAAATCAAGTATGAAAATAAAGAAAGGGAAATAACTCAAAAATTAGGGAAGCAAGAGTTATGGTTCATATGCACTGCACTCCGCATTGATGAGATGTATCCACATATGGAATTTCATAGCCATAGCTAGTACAGTTTTGGAGATATGCTCCGGACAAAAATTTGCCGGACTGACTGACAGATGGACTGACGGAGTGCAAACCTAATAGTCCCCTTCGGCACGCCGGTAGGGGACTAATTACAGCATATGGCTGAAAGACATTGTGGCAACTGGAGAAATTGCTCATCATCAATGATGAGCAATTTCTCCTTTTGCCATGATGTTTTTAAAAGTTGTCTGCTGCTGAATTGTCAAAATGTGTCTACAAGATTAGTGGGAAAGGGTTAAAAACTCTCTCATGTTCAACCCCAAATGAATCAGAAAAGCATATTTTTCAAAAACATCAAATCAGTTTAACAAGAGGACCATGATGGACCCGGATCGCTCACCTGAGTAATGCTATGTGATTTGTCATGCCAACCACAACAACTCATTTATTTTTTTACCAATCAACATGGCTTGAAGCAATCTAGTGTTGGGTTACCCAAGGATAATTTCTACAAAAGTATTTGGAAATTGGCCAGATATTTTATGAGAAGATTTTTATAATTTTCACTATAGCCATAAAAGGCAAAACATCCCCTGCCCTGGCGGCCCTGTTTTTCGACCAATCAACATGGCCCAACACAATTATTATTAAGCCACAAACACTTTGGAGAAGAAGATTGTTAAAGTTTTCACTATGGCCATGAAGGCAAAACGGCCATGCTCTGTGGATGCATGTTTTTGGACAAATTAGCATGGCTTGATGGTATCAGAAAGAGGGTCACCCAATCGGAACATATCTACGAAATTATTTGAAAATCAGCTTGGTAGGAGAATTTTTTATATTTTGGTTGCCATGGAAAATAAAATTCTGCATGGTTGATTGTTTAGTGTTTACACCTAGTTCAATAATTTTTTAGTTATATCTCATCATTTCCTGGTTAAGTGGCCAGTACTACTGATCCATTTATCCCGACACTAGCCAGTCAGTCGTTATGCTAAACCTGCAACCCTGAGTGCCGAGGAGGGCAGCCATTACTACCTTTTTTAAAGTCTTTGGTATGACCCTGCCGTGGAACTAACCCACAACCTCCCACACACGAGGCACCACTCTGTGCTCTACCACTACACAACTGGAGTTATAATTCTGCATGGACCAAAAACATTGAAGGAATTTTGGTGAGGACAGTAAGAGGATGCATACTGTTGAGTTTCATCCCAATTGACCCACTGGTTACAGAGGAGATAATGGCAGACGACACACAATGGACGCCAGACAAAGGGCGATCACAATAACTTGCCTTGAGCAGTTCGTGCTAAGGTGAGCTAAGAAAAGGTTCAATGCAATTGGACAGGATTTTATTGTTATGCATGTTTATCTTAAACCATAAAATGTAAATAAGTGAAGACAAACAATCAAACTGGATTCTTTAACCCTTTCCCACATACAACAGTTCTGCAGCAGACGACTTTGAAATTATCAAGTCCAAAATATAGAAAATCTCTATAAATGATAGTATGATTATTGAATCGAGTTGAAATCAGTGTGGCAAATGGAGAAATTGCTCATTATGAGCAATTTTCCTTTTGCCACAATGATTTCAAAAGTCGTCTGCTGCAGAGGCATCAGAAAGCGTTTATATGTGGGAAAGGTTTAATAGCCTTGAAAACTACCAAATGTTGTAAAGATAGTGAACTTGAAACAAAATCATAAATGTCAGAGGACTGTTCCATATGGCTTGATAAGGAGAAGTAAACTGGTCTTTTTCCCAAAATTTCTCTCTTATTACTCAACAAAACCTTATGTTGTGGGTACTCTAAAGAATTGTCTCAGCACTGAGATGATTCTTTAGAGTACCCACAACAAACGGTTTCAATGTCAAATAAGGATTTTGGAACCTGAAAAATGCCCCTTATCTATAGAGTTCTCCTGTTCACAAAGTATCACATTAACCCTTTCGGAAACCTCATACTGCAATTCTGCAGCAGATGACTTTGAACGTATTTTGTCAAAAAATAGAAAATCTCCATATTGAATGCATAACCTATGACAAAAAGTGGAAAACATTGTGGCAAAAGGAGAAATTGCACGTTTTGTGCAATTTCTTCTTTTGTCACTATGTTTTCAAAAAGCCGTCTGCTGCAGAGGCGTCAGAAAGCGTCTATATAAGGGAAAGGGTTAAGTTTGAAACATGCGTGAAAAAGAGTAAATTGAAAGAATTTTAAAAACTAGGAGGAGCTTCAACATACACAGAACTTTTCAGTGAAAGGTTAGACCCTTTCAAGAAACAGAAGTATACACAGAAAACTTGTTTATGTTTCAGTGTCTGTTGAGAGCACACTGTACTGTACTCTTATCACAAAGGTTTTGGATGTAAACCATCAAATATGAATCTAATAACATAATCAAAACTATGTTGTAACTATCCACTTTTCATGATTTTAAAAGTGTATAAGACGCCAACTCAAAAAGACAACATAGATAAATATAAGTGCTTGTATGCATGGAATTTAACAAAACATATTTTTTAAATATCATAAATATGCGCACTTTTCAAGTTACTTTCAAAATGTTTTCTCACTATTATGTTGATAACTTATGAAATAGGTTATTTATATGCATGATGTTTAGTAGTGCAAAATGTATCTATATATATGCAAGGTCTAGTGCATAAATACAAAGTGTAATCACTCATTCACTATTAACCCTCCTTTCCCTCATACGACAATTCTGCAGCAGACGACTTTGAACATATTTTGTCAAAACATAGAAAATCTCCATAATTGAATGGATAACCTATGACAAAAAGTGGAAAACATTGTGGCAAAAGGAGAAATTGCACGTTTTGTGCAATTTCTTCTTTTGTCACTATGTTTTAAAAAATCCGTCTGCTGCAGAGTCGTCAGAAAGCGTCTATATGAGGGAAAGGGTTATATCAGGTCCTGATAAGACGGGGTTTGCAGCTCTTTTCCCACACAATATCTCTGTTTATCCTACTAAACCCTATGCTGTGGTACTCAACAGAATCCTCTCATTGAGACGGTTGTTTTGAGTACCCTCAACATAGGGTTTGAGGGTCAAATAAGGATTTTGAAACTTGCGAAACACCTCTTATCTAGCTCTGATTTTTGTTTGTTTACAAACTTTAAATCCTTATATAATTAAATGTTTAAGGCCTTTAAACAGTCTCTGGATAACTTTTAAATATATCTACATGCAATGTAAATAAATAAAATGTTAAATCCTTTTTCTTGTTTCAATGTCTAAAAGAACAGGCAAATACTACAACACGTTGTACTAGCATGCACCTGGCCATTCTATGGCCGAGTCCGCGAGGGAATAAAGTATAGAACTTTAAAAATATTACATGAAATATACCTTAAACCATTCACTTCATCATGCATGATCCATGCCTAGCTGAAATAAACACGTTTTGAAAGAAATATCCCACACATTGACATTGCATCTCTAACATACCCCTAAACTGTATAATTCACAGCTGAATAACTGCTGCCAAAAATCCAATACATGCTGGTCTTTTTGGGAATATTTCCATGTGAGTTAGGAGTGCTCTGGCTTTCTGGTTTGTTTATCCCATTACTTGATAAGATGTTTAAGACACTTACAAATTCAAATCATCTATTGCAAAAACTACAAAAGCAACAAATAAGAGAAACTTCTTTTTTTGACAGAACAAACAATATTTAGAATAAAGGCGAAAATGCTCATAATGACATTTTTTTTTTTTTTGAACAATGTTTTTGATTATCATTTACTGCAAGTGCAAAGGTATCGAATTACAGTTTTCGGAAAGGAAAGAATATTTCGATGGTTTCATGAACAAGCAGTAGTTACAACCGTTTTGCATGAAGCCCTCAATTATTGTACAGGTTAAACATCATTTGGATCTGGTGTAAACAATAAATGAAGCCTATCACATTTCTAGAAATAGAACCTGATAGATGATAAACAAAGCAGAATGATATACTTTAAGTTCATACCAGCATAATTTATTCCGCATTTCACAATCGTTGAATTTAAGAGATTTTCCTTCAATGGTAATAATTATACTATATTTTCTTTCACTACAGTTGTGTTGTAAAAGCATCAACACGAATGTTATGGTAACCAAGGGCCGGCAAGAGAAATCTTAGATACTGAAGGGTCTTTATAAATTACCATGAGATCCAAAGGGAGGCAAGATTTTTAATCTTTAAATGTTCTGCCTTCTTGAACTAATAAACTAATTTTAAAACGTGAAGAAAAAACTGTTTATACATCAAAAGTTTTGGAAGATCATGTGTTACTTGAAAATATCCAAGTAAAAGTTGTATGGCCACATGGAAGGCCAGATAAACAGACATAAGTGGAGAAGACCTTGTAGTGACTCCAAAGCGTTACCCTGCAAAGACAGGCTACACAAATACTGATTGATTGATTGATTGGGGTTTAATGCAGTTTTCAACAATTTTTCAGTCATATCACGGCGACCAGTTCACCTTCTCATGCGTGTCCTTGTTTTCCCACACCAGTACACCACACAACATACTTTCCAAGCAACTGGCTACTTTTCCACATAAATTGTTAAACAGCCCATTGGTGAAAGACGAATGACGCAGGTCACAGTGACTTTTGTTAAACGTCGGAAATAATGTTGGCCGAGCTGGGATTCAAACTCACAACCCCTGGATTGAGAGCCTGCGTCGTTACCGACTGAGCTACCGGGAATCGACACACAAATACTGTGTCATGATGCCTATGATTATTTCTTTACTAACTCTATGACATGTATCTATATCATCTCCTCAGTTACCAAACATCATTTTCCCATAAACTAGGAGCTTCTATAGAAGTTATCAACAACCAGACATAGGTGTATGGGTTAATGAGGCCAAAACCTCTCAATTGTTGTATGTTTTGTTTTTTTGTAAACATACAAACAAAGTATAAAAAGTCTGATGGAATTACCGGATCAAATCATTTATGATTCTCTATTACAATAGCAAATGTGGCATCATCCCCTGGGAGAGAGGTGTCTCAGAAAGCAATATTTACTCAATATTGATCATACTTTTATGGATTCTGATCCTTTACAACAGTATTCTTAACCTGATAAACAGAGAAAGACAGTTTGAACAGAGCATGGGGGAAAAAGCAATTTCTTTATCCTTTTATAACCATATTTTAAAAGGCTGTGTTTTGTCCTTTAATTTGGAAAAAGCAGATACAGGTTGTAAGTTTTAAGAGATTAAAATACAACGTGGATTACTTAGGTGTGGTGTTACAAATGAGCTTGTGAATCATGATGAAGCCAGACAAGTAGTTTGTTTCTGACTTTTCTTATTTGTAGGTCAAGTCTAACTTTATCAATCAGTAATTAAAGTTAGGCTCTTGCTTTACCAAGCCATTAGACTTCAGGCGGCAATTAAAATAAATATCGGCCTTAAAACTGATACCACATAGTCTTCATTTTCTTTTTACTCTTTTAACTCTTTTACTGTATTTTCTCACATTTCCAAAAATTCAAACTGTAAGCTACTACCGATCGTCTACTCCTTTTTCTCTTTAATTAATATAACAATCAATTTCATACAAATAGGAAATTGGTGCTGATGTTTGTTTTTTCAGGACAGGGGATATTATTCAAAACAAAATCAAATCAAACTTTATTCACTTTTAAAAGATTTGTGTTTTATGTGTTCAATTCAGCAGCGGTTTTTAAATACTAATTAAGTAGTTACCCCATAAACAAATTTAATATTGTATCAAAGATCAGAAAGTATACATGAGTATGCTTATTTTGTAATCTATATTATCTACAGATTGCTTGGGTACTGAAGCAGGCAAGACATTAATTTAATCATGTAATTGAATTTTCAGCAGCGGTTTTAATTCACTAATAATCACATCATTTATATTATCTTCAGCAAGCGTTGTTGGTTTATCTACTTGCAATCTTTCCTCACTAGCATCTTTTGGAATAACAACTGTTTCGATGTCCATATGAACAGGACTTCTTTGAAAAGGTTGATCAGGTTTTCCATTTGTTGTTCTCTCATCACAAATAATACAGGAACAGCAACCATACATCACAAAAACAGCCCAACTGTGTCCCTTTCATCAAGATCCAAAACCATCTTTTTATCTTTATAGAGAAGTCTTTTAACAGTATTTGTCATTTCTTTAGAGCTTAGATTACACTGTACTTTGCAAATAATAATAACACCTTTCTTTGGAAAATATGAGAGGAAACATAAATGCTATCATTCAGCCAAAACATCCATCACTGTTTAAAAAATAAAATTTACACATTAAAAGTGGGCAAAATTGTCAATTAAAAAAAAACACAATTAAAATTTCCAAGCCAAGACTTAACCCTTTCCCTCATACGACAATTCTGCAGCAGACGACCGTGAACATATTTTGTCAAAACATAGAAAATCTCTATAATTGATTGGATAACCTACGACTAAAAGTGGAAAACATTGTGGCAAAAGGAGAAATTGCACGTTTTGTGCAATTTCTTCTTTTGTCACTATGTTTTCAAAAAGCAATCTACTGCAGAGGCATCCGAAAGCATTTATATGAGGGAATGGGTTAAAGATTCTGTTTTACAACTTTTATGTAGAAGTATTTTGTTTATAGGACATCAATACTTTATATAATCAATATAGCTGTTATTTTGTCTCCCTTTACGACACTTGATATTCACAGTAAACCAGATTAATTTTATTGTTGTTTCTTTCTACCATTATTTATAGTCCAATTCTTGTCAACATAGGTCACAATCCTATACTGATGATCAGTAATAAAATGAGCCACTGCATCAGAAAAGGTACGTTTTATCATTTCTGATGTGTGAAATAATATATGTTCAGATAAGCCCTTCCATTGTGCATAGTCCTATCAGAATCTACACAAGTTGACAGAACTTTCTAACAAGCTTGTGTAAGTAATAGGTGAACAATGTAGATCTTGACCTGCCCAAACACAGGCTGATCAGAATCAACACTGTTCACAAAAGCCAACTTGTACCGTTTCCCATTAATTGGAATCAACAATGAAGAACACATTTTCTGTTACTTTCTTGCAATGCTGGATAGCAAGATGTACCATAAAATTTAGACCCAAGTTCAGTCATATTATCAGACTTATTCAGTGCAATTATAATTTTGACAGTGAAATGTTGGTGGCAGCAGTCTCTTATCTGAAGCACAGTGAGAAGGAAGAACTTTTTCTTAATATCTGACAATATTTCCTTTTCCACAAGACTTTTTTTGTTTTGTTTACTTATAAACAGCTTATCAGACATTTCCTTTCATACTTTTTTTCAAAATGGTCTCAAATCACAAAGTAAGGTATATTGTTGTAGAACATATTAATCCCCTGAGGTTAAAATTTGAGCAGCCAATTTAAATATGGAAAAAAGTTTTTTTTACGATACAAAATTAAATAAAATTGTTATAAAAGCACTAATTCCAGCTAAGCCTATATATTCCCCCGCTTAACATCAATTCACATGAATTAGCAAAACATCTTTAAAATTTGCTGTTCTTGACATTTAGCGTCACAAGTTCACTGTATCACATGATCGTTGTACAAGTAATACATCAATCTCCTAAAAATTTGAAGTCAGAAAAGACACACAAAAACCAATCAACTTCTTGAAAAGTGCAGTGTTTCCTCCACCAATTTCTCATTGATCACAGAACAGAACATCACATCACAAGGCCTCATAGAGTATAAAACAGTTCAGAGAGACACAGAGAGGGGATCAATTTGCATATCACTTGTAAGATTATGGCCCAGACTTAAACCATTTATTACAGACTGGATTTTTTGCGTAGTGGTCCCAGAAGATAGAGATCAATGATTAGTGGCATTAAGCTCACTATCATTTCGTGACCAGTCAATGGCAATGGACATTCAGTTAGTTGACTATCATTTTGTGACCAGTCAATGGCAATGGACAGTCAGTTAGTTGACTATCATTTTGTGACCAGTCAATGGCAATGGACAGTCAGTTAGTTGACTATCATTTTGTGACCAGTCAATGGCAATGGGCAGTCAGTTAGTTGACTATCATTTCGTGACCAGTCAATGGCAATGGACAGTCAGTTAGTTGACTATCATTTCGTGACCAGTCAATGGCAATGGACAGTCAGTTAGTTGACTATCATTTTGTGACCAGTCAAAGACAATGGACAGTCAGTTAGTTGACTATCATTTTGTGACCAGTTAAAAACAATGGACAGTCAGTCAGTTGACTATCATTTTGTCACCAGTCAAAGACAATGAGCTTCATGACAACTTTGCAGCTTACGACATATGAAAACATGTTGCCAAAAAAAAATCACGAGCAATTTCTCTTTTTGCAACAATGTTTTCAACTTTATTCAATAACTGTTCTTTCATTTATAGAAAGTTTCCATATTTTGACTCAATGTTGTAAAAGTCATCTGCTGCAGGTTTGTTGTATGTTGGAGAAAGGGTTAAGAAATGTTCTCCCTTTGGCTTAACCTTTAACCATTACAATGTCATATTATTCTAGTTTTGTTTCTAAAACAGTTTTTGAGCTATTATATTACTGTGGAAGTACACTTATCCATGATCCTTGGCAGCTCAGACTTAGCAGTGACTAGGATGTTTCTTGTTCTAGTGCATTCCGACATGATTGCTGTGAGCAGGGATCTAACCTGGGACAGTCAGTCTCAAATCTCTCATGATAACCACTCAACCATGGCAGTTTCCATCATACAACAATTCTGCAGCAGACGACTTTGAACATATCTTGTCAACAAATAGAAAATCTCTATAATTGAATGGATAACCTAATGACTTAAAGTAGAAAACATTGTGGCAAAAGGAGAAATTGCTCGTTTAAAGCAATTTCTTCTTTTGTTTCTATGTTTTCAAAAAGCCGTCTGCTGCAGAGGCGTCAGAAAGTGTCTATATGAGGGAAAGGGTTAAGAATCTACATTTCATATTCAAAGGTTTTTTTCAACTCTAATCACAAGCCTCAGACAGGTCTCCAATAAATCAATCCTTACTTCTTTCCCGAATTAATAGATTGATTGTCTCATAAGTTTTTCCAATACAACATGGCTGCCAGTTACCCTAACGATGGCTTTTCTAGCACAAGTACATCATACAACATCCTCCATGGACAACTGAATAGCCAACCTTCCTATATATAGACTCTTTTGAGCCCATTGCTGGAAGATAAATTATACTTGTAACAATGACTTTAAAATGTCAATCATCAAAAAGAATCAATTGCCGAGCATTGGTTCAAACTCACAACCCCTGCATAATGATAACCTCCTGTCATTTCAGACTGGGCTACTGCTGTTCAAATGCAATATTTGAAAGCAA
Organism: Serripes groenlandicus; assembly: GCA_031761405.1. Taxonomy (NCBI): domain Eukaryota; kingdom Metazoa; phylum Mollusca; class Bivalvia; order Cardiida; family Cardiidae; genus Serripes; species Serripes groenlandicus. Next base: position 78,422,574 of record JASEVX010000007.1, read on the forward strand.
GTGGTTTATGAGTTTCTTTGGAGCCTGGTAATAATTTTTTTTTTTAAAATGAATTTGTTTTACTTCCTTGTCTCAACATTTCCTTCATAAACATAAACACTTATTAATTGAAAGAAACCGAGCCTATTTTCTTACACCCAAAGTGGAATTCTTTGCTAAACACTAGTCATAAAATTACTGACATTTCAAGATTTTCAAACATGTTGTTGTAGCGAAGAAGAAAGATAGCATGAGTAAAGAAGAAATAAACATTACTTAGTCATAACTCTATCCTTGACCCTTTCCAACTTGCAGACACATCTGCTGCAGACAACTTTTGAAAACATTGTGACATCGAAATTACTCAAAACAAGCAAATTCTCCTTTTGCCACACACAATGTTTTAAAATCTTTTCAGTATCTTCTTTCAATACATTCTTTTTACATATTTTTGCCCAGATGTTTTCAAAGTTGTCTGTCTGTCTGTCATTTGTCTAGTACATACTTGTCATAAGTGAGAAAGGATTAATGATGTTATTGGTGGTCTAAGTTCCTCATCAAGTACTACAGTATAACATCTCAAAACAAGAAACCTCTGAAGACGGTAAGGCCGGATTGTCGGCAATTTGACCTTGAAAATCAACAAGTCAAGGTCAAAGTAACCATAGAAATCAATAGAACTTGTTACTGATTACCTTCAGGCAAAGTTTCAAGTTTGTAACCCTTTCCAGCGCTGAGATTTTGCCTCAACCTGAAACTTTAACCAAAATGTTGACGGACATCGCCACTCTATAGACCAGAATTGCTAGAGCAATCCGGCCAATGAAACCCATGAATAACAAAAACTTCTTTATATTATAACGTTAAACAAAATTCTCCCAGATGGATCATTTTAATATATATATATGTATTAACCTCCTCTATATAGCAACCACCTTTCTGCGTTTCCAGCTGATGTTGATCTAGAGAGGTTGCACTGTCCTAGCTTACATGTAAATCAAAACAAAATTTTGTTTTAGAATTTGATTACATTATTATTCACAACACAACACTGACATTCAGATTGAATGTACACATGAGAACATACAAACAAAATATTAAATCAACTCAGTAAACACATTCAGATTTGCTGTACACATGAGAACATATAAACAAAATAGTTAATAGCCTCAGTAAACAAAGTAAGAAAAAAAAAAAAAAAAAAAAAAAGTTTGTTATTCAAGAACAAGAGGCGAGGCCCAAGAGGGCCAGTATCGCTCCACGGCCATAAGGCAAAAATAAAATCTCCAAACAGCCCTGCCCCGTGGTGGCTATTTTTTTTACCAACCACCATGGCTTAAAGGAATCTTGTAGAGTGTCACCAAAGGAATGTTTCTGCAAAATTATTTGAAAATATGCCTGACACTTTCGGAGGAGAAGATTTTTTAAGTTTTCACTATGGTCATATAAGTCAAAATAGCCCCGCCCTCTGGCGGCCATGTTTTTCGACCAATCAACATGGCTTGAAGGAATCTGATAGAGGGTCACCCAATGAACATTTCTACAAAATTATTTGAAAATCGGCTGAACACTTTCGGAGAAGAAGATGTTTTAAGTTTTCACTATAGCTATATAACGCAAAAAAGCCCCGCCCCCTGGCGGCCATGTTTTTCGCCCAATCAACATTTCTTGAAGGAATCTAATTAAGGTTCACACAAGGAACATTTCTACAAAATTATTTGAAAATCGGCCTGACACTTTTGGAGGAGAAGATTTTTTAAGTTTGCTCTTTAGCCATATGGGCAAAATAGCCCCGCCCTGTGACGGCCATGTTTTTTTACCAATCAACATGGCTTGAAGGAATCTGATAGAGGGTCACCCTAGGAACATTTCTACATAATTATTTGAAAATCTGCTGAACACTTTTTGAGAAGAAGATTATTTAAGTTTTCACTATAGCTATATAAGGCAAAAAATCCCCGCCCCCTGGCGGCCATGTTTTTCGCCCAATCAAAATTTCTTGAAGGAATCTAATAAAGGGTCACCCAAGGAACATTTCTACAAAATTATTTGAAAATCGGCCTGACACTTTCGGAGAAGAAGATTTTTTAAGTTCTCACTATTTTTTTCTTTCGGTTGCCATGGAAACCAGAATTTTGAATGGATCAAAAAAATTTGAAGGAATTTAGTAGAGGACATTGAGAGGATGCTTCCCATGAAGTTTCAACCAAATTGGCCAAGTGGTTAGGGAGAAGAAGTCGTTTAAAGGAAAAAGTTAACGCACGCACGCACGACAGACAATTCGCCATGACATAAGCTCGGCCAGTGGAGCTAAAAATTAAAATTGACTGTTTGGAAAAAATAATACAACACACAAAAATCTGTATTCTATATCCCATCATGATAACCTGATTTTGACATATAACTTTTGATACCTTTGCAGCAACGAGAAAGAATCATTTTTGCTGGTATTATATTTTCAACCAGGGTTTCATAAACTCAACAATTTTTGCTAGCTTGTTTCTTCAAACAAAAGATTTCCATACTCAAAAGTTCCAAAAACTACTATCAGAAGAAGAGTGTAATGCTACAGATACATTAAAAGGGATAATAACTAGTTCGGCATTATTAACCCTTTCCATCATATAGACGCTTTCTGACACCTCTGCAGCAGACGGCTTTTTGAAAACATAGTGACAAAAGAAGAAATTGCACAAAACATGCAATTTCTCCTTTTGCCACAATGTTTTCCACTTTTTGTCATAGGTTATCCATTCAATTATGGAGATTTTCTATGTTTTGACAAAATACGTTCAAAGTCGTCTGCTGCAGAATTGTCGTATGAGGGAGAGGGTTAAACATGCATCTGACAACTATAGTACAAAAGCACTATAAAATACAAGCATGGTACAATTGCACCTTCACATACATTTGTAACTGTTGAGATGTACTATTCTATAAATTGTGTTGTATAATAAAGCAGGTCTAACATTAAAGCCTGATAATGCCGGCCATTCTACTTTCTCCATGTTACAAATTAGTTTCCATCACATTCTAAACAGTGACAGATTACATTCTTTGTGCTCAACACTTTTCTTATGGTAGACCATGGCTCAGAGATTGAGCATTTGTCACAGGATCAAAAGGTTATTAAATTCCTTTGAGGTCAAAATTGGTGATCTCCAAACACTTGGCATGAGTACAGGTTTAGTTTTCAGGAAGCAAATAAAGTGTAATTAATATACTTTAGTCAGAACTTGCTTCAAAATCAGTTTAAAATAAAACAAGAAACCGCTGAAGACGGTAAGGACGGATTGTCGGCAATTTGACCTTGAAAATCCACAAACCAAGGTCAAGGTCAAAGTAACCATAGAAATCAATAGAACTTGTTCCTGGTTACCTTCAGGCAAAGTTTCAAGTTTGTAACCCTTTCCAGTGCTGAGATTTTGCCACAATCTGAAACTTGAACCAAAATGTTGTTGGACAGAAATCGCCAATCTATAGACCGGAGTTGCTACAGCAATCCGGCCAAAAAAGTTTAAACTAATCTTTTTATTTTATTGTAGAAAACTGTAGTATTTGGTCGTGAAGATAAATGTTAATACAATACTACTATACAGACATGTTGCTGGGGGTTAGCAGTATATAGCCTATATAACATTGCCTGCCATGCAAAAATAATAACTTGTCAACATAAAGTATAGACATTTAACTGATATTATGGTTGCTAAAATAGTTCTAATTGACTGACAACAATTACACCATTCATTCATAAGGAGGAACATTACACAAGAGTAACCCTTTCCCTGATTAAACTAGAACTATCACTGAAGATGATAAATACCCTCAAAACAGCACCTTGACCTACACCATAACTTAATAAGCAAAAGGGCCATAACTCTGTAAAATAACATGCAATTGTAAGACCTTTAGGATATGCACATCTCCTCTTGGTATAAAAGCTTCATGTAAAATGTTATTGAATTCCACCCAGTGGTTTGTAAGAAATTGGCCGGACAAACTATGGCTTCCGACCGACCGACACAGTGACTCCTACATACCCCCTCTTCTTCGAAGGGGGTATAAAAGAAGAGGGGGTATAATTACATTGGAAATATAATTCAGCCACAGGCATGTTGAACCCACAGGAGAACTGAGAATATCGTTTCAACTGACTAACTTTAACTATTTCCCGCATACAACAAATCTGCAGCAGACAACTTCAGAAAACATCGGGGCAAACATATGGAAACTTTCTATAATTAATGAAATGAGTCGAAAACATTGTGGCCAAAAATCTGTCTACTGCAGATGCATCAAAATGCGCCAGGAAAAGGTTTAAGCTATTCATATGTAAACGTTATTTGAATAAAAATTTGTTTCCTCATTTCCCTTACTTTAGCAAAACAAGAGCTATCAAAGGACAGTTTGTTTCACTGTATAAAGTGCTGGTAAAATAAGTGATTACTTAACCATAATATTCAATGAGTATGTGTAGCTCCAAATTATATGACCTCCTGTGACCTTGACCGTGGGAGGTTCTGAGTCCTAAACTTACACACAACTTCACTCTTAGATGGTTTATCATTTTGCCAACTTGTATTGATCAACATTGTAGTAATATTTTCAATAGATGTTAATATTTGTAACTTTTCGTAAAATTTAATCCTTACAACGGTGTAAAATATGACACATAGTGACAATCATTCCTATCGTTTCAAAAGTGCAAGGTGATAAATGCAACACAGTGACCTTGACCTTGAGAGATACTGGGTCTCAAACATCTCTACATCTCTACATGCTATAAAGCACGAAACACAGTTCATACAATTTGTTTCAATAAGGCCTCCATGTAATGGTGGGTATCACAATTGGAGCAAAATTTACAAAGATATAAGCTGTAAATGCTCTTGATGAACCACTTCTCATTCACCCAAAATGGTTTTAATCAGCGAGTTACCACACTCCTTCTCCAAATATGCTTTCAATAATTAGTCTAATCTAAAACAGTAAATCTAAGGGGGAAATAAAGCAGTGACTAGACAGTATCAAATAGACGGCTATTAATGATCTAACAGTAATTAGTTGTCTGTCTTTTTACGGGAACTAAAAAACAAAAGGCAGAGGTGGGAAACCCATTTAAGAGTGAAGTCATGAGAGCTTTGATCATTAGGGCCTTAATCTGGCTGATTATCCAATTCAAAAGGATAAATTTCAATAAATAATTACCATGACAATGTTTGAGAAAATAGGACTTAATTTTGCAAGTTATTTAGATGCAACACAATACAAAGAATTGAAGCTCCTGGTCAGATATGCAACAGACATAGATAGCTCTTCTTTATCAGACTAATGAGAAGCAGAGGGGGAATCATACAAAGTGCACATATTGGTTCAAATCAAACTGAAGCTGAATTAATATGCATGTACATAGTTTTGTCAATTCATCAAATTGCTAATGGTACAAGGTTGTTGTCAAAGCTTGAAAAGTGCAAGGACTAACTTAGCATCAGGAAAATCAGGGAAGGGGTAACAGTAGGATAAACTGCCTGCAGGAAAGCACGGTAAGCTTGCTAACAACCCAACTTACGATACTGTGCCCACACCATGTTCAGTAGGAAAATAGTAAGAGAAATAGCGAAGATCTGGTTCACTGAAGAGAGGAAAAATAAAGTAAAAATATTGAGCGATGTCCAGAGGCCTAAATAAGGAGTAAAAAGCTCTTTGCTCCACAAAACTTCTCTTTTTGCTCATTTTAACCTACACTGTTGTTAATGTCAATGAGGATTAAATGGCATCCTTGTTTAATTTACTTTTGGTCACAACCATTCTCCAAGGCTCCTAAGCATGCACGCAAGACATTCGTGAACAGCGAGGAACCAGTTCAAACTGCAGGGAGACACAGGCTGATCTGGATCTTTGCTTGCCACAAAATCTCTAGGTGGGTAATTTGTGAAAAGGCCAGTATAGCTTTGAACGCTGTCATAATGGCCCTGTCACACATGGTAGTGAATGAGCTCAGTAATGCCCGAGTTATGTTTTTCTATCGGCAAAAATATATTTCTTAGTCGACTCCTGCCATATTAGATGAATACTCAACAGATGGAGAATGGATTATGCTGAAAGTATAGCTAGCATCCATAGTAACAATGACAGCGCACATGTAACATCATTCCACCAAATGCTGAATGCATGTCTGCGTGCTGTGGCCCATAACATGTGCCTTCTGATGCCTAAATACACAATCCAAGTCTCTGACGACGAGTTTTATACTTGTCATGCAGGTCTTGAACATTGAACGCATCAAAATCTTAGCACAAGTTCATTGATTTGTCTTATTTCACAATGCAACTGAAAAGGCTACCTTTACCAAATCGGTACTGAAACCGCATGTTAGTGATGTTACTATGTCAGTAGTGTGTGTAGCCCCATGCATGTTAGATGGACATAATTTATTGAATGATAATTTTTATACTGTCATTTTTTATGACATTCCATTTTTTTGACAAGACATTTTCAAAGTTGTCTGTTGCAGGTTTGCTTCATTTAGGAAAGGGTTCCAAATTGAGTTCTTCACAGTGGAAGATGGTAATTGCTTCGAGGGATTATATTTTATGATTTGGGTAACAAACCAGAAATTTGGTGATGAATCTATGATTGAGTTAGATTTGTCATAAATTTTAACTTTATATTAATTAGCACTTTATCTTTTAACCATTTCCCTCATACAGACGCTTTCTGACACCTCTGCAGCAGACGGCTTTTTGAAAACATAGTGACAAAAGAAGAAATTGCTCAAAACAAGCAATTTCTCCTTTTGACACAATGTTTTCCAATTTTAGTCATAGGTTATCCATTCAATTATAGAGATTTTTTATTTTTTGACAAAATATGTTCGAAGACGTCTGCTGCAGAATTGTCGTATGAGGGAAAGGATTAAGTTTAAAAAGAATTCAGCACAATTAATATTCATTAAAGATTTGTATTTCTCACCTGATGTTTTAATGACATTTCAACAATCTATCCTATTTAGATGTTTTTAATGAATAGAACAAATCCATTTTTTTTTTTACAATGGCAAATAAGTCAAGCTCCTTAGATATAATTTGCAATGCCTTGAACATCAATGAAATACATATTATATTCATAGTTATACATGTATTTCGAGATTTGTTAAATATTAAATAACAGTTAGATCTAAATCCTATTAATCCATTTAGCTATCCTTATCCATTTATCTTCACTAAGACTACTTGAAATGAAATTGAATCAGCCCGAAACCAAAGATACCTGCTTAATGATTCCCAAATATGTGTTAGCAGCCACTTCACCATCACCATAATGGAATCAATAAACATATTTAAATGAATATTGATACATCTGCAACTGCAAATGACTTTTAAAAACCTGTCGCAAAGGGGGAAAATTGCTCATAATTAACTTAATCCTTTCCCTCATATCAACGCTTTCTGATGCCTCTGCAGCAGACACCTTTTTGAAATTATAGTGGCAAAGGAAGAAATTGCTCAAAACAAGCAATTTTTTCTGTTTGCCACAATGTTTTCCACTTTTAGTCATAGGATAAATCTATTCAATTATAGAGATTTTCTATTTTTTGACAAAAATTGTTCTATGTTGTCTGCTGCAGAATTGTTGTATGAGGGAAAGGGTTAAATGTTTACAACTCCTTTCAATCCTAATACTTTCCCTTTGAACGGACATTTCCACAGTTTTGCTGGGGATTTATTGTATGCATGAAAAGTTAATACCTTATTAATCAATACCACATTAACCCTTTCCCTCATGCGACAATTCTGCAGCAGACGACTTTGAACATATTTTGTCAGAAAATGGAATATCTCCATAATTGAATGGATAACCTATGACTAAAAGTGGAAAACATTATGACATAAGGAGAAATTGCACGTTTTGTGCAATTTCTTCTTTTGTCACTATGTTTTCAAAAAGTCGTCTGCTGCAGAGGCGTCAGAAAGTGTCTATATGAGGGAAAGGGTTAATACCATGTATATTTAAATTTATTATTTGGAACATGAAAAGACCTGCTCTTCATGAAGTGAGTCATTTTGTTAAACAATATCAAGCATGATTCCAAAGATCAATACACTCAGAATAACCTGTCTAAGAATGGAGCAGTTACATGAAAGATCAATAAGTCTTAAGCTTTATTATTGGTCTATATATAATATTGACAAATTAGAAACTGATAGGTCTCAGAAAAAAAGAAAAAGACTAATGTAAATCAGGGTTTGACACTTACAGTTTTGTTATTATTGGGTTTTTACACCATTTTCAACTTTATTTCAGTTATATCACGGTGACAGTTCCATTACTCATGCTCTCATGGCAAATAAACCAGTTATAGGCTAGGAAAAGTGCCTTAACCAACTGCTTAGTTTTCAAGTGACCAATTATCAATTGAAATGAAAAGTTATAGCAATGAAAAATAAACTATTTCATCTACCTTTTTCTCTTTGTTCTCAGTAAAATGAGTTTTCGGCGACTCCAATCAATCCGTGAAATATGCATCTGTATAGCACATGAGTGTTTCAACCATCCATGAAATATTTATTTGTCAATAAAACTTCAGGATTTCACACATGCTTGACTTTAGCAACCATTAGACATATAATAACAACTGTCTGTTTTTTAATATATCTATCTTACAAACTGATGTGTCGGATAAGTTATTGCTTATTTTATAATCTTGACTAAACCATTTACCCAATTGATGTACTGTTAGTGCACAAATCTCTACAAGTTATAGAATAGAAGGTCATCTATCTGAACATTGAAATTTTATGAATAAATATGATTCATGTAAAATAGGCACATTTCCAATTTATCACTCAGTCATTAACAACCTTCCAATTGTTGATAAATAATCCTCTGCAGCTATGAACATTACCTGATGTCATTTTTAGTCTGCAATGTAAAATTATATTTCCTGACAGAACTTAACTTTTATTAGCATGTTTTGTCTAGGCATGAAAAGTGGTCTGTATCAAGAAAGGAGATTGCTAAACGCTTTCCCAACTGCAGACCAGCAGATGACTTTTGTAAACATTGTGGAAAAAGAATTGCCCATACTGAGCAATTTCTCTTGTCGCGACAATGTTTTCAACTCTATTTGATGATAATACATTCATTTATTGACAATTTCCATAATTTTGACAAGATGTCATTTGCTGCAGATTTCTTGTATGTGGGAAAGGGCTAAGATAGAAATATACACAAATGAATACCTTTCTTTTTTTAAGTACTTATCTTTAAAGATTAGAATTCAAAAATTTCAAACCTTAAAATATACCATTGAATACCATATAAAATTAGTTTTCATTTCATAAAATAAATTTTTAAAGTTAACGAAAGGAATAATGATTAGTGCCTCAGATATATCAAGAGTTTTGCATATTTATACATGACAAAGCCCTAACATAAAATATAACTTGATTTACTGTTCTTTTCTAAATATGCATTTATAAAGAACAATCATTTGCAGTGCAAACTTATTTAAATGAAATTTTCAAACAGTCAAATAAGTTTCAGAATATCATGAAGGTTTAATTCCTGAACTAAGTAAAACTTTCTGAAAATTATATCAGACTTCAAGCTGGTCTACCATAAGTATTGTTAGTTTATTTGCCACTTAAAATCATATTCAAATCAATGAAAGAAAGGACTTTGAGTTAAATTAAGCAAAGAACAGAAGTGTGTTATTTCTGGACTAAACTAGCTGCATTGATAAGTAAACAAGTCCTTGTTTACCAGAACCTGTAACTATGTGCAACTTCACTGCAAACTGTTTAGGCTAGGCTATCTCATATTTATGACAAGTATCTACTTTACATGTCATATACACTCCTCCTCATGTTAGTGCTATCCCCATGACATCATAGGAAAATACCACATTACTCACTATACTGTGTTAAAAAACATCAACAAAAACAGAAGAAAAACACATCCATTCAACATAATATAAGTATCCTTAAAAGGTCAATACTATTTGTGTACAAAAATTGATTTAATTGAATCATTTACAAAACAACTTTTTCTGATGGCCTTTCTTACAGTTACTCATTACTTATTGTGGGACACAGAAAAATTGCCCACAAAAGAAATCACACATTGCTATCTACTGTGTTTAAAACCAATTCATCTTTTTGTCCAAATAATCCAAATGAACAATTCAAATTTGTTTTCACAATTTCAGAAAAGAACGTCCATTAACTTTCACAAACAGGTTATCCGGTAAGTATAACTAAAATGTCAAGTGTTTTGTACTTAATGCGAAGATGAGCAAGCAATAACTATCACTTGCTCAAAGAAGTTAACGCATGCTGCAGCATCCAATAGTTTTACATTGCTGAAAGTGTATCATCCTGTACAACTTGTTTGATAAAATCAATAAACAGTCATGTTTAAATCAATGACACGAACAAGAAAGAGAACGGTACCGAGGTGCTCTAGACAAAAGAAATGAAACAACCTTTCACGTTTTTGTTAATTCTCAAGGAAAAAGTTCTTCACCTTTTCCTTTATACAATTTTAGAAAACATTCTAAAAGGATAAATTGCTCATTTCAATATTTCACCTTCCTTATTCCCCAATGATTTCAAATGTGTATTAAAATGAAACTACATACGTTTTCCCTGACATCACTTTAAAAATGATATCAGATTTCCAATTAGTGATATGTTACCCATCCAGAATGAGTGTTTGAATGGTGTTATATGCTGCTGTCAACAATATTTCTACTCTATCACATTTCCTGGGTAAATTACCAGTACCACAGATATTATTTATCCTGATACTTGCCTCTATTGTAATACCGAGGGCTTGTTTGTAACTAAAAACCTTTTTTGAAAACCCTTGTTTAGGGGCAATTTTGACCCCTTTGTAAACAATGCAAATTTAGGTGCCATTGCTCAGAACGAGCAATGGCACCTAAATTTCCATTGTTTACCAAGAAAAATGATTTAAAGCTTATAAAGACGTTATGGCGAGGTGATTAACCTTGGTAAAAAAATATCAATTTTAGTTGCAACCGTTTCAAGCCAAGCCCTACCTACTACACCGAGTCCCAAGGAGGGGAGCCATGACTGCCGGGTTTTTGTTGTAATCTTTGGTATGACCCTAGTCTCCTGCTCATTGAATACAATTACATTTACACATTGTATCCGTGTCTGGTAAAATTGTCTCACAGTCATTTGTTTCAATAGGATGAAGTCTCAAACACTCAACATAAATTATATCCTGCTCTCACTTATAAATTGTCATTCTCACTGTGAACATTTTACACAAGCGTTCCAACAAAACAAAATTGCATACAAATATACAAGAACAAATAAATTTATTGACTTCATTCTTGTGCAAAGATTAATCCATATCAAATGCAAATACGTTTGAACTTTAAAGACTAACTATAATTTAGATCATATCTACCAACTGGGTTTCATCCTAATCCATTCTTATCCATGTAAATCTGTAAGTACTACTGACTGTTGAAGTGTCTGCTAACGATATGTCATGTAGTAATTACCTCAGAATTACTTTGTATTGAGATGTGTTTGACTTGCTGGTTCTTTAAAACCCTTTCCCTCCTATAGACGCTTTCTGACGCCTCTGCATCAGACAGCTTTTTGAAAACATAGTCACAAAAGAAGAATTCGCTCAAAACAAGCAATTTCTCCTTTTGCCACAATGCTTACCACTTTTAGTCAAAGGTTATCCGTTCAGTTATAGAGATTTTCCATTTTTTGACAAAATATGTTCAAAGTCGTCTGCTGCAGAATTGTCGTATGAGGGAACGGGTGATCTAAGTGCAATACATTTTCCAGAATCAGGATCCCACTGAGCTTCTGCTTACATGTCTCATTGACATCATAATAAATATTGTAGTAAATTTTATGGTTTCAATGCTGACAAAGCATTAAATGAAAAATATCTCAAATCAAGAGTATTCCTTGACTAGAAAACATGTTCTATTTAACCCTTTCCTTCATATAGACGCTTTCTGACGCCTCTGCAGCAGGCGGCTTTTTGAAAACATAGTGACAAAAGAAGAAATTGCACAAAACGTGCAATTTCTTCTTTTGCCACAATGTTTTCCACTTTTTGTCATAGGTTATCCATTTAATTATAGAGATTTTCTATGTTTTGACAAAATACGTTCAAAGTCTCCTTTTGCCACAATGTTTTCCACTTTAAGTCATAGGTTATCCATTCAATTATAGAGATTTTCTATTTTTTGACAAAATATGTTCAAAGTCGTCTGCTTCAGAATTGTCGTATGAGGGAAAGGGTTAAAGTATTTGTCAAAAAAGTACAATAAAGCAAGCAATTCAGAATTGTTTAATAGTTAACCCTTTCCCACAAACAGCAATTCTGCAGCAGACGACCTGTGAAAATATCTTGCCCAAAGCATAAAAGATCTCTGTAAAATGATAGTCTAATTATTAAATAGATTTTAAAAAACCGTAGCAAAGGGGAAATTGTTCATTATAAGTAATTTCTTCTTTTGCCACAATGTTTTCAAAAATCATCATCTTGTGGAAAAGCTTTATGTCCACAAATAAGATGGGTTTTTTACCAAGATCATTAAAATTGATTGGGATGAGGGTTATATATTGAAAACTGACCATTTAACTAACAATTGTCCCAATTTAAAACAAAAGCACGTCAAGCGAACGCCAACGCTCATCTGCTTTTATTCTAAATTGAAAAAGAGGCATTACTGAATCATTGTTAAAGCCAGAGTTATGTGACTTAGTGACCTAGGAACATGTGTACAAAGTTTCATTTGAAAATGTTGAACTTGTTTTGAGTTATGAGGTAAGGTAAAGGTTTAGTGACGGAGACGACGACGCCAAGGGTATCACAATACCCGGCTAAAAATCCTTTAAGGTCAAGATCATTGATTAAAAAATTGTCAGGGAATATAGACCATTACCTCAACCCGGTCAAATATGGATCTTTGGTTCCGACCAGTATCAAGACTCCACGCAGCATTTTAGGTACAATTTAGGTTTATCTTCGTCTCATTTCTTATTCTAATTTTAACTTAGTTTGTTTTGTTTATTTGTATTATCTGGCATGTAGAATATTTTAAAGCATCTTTTCGGAACAAAATTAACTAAAAGGATAGAAATGGCAGCGATTTATGTAATCTTTTAAAATACGTTACAAATAGAGCTACTGTCCTACTGTCTGCAGCTTTTCGGAATTAAAATATAACTTCACTCTGACACTCTCTTTTAAGTAAACTGGTTTGGCTATCAAACAAGCTCCATCTTTCATGTTATTAAGGTAACTTAATATTTATTATTATTTAAAACTAGCGTTTTATTTGCAGTATTATTACATTGTGTTTTAAACCTCCGTATTTGTTAGGAACTTGTTTTGTATGTATACTCATTTAAATATCATTATTAACCTGGTGCATACCTGGTATATATATATATATAGTAATTAAAAACTTTAAACTGTGAATTAGACTAACTTATCTTTTAACATTCCAAACTAGCTTTCTTAGCTTATCCTGTTTTGCAAGTATATTCCGTGGAGTCAAATTTATTTTCTATACCATTTAATTCATACCGTCTGGAGTATCAGATGAGTATATTTATACTCATTAAGTGGCGAATTCCCTGTCGTATTGTATAGCTATATATATATGTGAACAATTTTCACATAAAACTACTACCTTCCCCTCGAAGAAGAATAAGACCGGAAGACCACCGGTGCGTAACAATAAGACAATCATTCTGACAAAATTGCATACTATGGGGGGAAAAGGTGGCCTTTAGTGTTAACAAGATTGTCCTTCAATTTGACCTAGTGACCTACTTTTAGACCCAACATGACTCATGTTCGAACTTGACCTAGATATAATTCAGACAAGCATTCTGACAAAATTTCAAACTTCTGAATAAAAAATGAATGTATATTGTTTTATGGCGCATCGACAGCTAAGGTCATTTAGCGCGCAATTAAATTTAATTATTCATGATCCCTGGGTAAACAAACCAGTAGTAGGCTAGAAAATGTGCCTTGTCCAAGGGCACTCCACCATGACCATAGTGCCGCGACTGGGGATCGGGACACCGGTTTCGAAATCCCCGACGCTAACCACTCGACCACAGCGGATTCCTCTGAATAAAAAAATGCGGCCTCTAAATTGTTAACAAGATTTTCCTTCAATTTGAGCAAGTGACCTAGTTTTTAACCTTACATGACCAATATTCGAACTTTGGTGAGATATCATTTAGCTCAAAATTCTCATCAAATGTCAAGCTGCTGTAGCAAAAATTGCGGCTTCTACAGAGTTAACAAGATTTTCCTTAAATATCGCCTAGTGACCTAGTTTCATGACCCATGTTCTAACTTGACTTACATATCATCAAGACAAACATTCTGATAAAGTTTCATCATGCTCAATTTAAAAATGCAGTATCTAGTGTTAACAAGATTTCCCTTCAATTTGGCCTAGTGACCGTGTTTTTAATCTGGCATGACCCATATTCGAACTTGGCCTAGATATAATCAAGACAAACATTGTGATAAAATTTCAACTTGCTCAAGTTGAAAATGTGGCCTCTATAGTGCTAACAAGATAACCTTTCAATTTGGCCTAGTGATCTAGCATGACCCATATTAGAACTTGGCCTAGATATCAAGCTGCTGAAGCAAAGAATGCGGCTTCTACAGTGTTAACAAGATTTTCCTTCAATTTGACCGTGTGACCTACTTTTTGACCTGACATGACCCATGTTCGAACTTGACTTACATATCATCAAGACAAACATTCTGATCAAAGTATCAAAATGCTCAAGTTGTAAATGTGGCCTCCAGGGTGTTAACAAGATTTTCCTTCAATTTGAGCTAGTGACCTAGTTTTTGACCTCATATGGCCCAGTTTCGAACTTGTCCAAGATTTGATAGAGATGAATGTTCTGATAAACATTCATGAAGATTGGATGCAGCCTGAAGTGTTAACAAGCGCAAAATAATTTTTTAATGTTGACGACACATGACGGACGTACGATGGACAAAATGTGATCACTATATCTCACCTTGCACTTGGTGCACAGGTGAGCTAAAAAGGCTACATATGATTGTTTCGAACTTAAATAATCCATTACCAGCAGTTTGGAAAATTCTGTTGACAATAAACAAATACTTTTGACTACTTTGTTTTTTTACCAATCAACATGGCTTGAATGAATCTGATAGAGGATCACACAAGGCATATTTCTCGAAAATTAGTTAAAATCAGCAAACCAGTATCGGACAAGAAGTTGACACGGAAACTAGAATGTTGCATGGATCAAACAATTTTATAGGAATTTACGAACATTATGAGGATGCTACCTTTGAATTTAATACCAATTGGCCCATAGGTTACCAAGGAGAAGTTTATTAAAGCCAAAAGTCGATGCACAGATGAATGAAAGACAATTCGCCATGACATAAGAAAGCTCAACAAACTTTCAGCCAGTGGAGCTAAAAAAAATGAATGAACAGAAAATATAAACAGTCACAAAACTTTCAGAAATCTGACCAAAAAAATCCTGAAATTAAGTTAAATTCCTGGAAAAAGTCCATAATGAAAGCACTGATAACAGTGTTTCTATCATTCATGTATAACTTGTTAACACTTTTCAAAATACAACAAATCAGAACATAATTCCAATAAACTACCAAGGGAATTCAACATGAAAATGAATATTAATGATCAAGTGCCCGAAGTAACAACCAATGAAATTAAATGTTTTTGACAATCGTAATCGAAATAGCAACCTACATAATACACATAATCAACATATTCAATTTTCCAACCTTATTCTTAGGAAATTTCCCACCTCAATTGGTGGAAGTCAACATTTGCTCAGTTTGTTTAATGTTAATGTGAACTGGTGTGTTAGAAGGTATTGCTTGTAATATTTACTTTACTCGTAAAACAATTGGCGAACAGTCATATCAAGGTATAAATAACTAGAACTATCACTAAAGGTGATTAATACCCCCGCCCCAACCCCTGACACATATTATATCTCACAGTATTATCTTTGACTCGGACAATTTGAATATCAGTATGAAAAAGAAATACTAAGATGATTTCAAACACAAAACGGCTCCTTTTATCTGGACCGACCGACCAACAGGCTGATGATGCCACACAAAACGGCTCCATTTTGCCATGTTTCAAGTAAATCAGGTTGAAACTGAAGGAGGAGTACAACAGATTAGATTTTAACAAAAAAATAATCCTATTTCAAGGTCAGAGGTCAAGGTCACAGGGACATGAAATTTGCGTCTTGCACATCTACTACTCCTGATTAACATTTATGCCAAGTATCAAGTAAATCAGGTTGAAACTGAAGGAGGAGTACAACAGATTAGATTTAAAAAAAAAAAAAAATCCTATTTCAAGGTCAGAGGTCAAGGTCACAGGGACATGAAATTTGCGTCTTGCACATCTACTACTCCTGATTAACATTTATGCCAAGTATCAAGTAAATCAGGTTGAAACTGAAGGAGGAGTACAACAGATTAGATTTTAACAAAAAAAAAATCCTATTTCAAGGTCAGAGGTCACAGGGACATGAAATTTGCGTCTTGCACATCTACTACTCCTGATTAACATTTATGCCAAGTATCAAGTAAATCAGGTTGAAACTGAAGGAGGAGTACAACAGATTAGATTTTAACAAAAAAATAATCCTATTTCAAGGTCAGAGGTCAAGGTCACAGGGACATGAAATTTGCGTCTTGCACATCTACTACTCCTGATTAACATTTATGCCAAGTATCAAGTAAATCAGGTTGAAACTGAAGGAGGAGTACAACAGATTAGATTTTAACAAAAAAAAAATCCTATTTCAAGGTCAGAGGTCAAGGTCACAGGGACATGAAATTTGCGTGTTGCACATCTACTACTCCTGATTAACATGTATGCCAAGTATGAAGTAAATCAGGTTGAAACTGAAGGAGGAGTACAACAGATTAGATTTAACAAAAAAAAATCCTATTTCAAGGTCAGAGGTCAAGGTGAAGGTCACAGGGACATGAAATTTGCGTCATGCACATCTACTACTCCTGATTAACATTTATGCCAAGTATGAAGTAAATCAGGTTGAAACTGAAGGAGGAGTACAAGAGATTAGATTTTAACAAAAAGAATTCCAATTTCAAGGTGAAGGTCATGGGGACAGGAAATGTGCGTGTTGCACATCTACTACTCCTGATTAACATTTATGCCAAGTATGAAGTAAATCAGGTTGAAACTGAAGGAGGAGTACAACAGATTAGATTTTAACAAAAAAAAATCCTATTTCAAGGTCAGAGGTCAAGGTCACAGGGACATGAAATTTGCGTCCTGCACATCTACTACTCCTGATTAACATTTATGCCAAGTATCAAGTAAATCAGGTAGAAACTGAAGGAGGAGTACAACTGAACAGATTTTGCGGAAAGACCGACCGACCGGCTGATTCCAGTATACACCCCCTTCAAACGTTTACGGGGGTATAATTATGAAATTGGTGTTGTACATTAATGTGTTTTGTCAGAATACTCATGTCTGACAGTCGTTCGCATGGACTGCAGTGAAGACCAACAGAACTTCTTTTTTTTATATATAAAAGGAGACTTTATAAAAAATCTCCCTTATCAACAATGTTTTTTATTTTTAAAGTTGGTATTAGTTAATTGAATGTGCATAAAAGGTCTTCAAGGACAGTTTAGAAAAAAAAAGATTTTCACAATCACAAAAATGAATGTCTGACAATGCAGTGATAAGCTGTGTATTTCCGTAACAACTCAATTAACAAGAGGCCCAAAAGGGCCAGTATCACTCTACTGCATCAGGCAAAAATTAAATAACTATAGCCATATAAGACAAAACAGACCTCCTCTTGACGGCCATGTTTTTCAACAAATCAACATAGCTTGAACGAATCTGATAGAGGGTCACCCAAGTAACATTTCTACAAAATTATTTGAAAATCGGCCAACCGGTTTGGGAGGAGATTTTTAATTTTTTCGTTGCCATGGAAACCAGAATTCTGCATTGATAAAGTAAAATTGAAATTGTTTATGAGAGGACATTGAGAGTATGCTACCTGTGAAGTTTTATGCTAATTCGCCCAGTGGTTACAGAGGAGAAGTCATTTCAAGCAAAAAGTTGGCACACAATAATTATTGCACACATGACGAGACAATTCGCCATGACATAAGCTTGACTTGCTTTCAGCCAGTTGAGGTTAAAATAGACAAATATGCAATTAATTTCAAATCAGTGCAAAACAAAACTCATTAAAATTAAGGAAACTGAATTCAATCTTCAAGACCTGCGTATTAAATAGTTATGTTCCAAACAATAATCAATTCAAATTTGAATCAATATTGACTGCGTATTAACAACTTTCTTTTATATATATAATATATAGATGTCAAAATCTCGTATAATTATGTTTACGGAAATACCTGACTAAAGTCAACCGGCAGGTAACACTGGTCACATGATCAGTATGGTTACAGGCTATTTCCATTCTCGAGAAAAACAGACAAAGTGAAAAAGAGTTTCATGAGCAAAGTTTAAACTTTGTACCCAAAATTTTGGAAGATTCTACTTCTGCAGACAACTTTTTAAAAACACTGTGAAAGAAGAGATGCTCATAAAACATGTGCATTTTTCCCCTTTTTTCAGAATGTTTCAATTCATTCAATAATTATAGTTTCATTTATATATTGAGATCATTTCCATAATTTTGCTTACACCTTTTCAAAGTTGTCTGCTGCAGATTTGCTGTACGTAGAAAAGCATTTATATATTAACTGTGATGGATTTAAGAAAATCAAAAAAAAGTATGTGAAGAGATGTTGAAATACTCAATTAAAATCATACTATTAATTGGGTAATAAACATTGAAATACACATTTGCTTTTTCAAATACTCAATTACTTTTGGAATGTAGGGGTAATACTCAATGAACACGAAAAGCTTATCTGCTGCTTTGCTGATTATGTTCAAAGATTTACTGCATTACTGCATTGTGGCAGATAATAGATCACAAACAATACAGACAAACATGACAAGATTTTTAAAGAATGGTATTCTCAAGGGTTGAACATTAAATAAGCTTAAATTAATCAGTTTGCAGTTGTTTCGTCATTATTCTGAAATATAATTGGTCTGGTAAAAATTAATAGTCTTGTAATTAACTTTTTACCAGACCAAATGACATGTGAGACCTAGATTACTTTCTGAAAGTCTGGTCTGCATAAGGGACCTTAAAATGTGCTGGCTACTTTTAACTTCCTGGCCAATATTAACACAAACTAAACCAAGATGTAATGTTTGATCTTACTAGTTGATGAAACATTATTTGGTCAAATAATGCAAACAAGACTAGTATTATTCTACAACATGCAAATACGTCTGAGTGAATGTCTATCCCTGTTTCACTACTTGAGTATATACTCAGTTGCACTTGTTAAAAAAAAATTGTATTCAGGTCCAGAATATTAGAAATTCCCAAAATATTTATGTTCAAATTATTTTAGTTTAAATTAACATTCGGCCTTCACTCAATTTGTTTAAATGATGATGTTGTCAATGGAACTTAACAAAAATAGGAAGAAAGTAAAGTTAAGCATGTAATGTAGTGTGTTAAATTCATTGTGAGAAACCAAGGCAACATAATTTTGTTAAGACACTTAGTGAAATTGTAACAATATATTCTATTGATTACTTCATAAAACTGTAACCAGAGTTGAGAAATTTGAATATGCAAGGCTGCAGTGTCAGAAGTTAGCAATAAGCTCAACCAAATACATACTTAAGTAGTTTTGTGAAACCAGGGACAGATATTACACATGGGTCTGGGCTACAACAACAACATGTCATTTAGTGACACGAGCTTGGAAGAGGCATGCAAGAGAAGAAACGCCGAAATAACGTGAGCTAAATATATGAAGTAATTTGCTGAATATTGGTAGTGTTACAAAAGACTATAACAAATGCTACAAACAGTGAGTCATAAATGTCTATTACAACAAAATACGAAAAAAAGAATGAACTTACGAGCCCCTCTTCTTTTCGTCTGTTTTGAATCGTGGTTTCGCCTTTGACCGTTTCTTTCTGGCCTGAATGGCGAGAGCTGAAAGAGAAGTTAATATATTTGATGGTTTCTCGTAGATTTTTTAATCTATTTCGAGATTAAAAGGTGACAATGTGCATTTATTTACCTTTTCTTGGTATCTTAGAGCTCATTCTGGATTCTTTCCACCATTCATCAAAGCATCTACGCGCATGCGTTCTAGTTGTTAAGTTGCATCATGGGATATTTCCGGTATCAGTTGGTTTCAAAAGTGAGTAGATTGGTTACTTCCCCTTATTCAACCCTATCGCATTAAAGTGGAAATGAAAAGGAAATAGACAAGAGGTCCAATCGGCCCTAAATCAATCTGAGTGATAGTATACTAATACAGATGTAACTACTAATATCGGCATTTTTTTTATCAAGAATTAAAAGAACTTTCCTCTGGATTTTGGTTGATATAGGTCCAATGTTAAGGAGGAGATTATATTTGAAACTTAAAGTTCCCTTTTCCCCTTTTCCAAAGTATATCTTCAACAATTTTGAAAGAGGACTTCCAAAGGAACATTTATGTGAAGTTTGGTTGAAAATTGGTCAATTGAATTAGGAGATGTCGTTTGAAGTTTAAAGTTAATTTTACCCCCTATAGCTGATGCCGTCTGGTTGCTATTTATAAGTCTTTCAATTAATCAATATTGCTCGAACAAATTATAAAGAGCGTCAATGAAGAAGTATTCTATGTAATTATCTTGAAATAAGACTTTCCCAAGAATGGGATTTTAAAATGTTGTTATTTTGCCCCTTTTCTGATGCCGACTGGCTGCCATGTTTGCAACCAATCAATATGGATTGACTATTTTGTGTAGAGGGTCATTTAAGGAACATTTCTACCAAATTATATCGGAATTCAACAAGCAGATTCAGAGGAGAAGAATATTAAAGATTGAGCATTTCCCACTCTCTGGTGCCGCAGCAACCGAGAGTTCTCCATTGAGAACAATTTTGAAAGAGTTTTAGTCTTATTTATTTTGGTTTAACACCGTTTTCAACAATTTTTCAGTCATATCACGGCGGCCAGTTCACCTACTCATATGTTTCCTGGTTTTCTGACACCAGTACTCCACACAACATACTTTCCAAGCAACTGGCTGCTTTTCTACATAGACTGTTAGCCCTGTGGTGAAAGACGAATGACGCTTGTCACAGTGACTTTTGTCAAACGTCGGAAAGAACGTTGGCCGAGCTGGGGTTCGAACTCACAACCCCTGAGGTCGCTACCGGGGCTCCGTATTTTGATTTGAAAGAGAGCCACCAAAGAAATATACCTGTGAAGTTTGGTTGAAATTGATCCCGTGATTTAAGAGGAGATTTCGTTTAAAGCGAAGAGTTAACAACGGACGACGTCGGACAGATAATGATTAGGATAGATACCATTGAACGTTTGACATAGGTGATCTAAAATTATTAGAAATTTAATATAAAGAAGATTTTCTAAATCCATATTCAAGTATTTATTCTAAAAACCGAAGGTAGATATGATCAAAGTCGTGTCATTTACCATTTCTTTTTTATCTGTCCAAACAACCTCGTCACCAGCTGTGACACCATAACAGCCCTTTCTTTTACGAACCGAGTCGTAGACATATGAAACAATCTGACCAATGAAGTAGTGTCGGCAAAAAATATTAAACAATTTGAAATCCGGTTGGACAAATTCTGGAAAAATACGAACACACAACACATTTAATCATATCTAAAAAGTGCGGAAGTCACGTCAACTCGCGCTCCATAGATGACAACACAAAGATGGATATGCCAGCGTCCATAAGCATTCCTACGGTATTCTAAGGTATATACAGGGTCCAATTCCACCAACCTTACTTAGAACTAAGTGATTCTTTTTTTAAAAAAAGAGGCATATTTCAACATTTTTGTTTTCCTAATGAAAGTGCTAAAATATTTCATTTCTTAGCAAGTATTGTTTGTCTGCAAGGTAACTATTTTTGTTAACTTTGTTATTTGCTTAAATACATTCCATCGTTCATGTGTTAACAAATATTAGGGAAACAAACATGATGTTTATTTTCTTTTAAGTATTTAAGTCTTACTTAGCGCTAAGTATATACAGTTGGTGGACTGAAATGGACAAAGATAGTATATCTATAGTATTGTTACGTGTACCGGCGTTAAGCAGGTACTAACCGCGATGTACGTTGCTTTATGAAAAGTTCAACCACTCTACCAACGTCGTTATAAAAGCCGGCTTCTACGACAAGGTCGTAGAAAGGGTATTTAAACCTATACCCCGTGTTCCGTTACATTATTGTGATGACAGATTTGCGAGCTCGTGAAGAATATAGATCTACTGTATGCATTCATGCTATCAAATCCAAGTTCTGATGATAGTAAGACTTTTTAGAATACTAATCAGTGAACACTTCATATTTGGTTCAAACTACGCGGAGACCTGATCGCAAATAGCATGATCAACATCATCGACTGTTTTAGTTCTATAACTTACTAAGTAGTATGGTAGAATAAAAAAAAAAGGTAGTATACAATTGTCAGAGATATACATGTATAACCCGACTTTGTGAGAAAATAACCCCGAAGAAGATACCGGTAACCATATAGTTAGTAAAAAAAAAAAAAAAGGCAAATTAAGCAGAAGAACCTTTGTTCAACTTTTTGCAATTTGGAGGTAAATATAGTGCATACTTCCCTCATAATACTTTGACCATATGTCCTGGCAATTTATCAGTCGAGTACCAACGGCTGACAATGTAGAAAATTTGTCATTTTATGTCATCGATATTACGGCATACAGACAAGGTGTGAACTAGGTAGACACTCGCTATTTTCGTGACATTGTATTGCACCTATAGGTGTACGGACGGACAAACACACACAGAATATCTTTGGCTTTTAGATATAAAAAAAACCAACATATCTCGATTCAGGTTCCAATGCCATTAGAAATGCACATTTCCTGGCCAATCACTAGAACATACGTACGGGGACGGGTACACTCCCACGGTGATTGGAGAATAGGTTGAAAAGGGGTCCGGAGACGGGTTTGAGCGTTAATAGCCCTTATATATAAGCCCATCCTCGGTACCCAGGCTATTCATAAAGTATATGATATCATATATTTTTTGAATAGCCTGGGTACCGAGGATGATATAAGCATATTATAATGATTTATTTATTTCCTCAAATCAATAGGAGATTAACATGAATGTGCACACAAAATAAATAGAACATATGAACATCATGCACACCAAACAAATGAATAAATACATATTTCAAATTAAAGGTTAAACTTGCGCTCTTCCGAATTTTGTTTTGTAGTTTGTATCTGTATTACCAATTTAGAAAACTTTCAACGAAACGAAAAGGAATGTATTCCATCAGGTTGACAGATATCAAATTATATCGGCCAATTTCATCGAGGATATTTATATCCATGATTTGTAAGGAGAATATCAAAAGGTTTTTTTATAAAGTTTTCCAAAGTCATTTACAAAATAAATTTATCATTTATCATTTACAAGGCCCCCTAATACATTTTAAGTCGAGTAGGCGTTCGGGGAACACACCAATTACATATATGGCCTGGGAAAACACATTCCCCTATGCCAATGACCTAACAAGGAGAATTTTGACGCAAAGCATCAAAGACGCCGCGCATGATTTTGAAGCATGACTTAAACTTTAAAGGAAGCAGATGCAGTTCAGTACATTTAAATAACCTGTGCAAGCAGACAGGATGTAAATATTTCGAATAAGAAGACCAAATGTCCCTTTATTTTAAACAAGAATACCAAGATGTGCCTATATTGCTCAACTAGCTACCATAGCCTATATAAAAAGGTTACCAAGAGCAAAAAGGGTCAATATTGACGTAGGGATTAAACGTTTTATATGCTACGATCTATGTGATATTCAGCATGTGAAGTTTAGTCGTGAAATGACAAGTTTTGTCCTGATTTCATTTGGTTTACGGGTTGCTTAACATTCACTGCAACTATAATGTGTCATACAAGCTGAAGTTTCTCAATATATTTTTTTACCAATAAACTGTTTTAAATCCTCTAACTAGATCCATTAGATAGTAAAAACCATAGGTGCTTAAATATTAACATATCTTAAGGTTTATTGCCTCTAGCTATAGGTTAAGTGTGACACATGCCTAGGAAGGAGAGGTGGAAGTATATTGTCCTTCCAGTTTAGCAGAAGTATGATAGCAAAAACGGGAGTATATAAACAAAAAATACGAAGTAATTAAAAAAAAGAAGAAAGATATGTATGATCAAGATTGAGCATTATAAAAGTTCACAAGAATCGTTTTGAACATGCCAGTAGAAAACTGAAAAATAAACAAAAGAAAATGGTGCAGTCAGTTCCCCAAGAGCGAAGAACGAAAACCAGTTGGTACGAATCGTTCATCTCGAACGAAACATGAAAAACCGGGTTCGAATCCAATGAATTTTAGAAATCGGATGAAATCGTGAAAAAAGCGAAGTATTCATAAAGGAAGGAAGCAGAGAAAGCTTAATTATTCTATGGGAACCGATGACCTTGTCGTCTATTAAATAAGAACGAGCAAAATCGCCAAGCGATGACATGCAGCATTTACAAATAATAGAACAGGTCATGTTACGGCCATGCGTATTGCATAGTTGGGTTAACGTTGCTTTTACAGTTTCTAAAATTATACTGTAATATGTATTAATTAAAATGAATCATCATTGATTTTTTAAAGATTACCCATTTATTTAAAAATCTCAATATCGTAAATAGGCAAAAACATCGCCAGAAACCTTTTATCTGAGCTTTGATGAATCGGGTCGTAAACCAAACTTTAAAAAAAGCGTAGCCTAGGAAGTTAAGGGAAAGTTACTAAATACCCATTACATGTGTCTGCATACTCTCCAAAATGACTAAATAAACTACGCAAAAACTATAATTAAAACTCTGGCCGCCCGCCGTCCGCAACCAGTAGAATTGTGTTAATCTTACGGGGAAACCCGGTGCAATACTTACTGGTTGAAGTTGTTTTACATGTCGTGTAGTGTACAGTCGTGTTTTACATGTGTGGGACACAATACATTGTTTTATACTGCAGCTATATCATTTCTTTTTTACATACTCGTCAACAAGCTAAAAACAATAACGCTTACGGGGAAACCCGGTGCACCACTTACTGGTGGGATTTACGGAAAAGAAGAAGAAGAAGTGTCTAAAGTTTTGTAATAACGTTAGAACACAAACGTATTATGTATCTTGCTGTTTCTTAAACCATTTTATACAATTTATTTATTCATAAAGGTTTTTTTTTAAAAAAAAAAACACATAACAGAGTTTTTCTCCACGCGGCGTCAATATAACATTAATTGTGTTATAAGGTCTTTGCCTATGCTAATATATTGGTTTGTCCTTTGAATAAATGAACATAACGATTTCTTATATTAAAAGCTATTTTAAGATTTATGATAAATAACCAGAGACTAAAATAGCGATATTATATGTCATTGATGAAATCTGGGACGTATAGAAGAAAGCACTTTGTCAAAAAGTGTGAGATTTAATCGAATCATATTTATTTATATCTGATGTTAAATATATAAACATGTTCATTTGTGAAACTGTAATATATGTTTACGGTGATGTAAAAATACTTTCATATGCCAAATAAATAAGCTTGAAAAAATAAATTTGATCTGATTTGATTTTGTTTACCCTCACCGTGCAGAATGAACTATTTGGCGAGCATTCTATTATAATATCACTTGAACCAAGAATGTATACTATAGATTCCTAGGTGAATCAAGTACGATCTGTCCAAAAGGTTGCGATTTTGAATGGAGCTTTCAAAACTGTCAACATTATGGACAAATCTAGTCCCACTTACGATCGTATTTTTAAAGCAGCCAAAAGCGGAGAGTTGTCATTTTTTAAAAGAAACATTGAAGAAAAGTTATTCAGAGATTTAGTTTTATCCGCATACCACCTTAAATCGGGGGAAACGGCGCTACATTATGCAGTTGAGCATCATCACTTGGGTTTGGTAGAATTTCTAATTGGAGAAGGATTTAATATTGAAACAATGGACTTTGACGGTAAAACGGCTCTACACAAGGGGGCACAGCACGAAAGTATTGACTGTGTAAAATATCTACTGACACTCAACCCCAAAGTCAACGCACTGAAGAAGGCGGACTGGTTTGTAGTTATTATCCATGACTATTGATAAAAAAAATTTTTTTGCCTCCGTCATTTTTATTTGAATTAAATATGTATTTAATATATTGCTTTTTTTAAATCAAGAACAAATCATAAATCAAGATGTAATTTTAATGTTACATCAATAATCAATGTTTAGAAATGGCAAACCAGCGATATGTAGAAATGGCATTAAATCAATGGCTGCCAGACTTCTCGACCCTCCGACTTCTCGACCCCCGTTTTACCAGACTTCTCGACCCCCTATTAAAAACTTTGTAGCCCGAGCGAATGATGATCGATTATACATTATTAAAACTGTTAAATTATAATATGTTTGTTTGTTATGAAATTAAATTAAGATCATTAATGTTTTTATTTATACTTATTATGTTAATTGCGTATTTTAAGTGCATTTAATGAGGTGTTACATTCGCACCCGATGCACACAAAGGATGAAACTTATTGTGTTATTTTACTTACTTTTGATGTACGCGGTATGTTTGTCCTTGTTTGTTTTATTTTTTAATAATTAATTCAATTGTAATAATTGCATATTATTAATAAAACGACAATTGTTATATGTGAACGCATATAGTATATATATCTATGCATATCCACCATCACTTCAAATATTTTCCTCATTCCATGTTACTCTGTTCAGAATTGTTGAAGTTTTAATAAATTTGATTTAAATATTGTGCCTTGTGACTTCTGTGTTAAAATGTCAGATCTGTGTTTATCTTGTGAAGAACCTGTGAGACAATTACAACATGGCATCACATGCGATATATGTGATAGATGGCAACATCGTACCTGCAACACCGGTGAGTACTTTTATGTAATATATATGTATGCGAAGACTTGCATCCTGACATTGTTATCCCCAAAAAGAGCGCATGTGCAATTGCTCCTTTTCACACAATGTAAATGAGTTGATGAATATGATTATGAAACTGATTCTTAATATGATAAGGCTTAATTACGCATTGTCACCAACTAGGGTGAATGTGCAATTGCTCCTTTTCATTTAGTTCGTGATAAACTAAAATGGTTAAATAGAAATTGAACAGGAATATATATGAGTTATGATAAAAGTAAAACATTCTTAATTTTTTAGGTCAACACAGAGTTTCTGGTTGATAAATTTTTGGTTGGCGACTTCAGGGTGGGAGATGAGCGACATCTGATTTGTTTTTCTTTTGATATAATTTTATTAAAAAGTTTGATAAAAAAAAATGTTTATTATAATTGAAACCCCAACAGAAAATCTAAAGATACTCGTATTTGACAATTTCTCTTCGAGTGGAATTGTCGAAAAGGAAAATAATATAGTCTATTTTCATAAAGTCTTACTAGTACAACTTTTAGACCAAAAAACCCATTATAATCTTCTTTTAACTATACCATAATATAGAAAAACATGTCTCTATATAAATAAACCCTATTATAGTCATATTCGACAATTTCTCTCCGAGTTGAAATGTCGAAAAGGTTAATAACAGAGTCTATTTTCATAAAGTCTTACTAGTACAAGTTTTACACAAAAAAAACAATTATAATCTTTATAAACTTTAAAATACTATAAAAAATCATGTCTCTATATAAATAAACCATATAATAGTCCTATCCGACGATATTTCTAATAGGGGGTCGAGAAGTCTGGCTACCAAATCAATAACCATTATGTGTGTCATAATATCAATAAAGTAAAATGTAGAAATAAAATTATGTCAATAACCAATATGTAGTCTTGGCAAGGCTACAGATAAGTTGCTTTTTTGCTTTTTAGTCAGAGGTTATTCATTCAATTATAGAGATTTTCTATTTTTTGACAAAATATGTTTAAAGTTGTCGGCTGCAGTATTGTCGTATGAGGGAAACCAAAAAGGTTAAAAAAAGCAAAAGAATTGTCAAAAAAAGCATTTTTTTTTTTAACTGATGAGTACTCGAAAGCAAATAAAAATAAAGAAAGCAATTGTTTGTATGAAACCAGTACAAAGTATGGCCCTTGTTTGACTTTGACAATTTGGTTAAAGTTTTGCATGCAAGGTACTATCATGATTCATGCACATATCTGATTAACCACTGTTTATTATAGAATCAAATGACTTATGGACAGCTCTTGTTTAACTCTAACATCCATGGAAAAATATAATAGTTTCTCACATAGTATACATTATCTATAAGTGGAGCTTAGTGTGTTTTCCCCCTCTATTAGTAATTATTACACAATTTCAACTCAAAGGAGTTGTTAAGAATTAAATTATATCAGTTTAAAATGCGATCAATGTTCAAAAATGCAGTCAACATGTATACATAAGCGATCTTATCATGTTTCTTTCACTGTTATGAAGGACTCCCCTGATGTTGGCCTGTACCAAGCCAAACCTGGAGATGGTTAATCTGTTACTGGATGCTGGTGCTGATAGTGATACAGCATTGAAAAACAAAGATGGATGGAATTGTTTTCACATTGCTGTAAGGTATTTAAGATTTGTTTGTTTTATTGGGGTTTTATGCCGTTTTCTACCTTATTTCAGTTATATCACCGGGACAGTTTACAGTTCTAGGCTAGGAAATGTGACATGTCCAAGGGCACTACATCATGGCCATCGTGCAGCGACTTGGGATGAAACTTGCTGTAAAGTATGACTGTGAGATTGTACACCGGTACCTTGATCTTACCAGGAACGTATCTACGTCCCTGTTCTAACATACATATTTGTGGGACTTGAACCCTTTACCATATACATCAATTCTGCTGCAGACGACTTTGAAAACAGTAAAGAATATAGGAACTCCTTGTAAATGAATGTACACATTTTGAATCAAGTTGAAAACATTGTTGCAAGACAGCTTCAAAATAGAGTTAAATGACAGAATTGTGAAATTCTTGTTCTCAGAAATTGCTTGTATGCCCAACACATGCTGGCAGAAATGACCCTTTACTAACAAAAATCAAGCCATTTTAATTTGTTGAAAATATGTCCGTACCTAAAATGTCTCAGAAAAGAAGTAAAATGGCAAAACTTTCAAAGTTTTTGTCTTATTTCGAGATTATCCGGTAGAAATGTTCATAGGGTGAGGCTTTAACCCTTTCCCTCATATGACAATTCTGCAGCCGACGACTTTGAACATATTTTGTAAAAAAATGGAAAATCTCTTTAATTGAATGGATAACATATGACTAAAAGTGGAAAACATTGTGCCAAAAGGAAACATTGCTCGTTTTGAGCAATTTCTTCTTTTGTCACTATTTTTTCAAAAAGTCTTCTTCTGCAGAGGCATCAGAAAGCGTTTATATGAGGGAAAGGGTTAAACATTGGGAAAAAAAGGGCAAATTGCTCATCAAAAGCAATTTCTCCTTTTGCCGCAATGTTTGCAAAAGTGGTCTGCTGCAAACGTGTCTGAATTTGTCTGCAAATTGGAAAGGGTAAAACAGGACATTTGTAGCAGAATAATCAAGGGCCTTATGACCCTCTTTTTTAGGGAATGGGTGAAACTCTGATCCAACATTTTGTTGTTTTAATCTTACAATTACAGATACCTTCGTTACAGGTTCGATCCATGACTGGGTCATACCAAAGACTTAATAAAATAGTTGTAATGGCTGCCCTCCTTTGCGCACAGGGTTGTGTGGTTAGCATTATGACTGACTGGTGTCAGGATAAATGGACCAGTATTACTGGTATCTTACCCAGAAAATGCAGTGATATAACTGAACAATTGTTGAATGTGGCGTTAAACAACAATCAAACAGACAAACTCAAATGATATCTTTACATCTAACCATATTTCAGAGAGGGCCATCTTCCCATTGTCAGAACTCTGTTGACGTCGAATAGAAATCTGTCGAAGACTAGCAGCAAAAATGGTCGGACACCACTACATACTGCTGGTAAACTTAATATATTTTATTCGCCTTTTGGATGGAACTTCGTGGTTTATTTACAAATAAAGTGTCTTAAAAAAGAATTGGTTATGGAAGAGTTTTGAACACCTATCTTAGGTTTAATTTGAGACCTAATCACCCATAGATATTATGGATTAGGTTAAAATGCCACTTACCTAGATTGTCTATGGTGCCATGTCATGTACAAGTTGTGTATAAACAATGTAGAAAGAGCACATGACTAATTTTCATCTTATTCCTTGCTAATTTATATTTGTGTTTTTCATTGATTAAACTCTTTCCAACATACAAAAAATCTGCAGCAGGCTACTTTGAACAAATCTGGAGGAAAAAATGGATATTTTCTTGATATTAAAGTTAAGTTTTAGAACAAAATTGAAAACATTGTGGCAAAAGGATAAATTGCTCATCATTAGCAATTTTCCATTTTGTGTCAATGTTTTCAAATGTCAAATTCTGCCGAGGTGTCATAAAGTGCCTGTATGTCGAGGTCTTGGTGTGAAACGGTTGTAACTAAAATTGGTATTTTTTTACCAAGGTGAATTACCTCGCCATAAAGTCTTTATAAGCGTTAAATCATTTTTCTTCGTAAACAATGGAAATTTAAGTGCCATTGCTCGTTCTGAGCAATGGCACCTAAATTTGCATTGTTTACAAAAGGGTCAAAATTGCCCCTAAACCAAGGTTTTCAAAATAGGTTTTTAGTTACAACCGTTTCACGCCAAGCCCTCGATGTGGTAAAGGGTTAAATGAGTTTCAACAATTTATATCACTGGGACCAATTTATTTATATCACTGGGACCAATTTATTTATATCACTGGGACCAATTTATTTATATCACTGGGACCAATTTATTTATATCACTGGGACCAATTTATTTATATCACTGGGACCAATTTATTTATATCACTGGGACCAATTTATTTATATCACTGGGACCAATTTATTTATATCACTGGGACCAATTTATTTATATCACTGGGACCAATTTATTTATATCACTGGGACCAATTTATTTATATCACTGGGACCAATTTACCTTACATAGGGTTTTCTAGCTTTGTTACACCAGTACTCCACACAACGTTCTTCAGGTAACTTTGCAGTAGACGACCTAAATATTGTGACTAAAAGAGAAATTGCTCAAAACTAGCAATTTCTCATCTTGCAAAAATGTTTTCAAATGTATTCAATAAAAGCACTTTCATTGGTAGATATTTTCAATATTTCCCCCCAGAATTTTACAAAGTCGTCTGCAGCAGATGTGTCGTATGTGGGAAATAGTTAACCCTTTCCCTCATACGACAATTCTGCAGCAGACGACTTTGAACGTATTTTGTCAAAACATAGAAAATCTCTATAATTAAATGGATAACCTATGACAAAAAGTGGAAAACATTGTGGCAAAAGAAGAAATTGCACGTTTTGTGCAATTTCTTCTTTTGTCACTATGTTTTCAAAAAGCCGTCTGCTGCACAACGTCATTAGCCCATTTTTTAAAGAAATTTAGTTTTAAAGCAGATGTATTTAAGATGGAAACGATTGCGTAACAGAATGTACCAAATTGCACAACACAAGTAGATGATGTTTTAGATTTTTAATTGTGATTTATTTATTCATTAATATTTAGCCCTACATGGTCATAAGGAGGTAGTTGAGTATCTCCTAAACAACTGTTGCTATGAGCCTGATGCCAGGGACTGTTGTGGGACCACGCCCCTTATGGATGCACTTAGGGATGCATTCTGGACACAAAATGTTGACACTGCCAAACTGTTGATTTGTCATAAGGTATATAAGTGTATTATCTTTACTCTAACACTTTCCCTGCCTATGGGTATTCCCTTTGAGTCACTCCAATGATTTCTGTATCCGTTTGTACATGCCTTATAGTAGTAGTAGTAGTAGTAGAAGTAGTATTCTAAAGAAAAGAACTTTTGGAAAACATTGAGGAATAAGGAGAAGAAGAATTTTCAACCACTGGATATAGTTTTATGAAATTTTGAAATTCTGTATGATACAAAATGTTAAGCCTTGAAGCCTGAAATGTTTTGCAGCCCTTGCCTCAATACCAATCTAAATTCATACATTCACTTTCTCCTCTGTTGGAATGAGTGATATATACAAAGCAACTTTCAGTACAATATTACCATTGCCAACTTATCGTTCATATTAATGTCTTCCTTTGGTGATCAGGTGGTGGGCTGTCAATCCAGGGTTTTTGAGTTAAAATCCCGCCCAGCTGTCAATCCAGGGTTTTTGAGTTAAAATCCCACCCAGCTGTCAATCCAGGGTTTTTGAGTTAAAATCCCACCCAGCTGTCAATCCAGGGTTTTTGAGTTAAAATCCCACCCAGCTGTCAATCCAGGGTTTTTGAGTTAAAATCCCACCCAGCTGTCAATCCAGGGTTTTTGAGTTAAAATCCCACCCAGCTGTCAATCCAGGGTTTTTGAGTTAAACTCCACCCAGCTGTCAATCCAGGGATTTTAAGTTAAAACCCCAGCTAGGCCAACATTCTTATAGATGGTTGACAAAAGTCAATGTGAAACACATTCATTCATCTTCCACAAATCTTACAATCTTTGTGGAAAAACAGTCAACCAATCAATTCTCATCCTATTCTAACAATTCATTGAGAAACATTAAACTAGTTTTCTAATAAATTACATCTAAGATGTACAAAGTCCCAAATATTCATTTAGGATTTACAAAATCCCAAATATTAATAGCTCAAAATATAAGAACATTTTATATCAACACAAAATGAGAAAATCCAAAGTGACATTTACCTGAAAAAGGTTTCTGTTAGTGTCCAATGTGTTGCCCATGGTCATGTGACTTTTGTGATTTCCCTACCCAGGGAAGACCAATTATTAATGTTGCCAAGAAACTAAATAGAATAGAAAAAATTGTCACTTGCCTTGCTGAACATTATTAGCAGGAATATTTGTAATGGGCTCTGTATTTTCAAAATAATTGTTGATGGAAAAGGAGTGAAAATAAATAAATCTGGAAAGATATTGTGTTTCAAATTTTTCATTTAGTCCATGGCAGGGACTTTTTTTAAATGCTTTGGATTATAAACTGCGCATATATGAGGATTAGATGTTTCTTTACCAGTATATTTTAACCCTTTCCCACATACAACAATGCAGCAGCAGACTTTGAACATATTTTGTCAAAAAGTAGAAAATCTCTATAATTGAATGGATAACCCATGACTAAAACTGGAAAACATTGTGGCAAAAGGAGAAATTGCTTGTTTTGAGCAATTTCTTCTTTTGTCACTATGTTTCCAAAAAGCCGTCTGCTGCATCCATATGAGGGAAAGGGTTAATTAACAGACTAGTATCATGAAATTTGTAATGTTGAAATATACGTTTATTTTACACTGTTAAGTGTTTGTTAATATTTGTTAACTAAGAAAAACTTTAATCCTCTCCCATATACATCTGGTTTGGAAAAAAAAAGTACAAAAATATGGAATCTCTCTATTAACATTGTGGCAAAAGGATGAATTAGTCATAATAAGCAATTTCCCCTTTTTGTCACATTGTTAACAATAGTCGTCTGCTGCAAAGGCATCAGAAAACGTCTGTATGTGGGAAAGGATTAAATTAATGGATTGATTGTCCGCTATACTGGAGGAGGAGGTAGACAAATTAAACCTTTCCCACATATAGACGCATTTTGACGATTCTTGAAAACATTGTGACAGAAGGAGAAATTGCTTAAAACGAGCAATTTCTCCTTTTGCCACAATGTTTTCAACTCTTTTTAATAAATAAACTCGCATTTATGGAGATATTTTACATGTTTGCGAATATGTTTTTTAAGCCGTCTACTGCAGAATTTTTGTATGTGGGAAAGGGATAAGCACATGTACATATATAAGGAAGTAGGGAGTGTGTAAGTGCAGCTGACCTTACTTTATATAGGAAATAATTAAAAGTCACATTTTTATCAAGAACTTTTTATAGATCTAAGATGAAACGTTTTATCAAGAGTAGTTTACACAGTACAATGGCATTGTTGTTTGTACCAAGCCGAGCCACGGTGGCCCAGTCGGTAGCGACGTGGGCTGTCAATCCGGGGGTTGTGAGTTCGAATCCAAGCTCGGCCAAGATTCTTTCCGACGTTTGAAAAAAGACACTGTTACCTGCGTCATTCATCTTTTACCGATGGGCTGTTTAACATTCTATGTGGAAAAGCAGCCAGTTGCTTGGAAAATATGTTGTGTGGTGTACTGGTGTGGGAAAACCAGGAAACACATGGGTAGGTGAACTGGTCGTCGTAATATGACTGACAAATTGTTAAACCCCAATCAATCAATCAACCATTGTTTGTACCCAGGCTGATGTAAACACGAGAGACAATCTGGGCAGGAACTCGCTACATCTAGCAGCAGAACATGGCACTACAGAGTCCATTAGATACCTCGTCAATGAATGTGGAGTCAAACCAGACAGCAGATGTTCAGGGAATGATGTAACTGCACTTCATATAGCAGCAAAGGTAGGGTTTAGTGATTAAATCACATCAGACCTATGCCTCTTTGGCTGGGGGATGCTTCATAATAATGGCAGCCACAGTCTGATCCTTCCTTGAACCATAAGAACCCTCTAAATGGGTCTGAACGATTGGATTTAATGTTTCACTTGTATTGATTTCATATGTTTTATAATTTTTATCTCGAGATAATAATAAGGTGTTGGAACAATATCATCTTTCATGTCCGGTGTTATATGACCTTAGCTGCTTTAACCCTTTCCCTCATATAGACACTTTCTGATGCCTCTGCAGCAGATGGCTTTTTGAAAACATAGTGACAAAAGAAGAAATTGCTTCATTCGCCACAATGTGTTCCAAGTTTTCTGCTGCAGAATTGTTGTATGAGGGAAAAGGTTAAAGTTATGTATATAAACCTTTATTAAATTGTGTTTTTTCAGGAGGGCCGTCCTTTGGCCATTCAGTTGTTGTTATCTCTAGGTGTAGATTTGAATACAGTAGATATCAAAGGCAGGACAGGTGAGTGTATTATTACATGTTTATACAATATTAATAATAGTTTACTTTAGAACACTTTCTGCAGCAGACGACTTTGAACATATTTTGTCAAAAAATAAAAAATCTCTTTAATTGAATGGATAAACTATTACTAAAAGTCGAAAATATTGTGGCAAAAGGAGAAATTGCTCGTTTTGAGCAATTTCTTCTTTTGTCACTATGTTTTCAAAAAAGCCTTCTGCTGCAGAGGCATCAGAAAGCGCCTATATGAGGGAAAGGGTTAAATGGTTACCTGAAATGAGCCTTTCCATACGAAAAGGTACAAGTTGGCATTTATGAACATTTCCTAATGCAGATATTTTCTATTTCAGCTTTGCACATTGCTTCTGGTGCCCAACATGCAGATTGTGTCAAGATTCTTTTAGAAAACTCCGCTGAAATAACACCTGATTTTGCTGGTACCCTACCTCAACAGTTGGCAAAGAAATCCAACGTTGTGATGTTGTTTCAGCACATGGAAGTTACTTGACTATCATAATAGACCTCATACTACACTTTATCTTGACTTAACGAGGGGCTTATGGTGTAATGACAAAGTGTATCATGTTTAAAAACAAACTTGTGTTTATTTTAAAGATCACTAGTTGACAGTTCTGATGATTTACTAAAAAAAAACATATTAATTTACTGTTTTGGCGATTCTGTGATATTATGAATATTATATTTACAAAAGCATTGGGCTGATATAGTGTCATTCTGGTGTCAACATTCGAAGTGAAAAAAGATTGTGTATAAGTCTTTAAAAGTAAGTTACGTGTATATCTCAAACCTTAAGACAACAAATGCTTCTGCAGCCATTGAAGAAAGTTTTCATATGTCATTATACTCCACACATACAAGTTGAGGGATAGATGGGAATCACTATGTCTGTCTGTCCATGTTCATTGTAAGTGAAGCTCCACTTAAAGGGGTGGAAGGTTAATTCTATGTACACCCCAAAACTTGAACATGAACATGCAACTCCTTCTAAAACGCTGGATGAAACTTTACACAGTTGAAATACAATACCCGATGAGTTGCATGAAGGTAGATAATCCTGTATTTCACAATGTGAGAGGTAACACTGTATAACAGTTATGAACTAACATGTTGACGTCTTTAATTCACATGAGCGCAAAGTGCACCGAGTGAGCGTAGTCCGTCGTGGTTAATGGTAAGGGGTGAAAAAAGGACAATTACTGGAAAAGGTCTGATCCAAAAGGAACCCCTTTTAATCCCGGATACTCAATGTACACAAATGGTATATGAAAAATATAATTTGTATTTATCTTGTTTATTGTTGTTGCAGAGACATAAATAACTAATTATATAATTACAACAACAACATTGTTTGTCACATTGTTTGTCACAATTATTTATGATGTGAACATAATCATAACTTATCATATACAATTATAAAATGTGACGGGAACATAATCATTACTTATCATATCATTATAAAAGACTGCATTGGATATGTGACAATGAGTTCAAATTCATTGTAACTACATGTATGATGCACTGGAATCTGTTTGATTGGATCTTATTTGGTATTTTGACCTTGTCTGATTTTGAAAATAGAGTATATGGAAAACCAGTATTTTCCCGATTGTGTGCCAATTGATGGGAACCATCTTCGCGGAGTGATTTATTTCTCATATAATACATGATCCCCAATTTTTTGTCTTGGGTTATATATAGCTGAGATGTTACTCTGTTCGATGATATAAGGTCTATGACATATTTTGAATAGATGACAACAAGTTCTCCATTTGCCACAATGTTTTTTAAATCTATTTAATAATTATATTTTCATTGTTAACTGTTTGCCATATATTTGCTTAGGTGTGTTCATAGTCGGCTACAGATTTATAACATGTAGGAAAGGGTTAACTCTAGTGTTTCATTCGGATATACGTGTATTCTCGAAAGAATGCTTGTGGTTATCTCCGTCGGGGTAACCAACACAATTTAAATCCGTCCGTGCAAAAGTATTTGGTTATTGGGGTTTTACGCAGATTTCAACATTTTTCAATTGGTGAGTTACCAGCGAGTCAGAAAGTCGTAATGGGAACACCACACTTCTGAGTACCAAGGAGGGAAAGCCATTACTACTATGTTTTAAAGAATGTGGTATAACCCGTTCTGGTATCGAACCCGTTCCCGAGGCATAGGCTCTGCCACTTCATCATTGAGGCTGTCGTGCAAGAACAATCGGATTATATACGAATTGGTCCGCATGAAACTACAACCGAAAGAACGTCGCTAACAAAGTGCACGTGACTACTCATGAGGTTTATTTTATGCGGTCTTAATCGAGTTTGTTAACAATTTCCCACAAACAACCCAGTGGTCGATAGTATTTTAGCGCCGTATTTAACAGTATTTCAGTTACATTTCCTGGGTAAATCGACCGTACTACCGGTATTCCAATGGAAGGAAGCAATTACTACCATTTTTGTCGTCCCAAAACTTTAACTTCACTTCATTTCTCAAAAACCGTTTAACATTTTCTAATTAAACCTGGTACACATGCTCTTCAGAACAAATGCCAAGTCACATAACTTTGGCTTTACTAATTATTCAGTTATGCCCCTGTTTCGACTTTTTCTAAAAAAGCAGACGATCGTTGGCGTTCGCTTGTGGCGCTCTTGTTAAAGGTGCTGACCTCCAGATTCAAGCTAGTATAGTCAAAACTTTAAAACAAAACTTTAAAACTGTTCAAAAATTGTCTTGAAATATTAAAATCATAATTCTGGGATAAAATTAGAGTACTAATTTCACTTTCCAGTACAATTAACATCGAAATATTGATCGTTTATGCTTTATGTTTACTGGGTCAACATTTTCGTGACTTTCAATTGACTGTTTTCAAACATTTACTGCCAAAATAGTTTTGATCTATTTATTTCTTACTTTGTTGTCTCAATTAGCAATATTTGAAGAAGTTACAACATTTCAAAATGTTGATCTCCATCTGGAGTTCAGCACTTTTTAAAGTGTTTTGTATGACCCGACCAGAGATCGAACCCTCCTGTTAAAGAATCGGGATAATACTGCCGATGTAAATTTCAGTGAATAGACGAGTTTGGTGGATTGGACACTTATCAAGATCAGGCTCCAATGCCACCAACCTGCTTAGCGATAGATATTACTTAACATCTTAAATAAGGTTGGAACACATTCCACCATCAATGTTATACAAAACATTTAATTAAATGACTATGCTGACATAAAAAGTTACCTTGCGGACTTACAATAAATGTTAAGAAATGATTTGTACAGGCATTTTATTAGGAAAAAAAAAACAAATGAAATATTCTTTTAAGTATTAACTTATCACTAAGTAAGGTTTGGAGGAATTGGACCCGTTATACTTTTATGGAAGTATCTTGTCACTTAAAGAATGATTTGACGTGCGCTTAGCAGTCTTTGATATGTGTTTCATAAAGCTGTATGAAGTTGGAACAATCATAGATAAAACTGAATACCTGCAAGTCTATTGGCTTAGACATCATACACATAGCATAGGTTCAATGATTTTACTCAAAGAAGTATTGCTAATATCCCTATCTAGTGAAGAGCGACAATAATAATTACCGCCCAGTTTCCATTTTGCCGACGATATTAAAAGTTTTCGAGTGCCGAATCGCCTCACGAATAAATCGTTCCTGGAAAAAATATAATATAATACACAAAACTCGATCTTAATGTAGAGAAAATTATGTACGTAATACATCACTTATTCGATTAACATGCATGGTTAAAGGAAATTCAATCATTGTCGGAAAATTGTTAGGTCAGTGTTTCTGGATATAAAACTTCAGTCGAACTGGTTGTCAAGACGTCCGAACCCGTCCTAAAAAATCGTTAAACGTGTTGAAGTCTTGCTAAAACGTATAGCTTTTTGGCCGGACAATGTCTATAATTCCACCCTAGTAAGTTCATAAACAGTTCTCGATACGTCCATCTCGTCTTTATCCCGGCTGAGTCCGTTTAAATCAAGTTCAGATCGGGAAGAATTGTCCCTTCACCACATAGGGACACCATTTCCAAGCAGACCAAGCCAGTCTGTAGTCAGTTTAAACCCGTTCGTAACTAGTTCTAATTCGTTCTTTATACGTCGAAATCCGTACTAACTAGTTCGTAACTCGATCACCTCGTTTACAGACAGTTTACTTTGTTCTGACCATGTGCTCATCTCGTCCCTAGTGCGTTCAGAATGTACTTGCAATCACGTTCTGGCCTGATGGCTATAGAAAAACCCAGTCCTCATTCTTGTTCGCCGCTTCATGTTGTAATATAAGCCCACAGCAGGTGTGATAAGTATCGTGACCATCCTTGTGATCATTGTGATCATCATGCCTCAAAGGTAGAGATGAGTCCGTTAAGGCAGCCACTACCAAAAGATCCTCAGATCACCCCCAAGTGACTGAGTCTGGAAGTAAACGAAATGAGGGTGTTTTATCCCCTGCACATTCTGATGACCGCCTCAAAGTCAGATGTCGGACAGAATCAAAAGCATAAGATGAAGAAATCAAGACACACAGTAGTTTTACCCGGTCTGTGTGCACACGTACTACCAATTGACGCCCGACCGTACCACGTCCCTGGTATCATCCAAGTACGGTAATTCCGTTTAAGTACGTTGTCACTCCGTCTAATTGCAGGCATTGTCTCCCCTGTTTATGGCATGACGAGCATTGTGTCATATGTCGGATTACGATCGCTCGAAAATGTTGGGCAGGCTCAAAGTTCTGTAGCATCATTCCAGATCAAACCCGTCCGAGCACGTCCATGAATTTCGTAAATAGTTGCTACCACGTCCAATCTGTTTTCAAACAGTTTAAACCCGTTTGGCTATATTATTTCATGATGTAGTGAGAAAGAGTTCGGTGTGATTGGGCTTTAAGTAAGGCTTTTGATTTACTTGACCATGAAATCCTTTGAAAATATAAAAATGATATCACTTTCTTGATGCTATAACATTCGTAAAACCTAGCACGAATCTATATTGTATGCAGACGTCTCAACTTTCTATAAATCCGGATACCAATAAACAGATTTGGAAAATAAGTATCAAAATCCCTTTAATTGTATACAGATGATTTGAAATATACCAAACAATTTAATCTTCATTTGAATGGTGCAATGTTAGAAAATGTTAACACACGCAAGATACTTGGTGTACGTTGGTAATAAATTAAACTGGAAAGTGCAAACTGATAACGTTTGTAAAAAGATGAATATCAAGATAAATATCAAAATGTATATCAAGATTTCACTACTGAAACATCTTATTTATTTCGTAACACCAGACATAAAGGCTATGTTTAGTATGTATGTTTTACGCAATAAAGTTTCTTTATGTAATATATTTAGTAATGCTTATATATTATCAATTACATATTGCTGTTTTTCGGTCTGGCGTTGAGGAAATAATCGTTATACGAATGAAGTATTTATCTTACAAAACAGAATTGCCAAAATCATACTTAACAACAACTCTTTCCGTTGAAAATTTCAAAGAATTTAAGTAGCTAAAATATGCTGATCGACTTAAGAAGGTCTACGACTGTCTTTATTTTTAAAAGTATGAATATCATACATGACAGACATTATATATTTTTCTGGAAAAAAATACACACACAAAAATTCATAAACTGAGATCGATACCAAAAACATCGTACCAATTGCATGATGAAATAATTCACACATTATAGTAGATCTATAAGGAACTAGAAATATCACTGAAGGTGATGAATACCCCCAGCTGGTGCCTGACAATATACATATGTATGCGAAATTCTAGGGGCCATAACTGATTTAAAAATAATTCCAGTGCAACACGCCGACAATATGCACAACTAGGCTTGGTATCAATCATGCTTGTGAAGTTATATTGAATTCTGACCAAGGGTTGCTGAGAAATAGTGTTCACAAGAAATGTCCACAGACCAACCAACCGACAAACAAAACGACCGACCGACAAGCGTGACTCCTATATAGCCCCCATATACTATGTAGCTGGGGTATAATTATATCACAGTGTTAAAACATTTAAAGAAACAAAAAATGTCAACTTTATTTAAAGGTATTATCTATTGAAAATACAAATGACATAACATGGTCTTATATTAAGTAGACAAATTGCTAAGTGTCGGTCACGAAGTTGATAAATGCACATTCTCGGGTTTTTTGTTTATTGTAATCGCAAGATAAAACCATGGACACTATGTAATATATATATTTATCATGCAATGAGCAGATTACGTGACGTATAACACTGGTATGATAAACCTTTTGTTTACATGTCTACTGGTATGATAAACTTTTATCTTTATCAGTCTACTTATTTTTAGAAATGACGTAATCGCTGGAACTACTTTTTCTGAAATATAAATGAGCCGTTCCACCAGAAAATTATCGAACCGGATCAGCCTCAGCATGCCGCGCAGGCTAACCCGGT
Organism: Serripes groenlandicus; assembly: GCA_031761405.1. Lineage (NCBI taxonomy): Eukaryota > Metazoa > Mollusca > Bivalvia > Cardiida > Cardiidae > Serripes > Serripes groenlandicus. The sequence continues at coordinate 78,464,312 of JASEVX010000007.1, forward strand.
CAGACACGTTTCGACTCCTGTGGATTTTCTGTTTAAGGAATCATTGCTCAATACCTCTATCCCCCTGAGACGGAATGTGTCGGACCGGATTAGCCTGCGCAGGCTGATCTGGATTGATACATTACGCAGAATCCATAATGTTGTTTTTTATCGTGGAACGGCTCAATTATGTTGATAGTATAACAGTCAAAGCAATGAATACACATAAAATAACAATCAGAAATAAAGTTATTATTGTTTTAATTACATTTAAACACATTTTACAATGCAAATACAAATCGAAAAGAATATCGTTATATAAATCACACGGGATCTGCATGTTCAGTCTTACTTGATGAACTGTCTTTCTTCGTTGAAAATGTCGCATACATAGACCTGTTTATTCTCACGTGATCAGTTCATAGGTAACCTTGTTTAAATACAATCTGAAGCGAGTAATGTCCTATAATGAGAAGCATATCTATGTTTCCACAAGTCATTTTAATGCACTTAAATGACTCCACGTTAAACGACAAATGTTTAATTTCTATCGTCAGTCTGTGTTTTACCACGAGAAAGGGTTCACGAACATCGATCCTCATCTACCCACGGATTCCTCTTCCATACAGCAGTTCCGACAGAAAATCATTTTACGTTTAGGCGAGATATCCAGAAAATGTTTCTTCTAGTTAAATAACTTATCATTTACGTACAGCTAGTGTTTACATGATTCTTAAAACTAAAAGTTTCGTAACGTGTCTTCGACATGTCTACCCACAACAGTGATGGTATCCTTTTCCAAAAATGAATGTCTCCAATTTAAACGACGACTAAGCCTGAGCATCACACTTGTCTTGAATATAGTCATCTGTATTTAAACTTTGAGTGTTACTTGAACTTCCTTAGCCTGAACTAACTTTATACATTGACTTTCAGATCCAACACAACTATTCATTTTCAAAACACGGCGGTTGACATACATGTTGACCTATCGTGTGTACTGAAGCGACGGCCAATCCGCAATACTTACACTTCTACTAAGAATATGTTCGAGTTAATATTGGCATTTTAAGGTATTACGTCACACCAGATATACAAATTAAGTAGTAATAATCGAGAAATATGGAGTTGAAGTCGGAACTCTTTAGCTTCCGTATGTCGTGTGTACACAATGTAATTCGGCGCAGATTTATGCACGCGCGTGACGTCATTCTATTTTAGGTGAGGTCATTCATGAATGGGCTTTTGTAATTTTGTATGTTATTTATTAAAACTAGTTAAAATCAATGTAGATTTACCTGAAACCCTTATTTTACATGCAAGATAAATAGAATATTACGTCCCTGACGTAAGATATGAACTTTATCAGACTCGGCTGTGAGAAAGGATAATTGTCTCGCCAAAGGCTCGCCAATTATCAATTCTCCCAACCTCGTCAGATAAAGTTCATATCTTACGTCAGGGACATAATATTCTCTATTTATATATATAAATTATATATAGTGTCCCTGATAGAACCAAAGCTCGGTTCTTTACAATCGGACAACTCGACAATCACCGCTTCTCTATCTCGTTTAGGAATCCGCTGTGGTTGAGTGTGTCCCCGGTTCGATCCCCTGTCGCGGCACTACGGTCATGGTGGAGTGCCCTTGCAAGGCACGTTTTTTAGTTTGTTTACACAGGGATCATGAATAAGTGAATTATCGCCGTGATATAACTGAAATAATGTTGAAAGCGGCGTAAAACCCCAATAATACAAACAAATCTATCTCTTTTATCCATAGTTCAATGGTATAGAGTGTCCTAGCTGTAAACATTAAAGACAGTGTGTCAATTGATGGTTGATTTAATTGGCATTCTTTGACTTATATCGTATAATTACGTATACCTAATTTTACGGATTCTAGATAACATTGTCAATATCTGGCTAAATGACTGAAAAAAATACATTAACATACATGAGCCGTCCCACGAGAAAACCAACATTATGCAGGGTTGGCAAAGAATTGACCGCCCGGGAAAACCCAGGTGGGAAAACCCGGGTTTTCCCGGGCTGTACTTTACTCTTATTACCCACTTAAATTGGGTAATAGTGGGCAATATGATTTTTTGATCATGAATGTGAATGTATATATGGAACTTTCTACATTTATTTACAACTACAACTACAAACTTAACAGTCTAAACACAAAACATGTATGTATATATTGAAAATCACAGTTTGTCAGTGTCATTAGTCCATGCAGATCACCACTCTAGCTCTTCTTTCCCTCTTAGCATTCGATAGCAAAAAACTAGTTTTGCACATTTTTGTAAACCAAGTCTGTTTCTTAACTTTGTTTGAATGGAACCAAAGTTTGAAAAAATTCGTTCTATGGCAGCTGAACAGGCTGGCATGCTCAAAAGTTTACGGGCTAGCTGGCAGAGTAATGGATCCACTGCATTTGAACGTTCGACGCTCATCCACCAAACAACTGATGATACATTTTTGATAGTATTTTCATTTGTCAAAGCATTTGACAAATTTGACTTATTGCACATGAATTTTAATAAGCATGGCACCAGCTCTGGTTGCTGTTCTTGGAGTAGATCTTGTGCACTTGAAATCTGCTCTGGATTAAGGTTGGTCCCCCTGTACATTGGCTTCATGGTTTACAAAGATAATGAAACATTTGTGGTTTCCTAAAAATATACTTGCATGTAAAATGTGTTCACATTAAGGTGTATTTTCCTTAAAATTGACTTTCATGTAAAAAGTGTTCACATAAAGTTATATTAGGTTAAAGTTATTACTATAACACCCTTAGGGCCAACCATTGTTGAACTTAACACCTTACCCTGTAAAACCAATTATCAATGGATCCATTGAAAAGAACATAATTACAGTAATTTAGCTAGCAGGTGGTAGGTAGGTCTATTAAGGGTTTATCTTGCTTCAAATTAGTTTACAGTATGTCAAATTTGTATTGTCCAGTAATGCCCAATATTGCCCAGTAAATCCCAGTAAAAGACGGGTTTTCCCAGTATTACCCGCCGGGCTGGGAAATATGAGTAAAATCCGGCTTTTTGCCAACCCTGACATTATGGCCTCTGCGTAATGTTTTGACTCAGTCCGCGCAGGCTTATCCGGGCTGACATATTCCGTCTCAGGGGCATAGAGGTATAGAGCAATGTCTCCTGAAACCGAAAATCCACAGGAGGCGAAAAGTGTCTGTCCGGGTTAGCCTGCGCGACATGCTTAGGCTGATCCTGGTTGATACTTTACGCAGAGTTCTCAAGTTGGTTTTCTCGCAGGACGGCACATATTATGTATCATTCGGTCTGTGTTGGATCTAAACTTGATAATATGCAAACATGAACCAAAAATAAAAAAAAATATTTAAGAGGAATTATTTGAATAAAATGAAATAAATTTAAAATGAAAAGAGGAAAAAGACCCCAAAAAACAAAACAATTAACAAATTGACAGTAAAACATGTCAATCGTGTGTAAGTTTTTAACACCTGCAGACAGAGTAAGAGATGATCTGTTCTCAAGTTATGCATTCTAACAACTCGAACGTCCTACCGGTAAACCCATTATTTTATAAAAATCTTTTAAAGTCATATGATATATAACCTGACAGTAATTTTGTTATAAACAGTCGCATTTTCTATTTTTATACAGCAAAATATGAATTTTTTTATCATAATCCGCATGAGCGTAAATGATACGATGTGTATAAATAACGCAGTTTGTAAATTTTACGATGTGTAAACTATATGACACCGAATTTATTATCCAATCAAATTGCATAATTGGTTTGCTTGACGACAGTGTAAACTTGGCAACTGTCAGTTAGGTAGCAGGATATTTTCCTGGATTTTCTTTTAATTTTATCTTATAAAAAACAACAAAAAATGTACAAATTAGATCTACCCGTCGATTACAAAGAGGCGGCTGCCATAGAGCGCCGACGGAATATGGAAGAACAAAGAAAATCAAGGATATTTAATTCCAAAACAAGGACTATTGGGGTAAGAATTTTTAACTTGTTTTTATACGCCATTGCTTTTTTTGTATCTTATTTTCAAGCCTTTACTCAGATCTAAAGGCCAGTGATTATCAGAAGTATAACAGCAGATTCAAGCATTAACATGAAGCTTTTCCCAATATGCTATAAATTGTATCATTTTCGGATGAATCAGAAATGAAACCGAAACGCATGTAACCTTTTAGTTGTTGTTCTTTAGATCCAACAAAATAGCACAATGTCCTTTGTTTGTTAATTGTTAACTGTATATGTTATACTGAGATATATCTTCCAAAAGTTATAGGCTATAAATGGACTGAATAAATGTTTGGCACTCGATCAATGTAGTTGCCAATGAGAAGTGTTTTCAGTTGGATTGAAAAAAGTCAGTTCATTTAATTGGTTGGATCATTGCATTTACTATTTTAGCAGAACATCAAGACACTACAGTTATATGGTTAGGATTTGTTACTTAGTATTTAAACTCATTTAATCATTCAAGAAGGTTGATGTAAAAGAGCAGAAATGTTGTCATAAATTATTTGTAAATGAGTTGAATTACAGAGCAGAACATTAACCCTTACCAACAATACCACAAATCTACAGCAGACGACTTTGAAAACATCATGACAAAATGTGGATAATTTATATATATGAATGTATAACTATTGAATAGAGTGTACTGTAGCGAAAACATTGTGGCCAGAGGAGACTTCACTCAATATGATACATAAGCATCAGAAAACATATGAGCCATCTCGTGAGAAAGCCAAGATTATGGACTGCGTAAAGTATCGACCCGGATCAGCATAAGCATGCTGCACAGGCTTACCCAGATATACACTTTTCACCTCCTGTGGATTTTCTGTTTCAGGAATCATTACACAATACCTCTATCCCCCTGAGACTGAATGTGTCAGCCCGGATCAGTCTGTGCGGACTGCGCAGGCTGATCTGGGTCATTACATTACATTAGCGTTGGTTTTCTTGAAGAGCGGCTCATATGTATGTTGGAAAGGGTTTAACATACTTTCTCCCTCAAATTTTCAGGTTGATGTTCAAGCCATAGAACAACAAAAGAAAGATAAATTACAACAAGAGGATTATGAAAGAAAGCGTGCTAATGCTTTTGGTAAGAACATATTTTTAGCTCATGAGCACATCAACATAGACTTTCCTGTTTTAAATGTCTCTTGCTACAAAGAAAGGAATGTACAACAAAAATATATATTCTTGTTTTAACTCTTTCCCTCATATAGACACTTTCTGACGTCTCTGCAGCAGACAGCTTTTTGAAAACATAGAGCAATATTTTTCCACTTTTAGTCATAGGTTATCCATTCAATTAAAAAGGTATTCTATTTTTTGACAAATTATGTTCAAAGTCGTCTGCTGCAGATTTGTTTTATGAAGGAAATTTACGGAAATGCTATATACATTGGAACCTGTGTATAAAGACTACTAGTGGGAAGACAACAATCTGGTCTTTGTTCACAGGTGGTCTTTATTTGCAGGTTCATTTATGCAGATAATGAGAAATTGGGAAACAAAATATGGTTATTATAGACAGCGAATTGCTATTCCAAGGCAGTCTTTCAGATTCCACTGTATCCTTATTCAATGTTTTAATTTCCCAGTGTGTGCGCTTCGAAGTAAGAAGGGAATTTTAATGGATTATAATTTCTCCTTTGTCTTTTAATTTTTACATTATACTCATATATTACGTATACTCTAGCTGTATGGTATTATGTATTCACCTGATAATCATTGTGTTTATTGCTGGTCTTTCTGAACTATTAGACATGCATGACCCGTAGTTTTCGGATCGGTCTGGTGAAATTTACAAGAGTCGGACAAGAAAAATATTGGTAATTATGGATTTCATGTTCAGGCAAAGCAGTGACTGCATTTTAAGTCAATCTAAACCACATCCAAAAATGACCAGACATGTAAAAAACTACTTGACCTCAGGACAATGTTTAGCTTGTTTTAGTTGTATTTAGTTTATTTTGGCTCAATCACAATGAATATTTAATTATTCATGACACATTTGATTACCTTTTCAGCTTCAGATGCAATCAGGAACGACAAAATTGTGCAGCTTCTTGAAGACAGACAGCAACAAGATGAATTTGAACTTAGCCGCGCTCTCAATGAATTCCGCATGCTCCATCAGCAACCAGACAGTCGCAGAGAGTTTGATCTTTATGATCCAGATTATCTTAAAAAGGACAAACCTGCCAGGGTCACCGATGATGATCCTAGATGTGGAATTTCTGGTTTGCAGAAATTTGAAGGTATTTAACTTCAATTCCTAAAAATAAAGTCTATTGTAACATGCACCGGGTCCTGCAAGGAGTTAAGCCATCATTGCTCAAACATCCAGGCATTAACCACAATGTACATTGCTTAACTCTGTGAAAAAGCAAACCACTATCAACCTCGCTATTAAAGCCGGCTTCCGCAGTAATGCTGTAGAAGTGGTATTTGTACCTATACCCCATTCCCTTTACATTTCTCCCTCTTTTTCTCTTGACTTCGACCTGAAGTCACATAACTGCCCACTAGCAGTACACTAGAGAGGAGCCTATGTAACATCACTAGGAACACCCAGGGTCCGGGGATGATGGTGATGTCACCCACCATTTGCAACATGTACCGGGTTCTTCACGGAGTTAAGCCATCGCTGGTCACCCATCCAGGCACTAACTGCAATGTACATTGCTTAACTTTGTGAAAAAGCCAACCACTCTACCAATGTCGCTATAAAAGCCGGCTTTCACAGCAATGCTGTAGATGTGGTATTTGTACCTATACCCAATTCCCGTTACATTTCTCCCTCTTTTAAGCGAAAGATTCATTTCCATTGTTGATTTTATTATGAGATAAAATTCAAACAACCTGTAGAATAAAGTATTTGTCCTGTCTTTTTGTTTGTGGCATTTACTTTAAAATTGGCCATACATTTTTGCCAGTCAAGATAAAGCTTTCATATAACTGTGAATACCTTGTGACAAGTCATTTCCAATTATACCAAAATGTTTGATGTTGTTATAATGACATCTGAAAATGTAGTTGTGGCACATTCACACATAGCATGCACTGACAACTTCTTCTATTATTTAACAATCATATTCTGCTTCAAGTTCTGCTTATGTTAAGTTACCTTAAGTCTATTTGTAAACCCTTAATAATTAAAAGCAGCCTATTGATAATAATAATAATGAAGAACTAATTAGTAATCAACAAACATTTCATTTCCAGGTGAAGACCTTAACAGCAAAGCAAGAAGTAAATACCAACAAGAACAGTTGCGAGAATGGTCTATTGAACAACAAAGAGAGAGAGAACAGGCGAAACATAATCAAGATAGAGCTGATAGGCTGTATGAGCTAAAGATGCGAGAGTTAGACGAAAGATCAATGAATTTACAAAAGGCAGAGGAAGACTGTAGGAATGCTATTAATGTTGCCACTAAAGACTACAATTCTGCCTTGGTAGGTGTTTTATTCATTTATCTCATACAATACTTTTAAATATTTCAAATTAGATTGAAAGAACATTTTAAAAATATTGAGAAAACAAGGTAGTTGCAAAATAAAAGCTATTTGTAAAATTTTAGTATGATAGAAAATGTTAAAAGTCCGGAGAAAAAGTAGAAGATGCAAAATAAAAGCTACCATTACGTGTTTATGTAAAAATACCATGTACTGCAGACTGCAGCAGAGTCAAGAAAAGTCCTACGAAGATTAAAAATGGCTTTTATTCCCCAGAATTTAATCATCATCACTTTTTAAACATCAAATTGGATTTATATATTGTTTTTACCTCTTTTTAAAGTCTTTCCTTAGATTTGTACAGGTTTTCTTCAGTTATAATCAAATTCTGATTTAGACAAATCTAAAATTATCCAATATATTAAGTAAGATAAGTTTGTATACTTTTTTTTGACAAAATGTAAGATGATGCAAACCTTACATTTCAGGCTAGAGAAAGAATGGAGAAAGAAAGACTACATAAACAGCAAACACTTGACGACAACATGACAGAAATTGCAAATCATGTGTTTGGAGATATTCTTACGGAAAACCCAGCCACTGCACAGAGTGCTTTTGGCCCACACAGAGTTATCCCAGACAGATGGAAGGGTATGAGCCCACAACAGTTAGAAGACATTCGTAGACAGCAAGAACAGCAGAGAGTAGAAAAGGAGGTATGTTTCGTTTTATGATGATATCTCGTTTTCAAAGAATAAACTCGAAAGCATAGCATTTGGGACACATTTCAACATAAGCATGTGGTACATTTTACAAGGAAAACTGCTTTTTTTCTATCAAATTATCTTGGATATACATGTATCAGTAATAATTCTAAGTCGCTAAGTCGAGAACTAAACCTCTGAATCTGTTGCCCAAAATGCTTAAATACAATTATTGTCTCTTCCAATTTAGATATATCTTTAAAAAAAAAAGGCAATTATTGCAGTGTATTTTATACTGGTGAAATAAAACAAGTTCAATACACACAATGAAATACAGGCTTCCATACTATCTTCCAAATGATATTAAAGTAAACCACATAAAATATTATGTGAAGATTGAGATTGAGATTAGTGTGTATTTGAACAGTCTGATGATCTATATACACTAAAATTCCGCTTTGTTTATTGCTGTTCCCGCGAAAATGTCAATTACAAATTCCTGGATTAACAAACAGTACCATTATTCCTCTTGTATTGTTTGTATTTATTATATTTGCAATTTACTGATAAACAAACAATGTCATTTTATTTTACAGCGATTGGCCCAGGAACAGAAATTACGTGACCTTGAATTTGACAGACAGAGGCAGGCTAATGCCCGAGCTGGAATGCTGTTGGAGAGAGAATCCGAAAGGAAGCGCGAGGACCTTAACAAAATGCAGGCAGATGAAAACAGAAGATTAGCACAAGAACAGATGTCTCACAAAGATTTCCTTGACAAAGAAGTTTACACAAACCCACCGAACGCTGCCTATTTTATGCAGTTCAATACCTCGACACGATAAAGTTGTTATTGTCTATTAAGACTTATTTTAATTTGTTGGAACTTCTCATTTAAAATCGTTTTTTTCACAAATATTGTAATAGTGATTGGATATATATATAATTTTATCATGTAATAAATTGTTTTTATGGGAAAAGACATTTTCTGTTGCTCTTTGCTGACCTAGATAAGAATATTAATGAGGGGAGCTTCAGGTAAACCAACTCAAAGCTTTCGTGATCGGTGAAGATCTCGACCTACCTTGGCATCTGCTAATTTTGATGTGGCAATGCCAATAAATAAAAGGAGGTTTCAAAGTACCACTGACACATATATTCTATTTTAATAATATTACACAGATGTGCAGGTAGATGTCACAACTATCCCACGGTTGGTTTTCTGGGAGCACGGCTTAATCCTTTACCTCATATAGACGCTTTCTGAAGATTCTGCAGCAGACGGCTTTTTAAAAAAACATAGTGACAAAAGAAAAAATTGCTCAAAACGAGCAATTTCAACTTTTGCCATAATGTTTTCCACTGTTAGTCATTGGTTATCCATTCAATTATAGAGATTTTCTATTTTTTTACAAAATATGTTCAAGGTCGTCTGCTGCAGAATTGTCGTATGAGGTTAAATATATACAAATTTTGTACATCATGTATAAGCATACATGTACTATTTTCTTCGCAATAAGTCTTTTTACTGCCTTTCATCCCAAAACAGCGGATTTTTATAATAAATTTATCGGAAAAGAGCTGTAAATTTCGCACAAACATGCACTGCAACAATATAGCCAATTTACTTATAATTATTATTTTAACCCTTTCCTACTTGTAGACACATTTTGTCATGTATTCTATAAATGTACAATCATTTATAGCAATCTATTTAAAGTTAAAGTTTACTCTGATAGTTTCAAAGTCGGCTGCTGCAGATTTGTATTATGTGGGAAGGGATTAAGATAAATTTACTCCTATTTTAATAATATGCTGTCAAATTGAGTAGAAGTGTAAATTACAAGTTTTAAAAATGCAAAATGGTAATATTTTTTTTTTTACTTTTTTTTCTTTTGCTTTATAATTATAATTATAACAAAAGTAGAAATATAGAAATATTACAAAAAGAAATACAATTTATACCAAGTAACTGTTATTTGTTTTGACATATTGATGCAATGATGGTTACCGGTATATTTATATTTCTTGTTATAGACTAGAACCCTTATAAGAACTATATAGTTGATAATGCATTATGCTATTCATATACTATTCACATCACGCAGTTCATTCTTTGAATTTGTTTTCCTCTCGCCATGAAGGATTAACTTTTGGCAAGCAACATTAATTAATGTCTTTCACATTTTCTGATCAGAACATTTATCTTTACTCTTACTCTTAAGGAATATAAATGAATCACCCTTCAGGAAAACCAATTTAACAGTATGTTATGAAGTGTAGGTAAAGATCTGTCAAAGCATTCATGCTATCTGGTCTATATATATATGCAAACCGTTTTGCCTGGAGCCTATTGAAGCTTATGCAACTAATTGGACAACAGTGAAGTCTGATCGAACTGCACATCTTCTCAGTCTATCTTCATAGGCTTTGCATGTGGCAAACATTTTTAAAAGGTGTGACATATAACTATTATGTTGAATATACACCTATGAATCTGGTCTTTAATTGTAATTTTATCATTTCAAAAGATTTCATCAGGGGTATAGGCGATTTAACACAATCCTAACTATTTCTATACAAGCCAGTATTTTTCAGCATGTCCAAAATGATGTATACATGGGTCAGAACTGTAGTTGTTACATAATATTTATGTGGTTCATAATTTTGCACCTGTATATCCAGTTCAATATATGAGCCTGTCCTGACATAAGGCATGAATTGGCTTTTTGTGAACAGAGTTGGTCGAGATCAGCTTGTGCATCTGAAGGATCTGCATTGTTCATATATTATTTACATAAGCTTGTAAGCAGATTCTGTCAACTTGTGTAGATTGTGATAAGTCTGTTAAGGTGGACAAGCTCATCACCTAAACTGTTCAGAAAATGTCAACTTGTACCTTTTCCCATGGATAGGCTCATATAGTCTGTACTTCAGGAAAACCAACCTTAGTCTATTTATGGACCTCAGTCTATTTATAGCATGTGTAAATAAAGATTTGCCTTGTAAATCTGACTAAATTTCTTTCAAAAACCGTATGTGACTAATTGGTGAACAGTGCCAATTCAGATTAATATGCATGGATGTACAGGTTGATCTTAATCTGCACTGACTCAAATGCCTTAAGGTTGGTTTTCCTAGATATTTTTTAACTGTGCACATGTGATGTGTGGCTATTTGTGAAAATGAAATGTACTGAATATTATGAAATTGGTAAAATAAAACAATAAAAACAAATTTTTAATTTTGATTTTTTTAAATCTATTTGAATTCTTTTTTAATACATATTCTCATAAATAACAGTAGCATATTTTTAAAAGAGTTCATAAAATTGCAGGAAACCATCTTACCCTTTTACAATATCTAGATTCTGCTGAATTATAGATAGCGGAAGAGTGAATCAGTCTTAAGCTAATCCATGAAATATGAAACAAGCTTTTAACTGTACTCTTGTAATGTGTGGCTATTTGTGAAAATGAAATGTACTGAATACAAACAAATTTTTAATTTTGATTTGTTTTTTGAACTATTTGAATTATTTTTCAATACATATTCTCATAAATAACAGTAGCATATTATTAAAAGAGTTCATAAAATTGCAGGAAACAATCTTACCCTTTTACAATAACAAGATTATGCTGAATTAAAGATATCGGAAGAGTGAAGATAATCCATGAAATTTGAAGTTTGCAAAAGGAGTACAAACAATCATGAAAAGTGAACAATTCTTAATCCCTTAATTTCCAACTTCTAGGTGCATTTTGGTGCATCTACAGCGGACACATAATTCAACCTTTCCCTCATACGAAAATTCTGCAGCAGACGACTTAAACATATTTTGTCAAAAAATAGAAAATCTCTATCATTGAATGGATAACCTATGACTAAACGTGGGAAACATTGTGGCAAACACTGTTTTTAAACAAAAGCAATGTGTACGGCACAGACGCTTGACTGATAGAAAACAAAAAAAAAGCTGAGCTGAACAAAAAACCTTAACCGGACGACCACGCCGCCGCAACAGAAAAAAAGCTGAGCTGAACAAAAAAACGACGACGACGCCAGGGTCATGACAATAGCTCTCGTTTTTTCAAAAGTCGAGCTAAAAAACGTCTGCTGCAGAGGCATCAGAAAGCGTCTATATGAGGGAAAGGGTTAAAGATTACAAATTCTTTATCCCTCGCTTTCCATCTTGCAAAACTGTAACAGACGACTATTGAAAACATTGTGTCAAAATAAGAAATCTTCATACAATAACTATACTTTCAATTATAGGTTTTAAAATACTTTTGCCTAAATGGTTTTGTTAATTGTCTACTTCATATTTATTGTATGTTGAAAAGGGTTAACCCTTTCCCTCATACGACAATTCTGCAGCAGACGACTTTGAACGTATTTTGTCAAAACATGTTTTGTGCAATTTCTTCTTTTGTCACTATGTTTTCAAAAAGCTGTCTGCTGCAGAGGCGTCAGAAAGCGTCTATATGAGGGAAAGGGTTAAATACTTTTGCCTCAATGTTTTGTTATCTACTTCATATTTATTGTAATTTAACAAAGACAAACCATCAAATGACTTGCACCTGACCAAAACAAAAACATTCATTATTCCTAAGGTTTATTTTCACATGAATTGGTTTCGTATATCAAGATATTAACCCAAACAGACGCTTTCTGACACATCTGCAGCAGACAGCTTTTGAAAACATTGTGACAAATGGAGAAATGGCTCATAATGAGCAATTTCACCTCTTTGTCAAAATGTTTTCAACTCTATCATTTATGATACATTCGTTTAGAGAAAATTTCCAAATTTTTGCCTTCATGTTTTCAAAGTGGTCTGCTTCAGATTTCTTGCATGTGGGAAAACAGATTATAATATATATGCTATAGGATCTTACAGATAATCTTGTAAATTCTAATTTGTAATAACACTACTTTCATAAAATGATAAATAAAAATTAAAATGATTGAATAAGAGTTGAAAACATTGTGGCAAAAGATGAAATTGATCATAGTGAGCAATTTCTTCTTTTTGCCACAATGTTTTCAGAAGTCGTCTGCTGCAGGCACATCAATATGTGGGAAAGGGCTAATAACAATAGCTTTAAAAAGATAAATAACAAATTTATTACCAATTTTGAGACAACCCTGTGTAAGTCATGCTCAAGGAAACCCGGATTGTTTTTCGGATCAGTGTAGCAAAAGCTCTGTCTTCAATTAATTCTAGTTTACCTGTTTCACTAATTGGAAAACAGTACAAGTCAGGATCAGACTATTTGGATGATAATATCAATATTTACATGAAACAAAAAGATGTATCTATACTATAAACATTTTATCTTCAATAATTGCACAATAGATCACATGTATGTATTAACAGCGTATTTTATTCTGAAGTAATGGTACAAGCAAGGACTATGAGCAATTTCATATGAAAACAACATTTTGGGGTTATGCATTTACTAACAAATTACAAAGTTTTGTCCCGTTCCCAAGTACAGACACTTTCTGATGCCTCTGCAGCAGTTGATATTTGAAAACTTCATGGCAAACAAAGAAATTTGGTCATTATGAGGATTTCTCTACTTGCCATATTTTTTTTCAAAAGTCGTTTGTTACAGATTCATTTAACCCTTTCCCTCATACAACAATTCTGCAGCAGACGACTTTGAACATATTTTGTCAAAAAATAGAAAATCTCTATAATTGAATGGATAACCTATGACTAAAAGTGGAAAACATCGTGTCAAAAGGCGAAATTGCTCGTTTTGAGCAATTTCTTCTTTTGTCACTATGTTTTCAAAAATCCGTCTGCTGCAGAGGCTTCAGAAAGTCTGAAGTCTGATTCTTGCATACTGAAGAAGAGTTCTCGAGTTTGATCCCAGATCATTTCCAGACTCAAACCAGAGATGTTTAGATCCCTAGGCTTGTGCAAGGCTGAAGCTCTCTCCTCCACATTTTATTTTGTCTGAATGGAGTCAAGAAACTATCAACACATTTTCACCGCATATTCCCAAGATGAAACTCTTTCCCACATACAACAAATCCACAGCAATGCAGCAGATAACTTTGAACACATCTAGACAAAAAAAAGAAACATCTCAAGATGTAAAACCAAAATTAATGATTAGGGTTAAAAAAATGTGGCAAACGGAGAAATTGATCAATGTTTTCAAAAGTAGTCTGCTGCAGAGACGTCAGAAAGCGGTTGTAGGTGGAAAAGGTATGATTCTGTCAGATGATTGACAGAATTCATTGTGACTAGCATCATTCGTCTACCATCAATGGGCAAAAAGTAGTTGTTGGGAGGTAGCCCGTAAAGATTTAAAATATAGTATGTGAAGTACTTGTATGAGAAAGTCAGGCAACCCATGGTTAGATGAAGAGTTCACTGTGATATAACTGAAAAGTTATTAACCCTTTCCCTTCCCACATATAGACGCTTTCTGACGCATCTGCAGCAGACAGCTATTTGAAAACATAGTGACACAAGACGAAATTGATCAAAACAAGCAATTTCTCCTTTTGCCACAATGTTTTCCAATTTTAGTCATAGGTTAGCCTTTTAATTATAGAGATTTTCTATTTTTTTATACAAAATATGTTCAAAATCGTCTGCTGCATAATTGTCGTATGAGGGAAAGGGTTAACCTCCAATAACTCAACCCAGGGTAATTAATGACCCGCACAACCAATTAAGACGTCCTGTTACCAGAGCATTCGCTGCAACACTTTACAGACCCGCATTCTAAGCAAGGAAGCCACCACTAACATTTTAAAAGTAGTTTTTAACCCTTTCCCAGATACAACAAATCTGAATCAAACAATTTTGAAAACATAAGTATAGAAAGACTACATAAACTAGAACTATCACTGAATGTGATTAATACCCCCAAACGTCGCCCTGATAGGAAATGTAGTGGAATATAGGGATAATACACATTTTCGAGGGCGTGAACATCTGCGGACGCCCGTAAAATGTGTTTATGCCCGAGTGCGAAGCACGAGGGCATAAACACATTTAAGGGCGTCCGCAGATGTTCACGCCCGAGAAAATGTGTATTTTCGCTATTATTGCATAAAATAAGAGCAAACATCCAACATACAGTCCGCTGTAACGTTCAGTTGTACGATAACCGCCGATGAACATGATCCGATAACGCATGTGACGTCATAAACACATGTGACGTCATAAAGTAAACAAGTAATGTACTACATATCCACGAACCGGGCCTACACCAAGGTTGCCATCGCTGACTCGACACGGGTCGAATTAAATAAATGGTTTTTGATTATTTTATGCTCTTTAACTGTGAATCTAGTGCATGTTACCGATTATCGAGTTAAAAAGAAGCTGATGTTATTGTTAACCCAACAAATTGCTCCTATTCTAGGGGAGATGCAGCGTCCATGTTTTGTTTACTAACGGTGCCCGGGTAATGCATATGTAAAACATCTAACCGGTCTGAAACGGCACGTACGCGCGAGAATCGCTTTGTTTATACACGTTTTCTCGCCGTTTACGCCCGGCTTTTGCAATGTTTCTGTATCCCTTAAGCGGGCGTAAAACATAGATTTTATGCAATAATATAGGGATAATACACATTTTCGAGGGCGTGAACATCTGCGGACGCCCGCAAAATGTGTTTACGCCCGAGTGTGAAGCACGAGGGCATAAACACATTTTACGGGCGTCCGCAGATGTTCACGCCCGAGAAAATGTGTATTTTCGCTATTATTGCATAAAATAAGAGCAAACATCCAACATATAGTCCGCTGTAACGTTCAGTTGTACGATAACCGCCGATGAACATGACGCGATAAGGATTGACACATGTGACGTCATAAAATAAACATAAAGTTATGTTTTATATATCCACGAACCGGTCCTACATCAAGGTTGCCATCACTGACTCGAATGGTTTTGGATTATGTTATGCTCTTTATAAAATATAACATAAAGTTATGTTTTATATATCCACGAACCGGTCCTACATCAAGGTTGCCATCACTGACTCGAATGGTTTTGGATTATGTTATGCTCTTTAACTGTGAGTCTATTGCATATTACCGATTATCGAGTTAAAGAAGCTGATGTTATTGTTAACCCAACAATTGCTCCTATTCTAGGGGAGATGGAGCGTCCATGTTTTGTTTACTAACGGTGCCCGGGTAATGCATATGTAAAACATCTAACCGGTCTGAAACGGCACGTACACGCGAGAATCGCTTTGTTTATACATGTTTTCTCGCCGTTTACGCCCGGTTTTTGCAATGTTTCTGTATCCCTTAAGCGGGCGTAAAACATAGATTTTATGCAATAATATTAAGAAACCCCACCTTAAATTCCATTTTGTAGTTTTAAAGATAATCTCCAGACAAGAAAAAAGTAGGAAAGGGCGATGAAAGATATTCTACGAACAAAAAAATGTAACGAAGGGCAGTAACTCTCTAATAAGCTAAAATAGAGTTATATGGTTCTTGTACATTGCACTTCCTCTAAATGAGTTGTATCATAGTATGAAGTTTTATTAAATTCCATCCAGTAGTTTTGCAGTAGTTTTGAAGTAATTCTACGCTTAACAAAAAGTCACAAAGGGCAATAACTCTGAAATTATATAAATAAGAGTTATGGTTCTTGTAAACTGCACTTCCTCTCATTGTGCTCTACCATTGTATGAAGTTTTATTAGATTCCATCTATTAGTTATTAAGTAATTCTCCGGACAAGAAACAGTAACAAAGGGCAATACCTCTGTGATAAGGTAAAGTAGAGTTATGGTTCCTGTATACCACACTTCCATTCAATGTGTTGTATCATTGTATGAAGTTTTATTAAATTCCAACAATAAGTTTAAAAGTTATGCTCCGGACAAGGAAAATCGCAACGGACCAACGGACCGACCTACCGACCAACCAACCACAGGGCGACTCCAATATTCCCCCTGTAAACTTCATTTGTCGGGGGAATAATAAAAGCAAAATTATAAAATAAAGGTAAAAACATTGTGAGCCATTTCTCATTTTTTCACAATCTTTTCAAATATTGTCTGCTGCAGATGCATTATAATGCATCTACATGAGGGAAAGGGGAAATAACTATATAAGTGAAGGTTAAATATATGTTTGCTCATCAAAAATGAATATTCAGAATCAACAAATTACCTTTACAGAGTCAAGCATATGAATATAAATCAATAAAACCTATCATTAATCCACTTTTCCACAAACAACAAATCCGCTGCATTCCACTCTGTGAACATTAAGAATCTCTCTTAATATTTGTAATTATTGAATGCTCATATTGAGCAATTTCTTCTTTTGTCACAATGTTTTCAAATCATCTGCTGCAAATACACATTCATGTGGGGAAGGGTTAATATTCTAAGCTCATTTTTTGGGTAAAATGTACAGCTCAGGCCATAACAGTTTGATATAAACCCTTTCCCACATACTTCATGACGCTTTTGTAGCATACAACTTTTAAGAAAATTGTGACAAAATTAGAAATGGCTCAGAATGAGCGACTTCTTCATTTGCCATCCATAACGTTTTCAACTTTATCAAATAATTATGCCGCCTTTGAAGAAGAGGGGTATTTGCTTTGCACATGTTGGTAGGTTGGTCAGTCTGTCGGTAGACCAAAGCTTGTCCGAGTGATAACTCAACAATGCATGGACCTATGGTCCTCAAACTTTGAGGTTAGGCATGACCAGTAGATGACCCCTATTGATTTTGAGATCAGGTCAAAGGTCAAGGTCACATTGACCTTGACCACGAAAAGCTTATCTTACTGATAACTCGACATTGTCTGCACCCATGGCCCTCAAACTTGACATGGAGGCTGGGGTTGACCAGTGGATAACCCCTATTGATTTTAAGGTCATCTAGTCAAAGTCAAGGTCACAGTGACCTTGAATGGCGAAAAGCTTGTCTGAGTCATAATTCCACATTGCCTGCACCCATGGGCCTCAAACTTGACTTAAAGTTTGGGCCTGACCAGTAGATGACCCCTATTGATTTTGAGGTCATCTGGTCAAAGGTCAAGGTTACAGTGACCTTGAATGTGAAAAGCTTGTCAGAGTGATAACTCGGTCATAATCTTAAAACTGACATTTCGGTCCATGCATATTTTATTCAATTGTCCAAATATTCCCGACCACATGGCGCTCAGGGGGGCATAATGTTTGTTAAAAATCTAGATGTTTTTAAAGTCGTCTGCTACAGATTTGTTGTATGTGGGGAAGTTAACTTGGGTAATTAATTAGGAATATTCAAATAATATTAAAGTCTTTAAAATGAATCATGAATATTCATCAGTGTTAGCTTATAATGAATATTCATCAATGTTAGCTTATAATGAATATGCATCAGTGTAAGCTTATAATGAATAGTAAGATTAAAATGAATATTCATCAATGTTAGCTTTAATGAATATTCATCAGTGTTAGCTTATAATGAATATTCATCAATGTTAGCTTATAATGAATATTCATCAATGTTAGCTTTAATGAATATTCATAAGTGTCAGCTAATTATCAATACAATCCAGGACATGTATCTGTAAGGTATCCAGATCCGGGCAAGCTAGATTACACTTGGGACATGTAAACTGATTGTCCGAGTCATCATGCTGGCTGCTGCTGCTCACATGTGATGGTGGCTGAAAAGTAGCACATGTAGTTTATTGGTAACAATAATAACTAATAATACTTCTGTTCCTAGCGTTAACCCTTTCCCTCATACGACGCTTTCTGATGCCTCTGCAGCAGACAGCTTTTTGAAAACAGAGTGACATATGAGGGAAAGGGTTAATATGATATAATTTATTTTGTAATCGAAAGCTTACAACACTAATTTGAAGGGAGTTGTTTTGCATTGTCAGCACAGAGCTCTAGATAAGGGGCATATTTCATGCTTTTAACACTTTTCCACATGTAGACACTTCCTGACGCCTCTGCAACAGACGGCTTTTTGAATACATAGTGACAAAAGAAGAAATTGCTCAAAACAAGCAATTTCTGATTTGGTCACAATGTTTTCCATTTTTAGTCATAGGTTATCCAGTCAATTAAGGAGATTTTCTATCTTTTAACAAAATATGTTCAAAGTCGTCTGCTGCAGAATTGTCGTATGAGGGAAAGGGTTAAAGTGTTAAAAAAAACGTACCCGATTCACAATTTGATTCATTGGATATTGATGTGCTTAACCCTTTAACACATGCAGACACATCTGCAGCAGATGACCTTAGAAAACATTGTGACAAAATTAGAAAAGTGTTTATTCTTTGGGCACAATGTTTTTAACTGCAATAACTTATTATACTCCCTTGTATACACATTTCCTTAGATGTTTTTAATATTGTCTGCTGAAGATTTGTGTATGAGGGAATGGGTTAAACCATCCTGCCCATAGCCACATAAGCCTCAGAAACATGGACAATGCAGACAGAAGACCTAAGAAGATTAGAGGTATTTGAGATACCTTAGAGCTATCCATAGGTTAACATAATTTGATGGGATTTTGGAATGAATATATTATTATTGTTTGGTGTTTTACGCCACTTTCAACAATGTTTCAGTTATATCAAGAATATGAATACATGTACAACAGTCACAGACATTATAAAAACAAGACACTTAAGATGGTTTGGTTTGTACTCGGAGCATTCCCTTTAAGTCTACCCCAAGCAAAGACATAGAGGCAGGCCACCAAATTCAGATTCATGAGGACACCAGGTGACCACTTGCTACCAAGGAGCAGAGGGCGTACCAGCGAGTTGATCGGCGGGATAGGTCGGGGAGGATGCAAGGAATGGAAGACATCTACGCGCTTATGGCAAGAAAATCAAGAATTTCCGAAACTTATATGATGATTTGATTATAAATGAGTTTCCAGATGATTTTTCTAAAATTTGACAGTGACCTAGTTCTTTCCCCATTTGACCTAGTTTAGAGCATGACCTGGATTTGATGAAGATGAATGTTCTGATGAACTTTCTACAAATCAACCTCTAGAGTGTTCAGAAGCTAATTGTGATATATATAAACAATGATTGACAGTACATATACAATAGAAGTTCAAGGGGACATAACTCTGGTGTTCATGGGGCAATCTAAGCACACTCACTGTGTTGCATTCCCCTAGTATGGTCAGGGGTGCAGATTTCCCACCTATAGACACATTTTGACGCATCTGCAGCAGATGACTTTTGAAAACATTGTGGCAAAAGCAGAAATTGCTCAAAACGAGCAATTTCTCCTTTTGCCACAATGTTTTCAACTTTTTTCAGTAATTATATCTACCCATTACCGAGATTTTCCATATTTCGTCTGCTGCAGATATGCTGTATGTTGGAAAGGGTACAACCCTTTACATTTCTATACACTTTTAATCAAATCCACCTGATCATACCTTAGATATGGCTCCAGACTGAAGGATGGACAGACAACACCAAACCAATATCGCTTCCACCTCATTCGTTCTTAGAAGAGTCTAATTAAAATTCCTCTTAGTTAACATTGTTTTAACCCATCAGATGTTATATCAGTTAACCCTTTCCCTCATATAGATGCTTTCTGATGCCTCTGCAGCAGACAGCTTTTTGAAAACATAGTGACAAAAGATGAAATTGCTCAAAACAAGCAATATCTCCTGTTGCCACTTTTAGTCATAGGTTATCCATTCAATTATAGAGATTGTCTATTTTTTGACAAAATATGTTTAAAGTCGTCTGCTGCAGAATTGTCATAATTGTAAATTAAAGTGTTAAATAAAACGTACCCGATTCACAACTTGATTCATTGGATATTGATGTGCTTGTTCAACTCCATGTTCTACTGGTTCCTGGGTTTGGTATGGATTTCTTCCTGGAGACTGATGGGAATGTTGTTGAGGGTGGTAACCGGCATTAGGTTGCTGAGGTGGATATGCAGGGGCATGACCCTGGTTCCCAACTTGTAAGTGGTTCTGCATCTGTTGATGGTAGGGACCAGCATGACGTCGCTGCATTTCTGCTAACGACTTTTTGGAGTAATTTTCAAGCTCGTCTATTAACTGCTGATTTTTTATCTCAAGATTTTTCATCTCTTGCAAAACAACCTCTTTTTCAGCCACTTGTCTTTCTCTGGCATTTCTTTCTACATCAAAATCTTGCTTCCAAACATCTGCCTGTAAAATATCACACACAATCTGCTGATTTCTCTTTACTATGCTAAAATAGAATTTCCATGTTGATTTTCATAACACATTAGCATATCATTATTTTGTAAAAAAGATATTCACTCTCTATTAACCCTTTTCCTAATACGACAATTCTGCAGCAGACGATTATTTTGTAATCGAAAGCTTACAACACTAATTTGAAGGGAGTTGTTTTGCAATGTCAGCACAGAGCTCTAGATAAGGGACATATTACAAACTTTTAACCCTTTGCCTCATATAGACGCTTTGTGACGCCTCTGCAACAGATGGCTTTTTGAAAACATAGTGACAAAAGAAGAAAAATGAGCAATTTCTCCTTTTGCCACAATGTTTTCCACTTGAAGTCATAGGTTATCCATTCAATTATAGAGATTTTCCATAAGAAAAGGGTTAAAGGTTATATATTAACCATTTTTGACATACAGGTGCCTCTGCATCAGATGCCTTTTAAAAACACTGCAGCAAAAAGAGAAATTGTACATAATTAATCTTTCATTTATAGACATTTTTTATAATTTTTGCCTAGTTGGTTTCAAAGTGAACTGGTGTAGATTTGTTATAATTATGTGGGACAGGGTCAATATATAATTTAGAAAATCCTTTGTTGTGAGTTCTTGGTGAGACAATACTTTAACCCTTTCCCTCATACAACAATTCTGCAGCAGACGACTTTGAACATATTTTGTCAAAAAATAGAATATCTCTATAATGGAATGGATAACCTATGACTAAAAGTGGAAAACCTTGTGGCAAATGGAGAAATGTGGGAAAGGGTTAATCCACTTACCTGGGCTCTTAGAACTGGTATTGTGTTGTCCAGCTCATCCTTTAAGTTTGTCCTTTCACGTTTCAGCTGTTTTATCTGATCATCTCGGTACGTTATCGCCTCTTCTGCTGCAATCGTCTGGGCCGTCAGCCGATTTATTTCATCCAGTAACTGTTTGTTCTGGTTCCCGGCCTGGTGAATTATATAAACAGTTTACTTTTCGCACAATTGGGTGCCATGTTTAAAAATTTATGTCCATGGTGATATGATAATGCTTCATAAGCGTTCTTCAGTTATTGAGCGAAACAAGTGTGACGGACATGACCTTGACCACTGTGAACTTGACCTTTGACCTAGTGATCTCAAAATCAATAGGGGTCATTTGTTGGTGGTGACCAACTTGCAAACCAAGTATGAAGTTCCTGGGACCAAGCAAAAACAATTTTTCAGCTCATTGTCACTGTGACCTTGACTTTAGACGTACTGACCTCAAAGTCAATAGGGGTCTTCTACTGGGCATGGTCAACCTGCATAACAAGTATGGAGTTCCTCGGCCAAAGCGTTCGTCAGTTATTGAGCAGAAACCATTTATGACCTTGACCTTTGACCTTCTGACATCAAAATCAATAGGGGTCAGCTACTGGTCATGACCAACCTGCATACCAAGTATGAAGTTCCTACACCCAAGCGTTCTTCAGTTATTGGGCGGAAACAAGTGTGACAGACGGACGGAAGGACGGAACGGGCAAAAACAATGTGTCACCCCCATGTATGGGGGGAGACATAATAACATCCAAAAGAATCAAGTCCCTAGATACAAAACGTAATAAGGTATCTTCAATTCTTGTAAGTGTGAGTTTTCAATAAATTGGCATTACTCTAGAACTAACCTTTGGTATGAAAAAAATATAGATCAGCTAATTACTCATAATAAACCTGAAAATGCAAATGGCAAGATATAAGAATTGATAGAACATGAAATGTCGAATATTATGGTCCCAAAGTAAATGATAGACTTTTGAAAAGTCAAAAAAGGCGGTAATTACTATGGAAGTACAAACTGAAAAGAAAATATTGGTCACTTATACTTTATATTGATAAACCCGTATTGTGAAATGCAGACACTTTCTGACACAAATGCAGTAGGTGACTTTTGAAAACATTGTAGAAAAATGAGCATTTTTTCCTTTTGCTACAATGTTTTCAACTCAATTCAATAAATAATATTTCAATTTAACAGATTGTGCATATTTTTGTCTAGATGTTTTCAAAGTCTTCAGCTGCTGATTTGTTGTATGTGGGAAAAGGGATAATCCAGTTCCATAGTAATGGCATGTTCTTAAACAAGAGGCCCAAGAGGGCCAGTATCGATCCATGGCCATAAGGCAAAAATCAAATCTCCAAACAGCCCCTGGTGGCCATGTTTTTTACCAACCACCATGGCTTAAAGGAATCTTGTAGAGTGTCACCCAAGGAATGTTTCAGCAAAAAAGTTTTCACTATAGCCATATAAGGCAAAATAGCCCCACCCCCTGGCGACCATATTTTTCAACCAATCAACATGGCTTGAAGGAATCTGATAGAGGGTCAGCCAAGAAACATTCTACAAAATTATTTGAATATCAGCCAGACACTTTCAGAGGAGAATATTTTTTAAGTTTTCTCTTTAGCCATATAAGGCAAAGTAGCCCCACCCTCTGGAGGCCATGTTTTTTTACCAATCAACATGGCTTGAAGGAATCTGATAGAGGGTCACCCAATGAACATTTCTACAAAATTATTTGAAAATCGGCTGAACACTTTCGGAGAAGAAGAATTTTTAAGTTTTCACTATAGCTATATAAGGCAAAAAAGCCCCACCCCTGGCGGCCATGTTTTTTAACCAATCAACATTTCTTGAAGGAATCTAATAAAGGGTCACCTTCTACAAAATTATTTGAAAATCGGCCAGACCATTTCGGAGGAGAAGATTTTTTAAGTTTTCTCTTTAGCCATATAAGGCAAAATAGCCCCGCCCTCTGGCGGCCATGTTTTTTTACCAATCAACATGGCTTGAAGGAATCTGATAGAGGGTCACCCAAGGAACATTTCTACAAAATTATTTGAAAATCTGCTCAACACTTTCGGAGAAGAAGATTTTTTAAGTTTTCCCTATGGTCATATAAGGCAAAATAGCGCCGCCCCCTGGCGGCCATGTTTTTCAACCAATCAACATTTATTGAAGGAATCTAATAAAGGGTCACCCAAAGAACATTTCTACAAAATTATTTGAAAATCGGCCTGACACTTTCGGAGAAGAAGATTTTTTAAGTTTTCACTATTTTTTTCTTTTGGTTGCCATGGAAACCAGAATTATGGATGGATCACAAAAATTTGAAGGAATTTAAGAGATGACATTGAGAGGATGCTTCCTATAAAGTTTCAACCAAATTGGCCAAGAGGTTAGGGAGAAGAAGTCGTTTAAAGGAAAAAGTTAACGCACGCACGCACGCACACATGCACAATGGACAATACGCCATGACATAAGCTCGACTGGATTTCAGCCAGTGGAGATAAACACATGATGAGAGAAATAAAACAAAGAGGGCCATGATGGCCCTGGATCGCTCACCTGATTTTTTTTTTTTTTCACTTTAGCTTTATAAGCCCCGCGCCCTTGCGGCCATAGTTTCCAACCAATCAACTTTGATTGAAGGAATCTGATAGCGGGTCACTTAAGGAACATTTCTGCAAAATTATTTGAAAATCGGCCTAACACTTTTAGAGGAGAAGATTTTTTAAGTTTTCACTATAGCCATATAAGGCAAAATAGCCCCGCCCCCCCTGGCGGCCATGTTTTAGACCAATCAACACAGCTTGAAGGAATCTGATAGAGGGTCAACCAAGGAACATTTCTACAAAATTATTTGAAAATCTGCCAACCAGTTTGGGAGAAGTAGAATTTTGATTTTTTTTTCATTTTGTTGCCATGGAAACCAGAATTCTGCATGGATCCCCAAAATTTGAAGGAAATCTGGTGAGGTCTTTGAGAGAATGCTTTCTGTGAAGTTTCATCCCAATTGACCCACTGGTTACTGAGGAGAAGAAGTTGATGCACAATGGATGACGGACGACGGACACCGGACAAAAGGCGATCACAATAACTCACCTTGAGCAAAGCTCAAGTGAGCTAAAAAGGCAATGCAATATGCGACATCAGCAATGTTTCAGATCTCAGTACAAAATGCTCTAATTATACCTGCTGTGTTGTCTGTTGCTCCTTATATTCATCAAATGTATCGAGTAACTCTTTATAATCATTCACAAGTTGATTAAAGGAAGTACGAAGCTCTTTCATCTGTCGTCTATGATAAAAAAAAAGTTAATGAAACAATAAAAATAAACTTTTAACCCATTCCAACATACAAAGGCTTTCTGATGCCTCTACAGCAGACAATTTTTTGAAAACAATGGCGAAAGGAGAAATTGCTCATAATGGGCAATTTCTCCTTTTACTATAATCCTTTCAGTTGTATTCAATTATTTACTTTCATGTAAAGAAGTTTACCATATATTTGTCAGATGATTTTTGAATCTGTCTGCCGCAGATCTGTTGTATGGGGGAAATGGTAAGACAGAAAATATTTTTTGATGTATAGAGTGTTTGAAGAAACAAGATGAGTTGCCTGTTAATATGTTTTAAGTGAAAGCCTGACAAAGTGTGTTTTCACAATGTGAAACTGCCGAGGCAGGCAGCACAAACATACAGGCTTTTCATTGTTACAGTTAAACAATTGATTTTGCAAGTGCATCATATGAAACAAAACATTTCATCGTTAAAATCAGTCTATTATCCCAATCCTTCATATAGATGCTTTCTGACAACTCTGCAGCAGACGATTTTTGAAAACATTTTGGCAAATAATGAGCAATTTCTCCTTTTGCCACAATGTTTTCAATTTTATTCAAGAATTGTTCTTTAATTTATAGAGTTCCGCTATTTTTGTCTAAATGTTTTCAAGGTCATCAGCTGTAGATTTATTGTACATACGACAATTCTGCAGCAGACGACTTCGAACATATTTTGTCAAATAATAGAAAATCTCTATAATTGAATGGATAAAAGTGGAAAACATTGTGGCAAAAGAAGAAACTGCTCGTTCTGAGCAATTTCTTCTTATGTCACTATGTTTTCAAAAAGCTGTATGCTGCAGAGGCGTCAGAAAGCGTCTATATAAGGGAAAGGGTTAAAACAAATTTTGTAACAGAGTATCGTATCCACTCTGTGTATTAGACAGAAGCATGAAGATCTTTAGATGTTATTTCTTAAATATTAGCAAATTCAATGTGTATCCAGCAAGTGACTGGAAAACATTGTAAGAAATGAAGATCTATCAATTTCCCTTTTTCCACAATAATCTATTTAGTATTTCAAAATTATTCTATGTCTTTTCCAGGTTTTCTTCTTTTCCTGCAGAACTTTTTCCTACATACAAATAATCTACGACTTGGCAAAAGTATAATTATTGAATAGTTGTGGCAAAAACATGCTCATAATCTCCTTTTTCCACAATGCTTTCAAATTTGTCTGCTGCAAATGGGTCTCCATGTAGAAAGGATTAATTCAGTGTCCATACTTAGTGGTAGCATGCTCATGTCTCTCTCGACTGATTGTCTCTTCACACATTGACAGTGAATACTGGAGGTTCTTGGTTAGAGACTCATCATCACGTTTAGATTGCTGGGCTCCTCTGACCTCTTGTTCCAACTCGACCACTCTACAAAACACAACCAAAACAAGATAAGGGGGGAGTAAACATTTTACCAACAATATCTCCTATACCACTCAGCCAAACCCTATGCTATGGGTACTCTAAAGAAGCGTCTCACTGAGATGATTGTATGCAGTTTTATTAGATTCCATCTATTAGTTATTAAGTAATTCTCCGGACAAGAAAAAGTAACAAAGGGCAATAACTCTGTATTGAGGTAAAATAGAGTTATGGTTCCTGTACACCACACTTCCACTCAATGTGTTGTATCATCGTATGAAGTTTTATTAAATTCCAACAATTAGTTTTATGCTCCGGACAAGACTCTACGAACAAGAAAAAGTAAAAAAGGGCAATAACTCTGTAATTATGTAAATTAGAGTTATGGTTCTTGTACACTGCACTTCCTCTGATTGTGCTCTACCAGTGCATGAAGTTTTATAAGATCATTATTTTCATCTATTAGTTATTAAGTGATTCTCCGGTCAAGAAAAAGTAACAAAGGGCAATAACTCTGTAACAAGTTAAAATAGAGTTATGGTTCCTGTACACATCACTTCCTCTCAATGTGTTGTATCATCATATGAAGTTTTATTAAATTCCAACAATTAGTTAAAAAGTTATGCTCCGGACAAGACTCTACAAACAAGAACAAGAGGCCCAAGAGGGCCAGTATCGCTCCACGGCCATAAGGCAAAAATCAAATCTCCAAACAGCCCTGCCCCCTGGTCGCCATGTTTTTGACCAACCACCATTGCTTAAAGGAATCTTGTAGAGTGTCACTCAAGGAATGTTTCTGCAAAATTATTTGAATATCAGCCTGACACTTTCGGAGGAGAGGATATTTTAAGTTTTCACTATAGCCATATAAGGCAAAATATCCCCGCCCTCTGGCGGCCACGTTTTTCAACCAATCAACATTTCTTGAAGGAATCTAATAAAGGGGCACCCAAGGAACATTTCTACAAAATTATTTGAAAATCGGCATGACACTTTTGGAGGAGAAGATTTTTAAAGTTTTCTCTTTAGCCATATAAGGCAAAATAGCCCCGCCCTTTGACGGCCATGTTTTTTAACCAATCAACATGGCTTGAAGGAATATGATAGAGTCACCAAAGGAATCTGATAGAGGGTCATCCAAGGAACATTTCTACAAATTTTTAGAAAATCTGCTGAACACTTTCGTAGAAGAAGATTTTTTAAGTTTTCACTATGGTCATATAAGGCAAAATAGCCCCGCCCTCTGGTGGCCATGTTTTCAGACCAATCAACATGGCTTGAAGGAATCTGATAGTTGGTCACCCAATGAACATTTCTACAAAATTATTCGAAAATCACCTGAACACTTTCGGAGAAGAAGATTTTTTAAGTTTTCACTATAGCTATATAAGGAAAAATAGCCCCGCTCCCTGGCGGCCATGTTTTTCAACCAATCAACATTTCTTGAAGGAATCTAGTAAAGGGTAATCCAAGGAACATTTCTACAAAATTATTTGAAAATCGGCCTAACACTTTCGGAATTATGGATGGATCACAAAAATTTGAAGGAATTTAAGAGAGGACCTTGAGAGGATGCTTCCTATGAAGTTTCAACCAAATTGACCAAGTGGTTAGGGAGAAGAAGTCGTTTAAAGGAAAAGGTTAACGCACACACGGATGCACGCACAATGGACAATCGCCATGACATAAGCTCGACTGGCTTTCAGCCAGTGGAGCTAAAAAGTAACAAAGGGCAATAACTCTGTAATTATGTAAATAAGAGTTATGGTTCTTGTACACTGCAATTCCTCTCATTGTGCTCTACCAGTGTATGAAGTTTTATTAGATTCCATCTATCAGTTATTAAGTAATTCTCTGGACAAGAAAAAGTAACAAAGGGAAATAACTCTGTCATTAGGTTAAGTAGAGTTATGGTTCCTGTACACCGCACTTCCTCTTAATCTGTTGTATCAACGTATGAAGTTTTATAAAATTCCAACAATTAGTTTTAAAGTAATGCTCCAGACATGGAAAATCGCAACGGACCAACGGACCAACTGACCGACCGACCAACTGTCCCACTTTTAGTCATAGGTTATCCATTCAATTATAGAGATTTTCCATTTTTTGACAAAATATGTTCAGTCATCTGCCGCAGAATCGTCCTATGAGGGAAAGGGTTAAATTTGTGAAAGACTTCATTAGTAAGAATCTGACTTGATCTAAAATGTTCACTCAAAATCATTTAACCCATTAAAGCAGCAGACAACTTTTGACAATAATGTGGCAACATAAAAATGAAATGGTCATAATGATTTATTGAGTAATATCTCCTTTTACCATAATGTTTTCAACTGATCCATTACTAAACCTTCATTAACGCTTTCCCTCATATAGACGCTTTCTGACACCTCTGCAGCAGACGGCTTTTTGAAAACACAGTGACAAAAGAAGAAATTGCTCAAAACAAGCAATTTCTCAAAATTAACAAAACCATTTAGGCAAAATTATTTTAAAACCTATAATTGAAAGTATAGTTATTGTATGAAGATTTCTTATTTTGACACAATGTTTTCAATAGTCGTCTGTTACAGTTTTGCAAGATGGAAAGCGAGGGATAAAGAATTTGTAATCTTTAACCCTTTCCCTCATATAGACGCTTTCTGATGCCTCTGCAGCAGACGTTTTTTAGCTCGACTTTTGAAAAAACGAGAGCTATTGTCATGACCCTGGCGTTGTCGTCGTTTTTTTGTTCAGCTCAGCTTTTTTTCTGTTGCGGCGGCGTGGTCGTCCGGTTAAGGTTTTTTGTTCAGCTCAGCTTTTTTTCTGTTTTCTATCAGTCAAGCGTCTGAGCCGTACACATTGCTTTTGTTTAAAAACAGTGTTTGCCACAATGTTTTCCACTTTTAGTCATAGGTTATCCATTCAATTATAGAGATTTTCTATTTTTTGACAAAATACGTTCAAAGTCGTCTGCTGCAGAAGCGTTGTATGCGGGAAAGGGTTAAAAAGGATTTGAAAGCATAATATACATCACTTTACCAGAGCTCTGCCATCCATATTAAGGTTATGAGAAATCTCACCTTGCTGACTTGCTCTCTAAAGCCTTAGAAGCGAGTTCTAGCTTGGAATTAGTTTCTTGTACTTCCTTTATCAAGGACATCACTTGGGACTTGAGGTTTTGAACATCCCCTGTGTATGGCATTGACTGAAAATATGAACAGTAATTATCAAAAGGCTGGTCATTTTCAAAAGTACCTTGTTCAAAATAAACTTGAAGCCTATACAGGAGACTTTTAAAAACATTTATGTTAAATTATTTCAAATTCAGCCAATATTTATGAACAAGAGGCCCAAGAGGGCCAGTATCGCTCCAAGGCCATAAGGCAAAAATAAAATCTCCAAACAGCCCTGCCCCCTGGTGGCTATTTTTTTACCAACCACCATGGCTTAAAGGAATCTTGTAGAGTGTCACTTAAGGAACATTTCTACAAAATTATTTGAAAATCGGCCCAACACTTTCGGAGGAGAAGATTTTTTAAGTTTTCACTATAGCCATATAAGGCGAAATAGCCCCGCCCCCTGGTGGCCATGTTTTTCGACCAATCAACATGGCTTGAAGGAATCTGATAGAGGGTAAGCCTAGGAACATTTCTACAAAATTATTTGAATATCAGCCAAACACTTTCGGAGGAGAAGATTTTTTAAGTTTTCACTATGGTCATATAAGGCAAAAATAGCCCCGTACCTCTGGCTGCCATGTTTTTCGACCAATCAACATGGCTTGAAGGAATCTGATAGAGGGTCACCCAATGAACATTTCTACAAAATTATTTGAAAATCGGCTGAACACTTTCGGAGAAGAAGATTTTTTAAGTTTTCACTATGGTCATATAAGGCAAAATAGCCCCGCCCTCTGGCGGCCATGTTTTTCGACCAATCAACATGGCTTGAAGGAATCTGATAGAGGGTCACCCAATGAACATTTCTACAAAATTATTTGAAAATCGGCTGAACACTTTCGGAGAAGAAGATTTTTTAAGTTTTCACTATGGTCATATAAGGCAAAATAGCCCCGCCCTCTGGAGGCCATGTTTTTCGCCGAATCAACATTTCTTGAAGGAATCTGATAAAGGGTCACCCAAGGAACATTTCTACAAAATTATTTGAAAATCAGCTGAACACTTTCGGAGAAGAAGATTTTTTAAGTTTTCACTATTGCAATATAAGGCAAAATAGCCCCGCCCCCTGGCGGCCATGTTTTTCAACCAATCAACATTTCTTGAAGGAATCTAATAAAGAGTCACCAAGGAACATTTCTACAAAATTATTTGAAAATCGGCCTGACACTTTTGGAGAAGAAGATTTTTTAAGTTCTCACTATTTTTTTCTTTCGGTTGCCATGGAAACCAGAATTTCGAATGGATCAAAAAAAAAATTGAAGGAATTTAGTAGAGGACATTGAGAGGATGCTTCCCATGAAGTTTCAACCAAATTGGCCAAGTGGTTAGGGAGAAGAAGTCGTTTAAAGGAAAAGTTTACGCACGCACGCACAGACGCACGCACGGACGCACAACAGACAATTCGCCATGACATAAGCTCGACTGGCTTTCAGCCAGTGGAGCTAAAAACAAGCCCCACCCCCTGTTAGCCATGTTTTTCAACTGATCAGAATTATTCAAAAAATCTTGGTAGAGGGTTTAGGGCTAATTTGACCCTATCATTATTTTCAAATTGCATTTTGTACGACTTTTTTGAACAGAGTTGTCATCACTGTAAGGGAGACATAATGAGCAAATTCTCCCTTTCTCGCAATATTTCAAACAAAGTTTTTTTACTAATACTTCTAATTGTTGGAAAATCTTCATATTTGGGGATCCCTTATTCACCCAGACACTTTTTAAATTTGGTTTTGCATAAATCTGTATGCACAGTGCACATCTAAGATTAGTATTTGTCTCGTCACATCAAGACATATACACTTTTTCTTCCATTTGGATCATGTTTGATGTAAATTATTTTTACACAACACAAATGTAAACAATTACTTTATTTACTTCTTATTTTCTTTTAAGTACTCATCATTTTAAAACAAACAAGAAACCGCTGAAGACGGTAAGGCCAGATTGTCAGCAATTTGACCTTGAAAATCGACAAACCAAGGTTAAGGTCAAAATAACCATAGAAATCAATAGCACTTGTTACTGGTTACCTTCAGGCAAAGTTTCAAGTTTGTAACCCTTTCCAGTGCTGAGATTTTGCCTCAACCTGAAACTTTAACCAAAATGTTGACGGACAGACAGACGGACATCGCCAATCTATAGACCGGAATTGCTAGAGCAATCCGGCCAAAAATGCCTCTTTTTTAAATACGCAAATATGCTACTTATCTGTAGCCCTGTGTGCATAAGGAGATTGAAGCAGCTGCAAGAATGAAGGAGCTATACACTTTGACGAATTTCTAATTGGCAACCATATAAAATATGATATTATGCGACATATTTAGTCAATAAATCTAAAGTTTGGTTATTTTTGTATTGTACACACCAATCTAACGATTTACAGAAGGAAATCACGTATTCATGTACATGATCATCCATGCGGAACGGTAGGTCCGAAAATAGCCTATGTGCCTCGTGCACGGCATAGTAGTTGTCGTGTTTGGTAGGAATGTATTTTTCCTGGATTGTCTTTTATGAAAAACCTTAATTATGGCGATTATGAGCATTGCAGAACGCGCACAAGACCTCGGAATGATTCAAGCCGGCACCCCCATCAGACAGGTATGTTATGCGCCGTTATAACAATAACACGGGTGGTCAACCATACGATACCTGTGTAATACATGATTTGATCTTGCAGTTTTTGTTTTAAGGGTGTCCATGTTAACTCTCTCTTTTAAGTTTGTTCCCATGATCAAATATCAATGAAGTTTTGTTTTACATATTGGGAATACATTGTATTAAACTTATATTTGGTTATTTGTATTTTTCTCAGAATACTTTTCCTAAAATATGATAACAAGAGTACCGCAAACGGTACATAATATGCCCGTCAGGAACTTCTTTGTAAGTTTCCTCTTTGTTTTGATATATTGTTTGTTTGTAAAAAGTTAATAAAGTTGTTCAGGAATAAGTTGTTAAAGAATAATGGGAAACTATGAAAAATGCATAACTCATGCAGAAATTGACAAATATTCTAAGTCCAAAAAGGGGCATAACTCATTCAAACATTGAAGAAATTCGAGGAAATGTGAACTTGATCTGTGACACATGATTACAAAGCAATATACAAAATTTCAGGTCAATACATCAAAGCATGTAGAAAAAAAAGTGCGGAAAACAAATATTCTAAGTCCAAAAAGGGGCATAACTCATTCAAAAATTGACGAAATCCCAGGAAATATGAACTTGATCTGTGACACATCACTACAAAGCCTTATACAAAATTTCAGCTCAATAGCTGAAAGTATGTAAGAAACAAGAGGGCCATGATGGCCCTTGAATCGCTCACCTGATTTTTTATTTTTTTTTCACTTTAGCTATATAAGCCTCGCCCCCTGGCAGCCATAGTTTCCGACCAATCAACTTGGCTTGAAGGAATCTGATAGAGGGTCACCCAAGGAACATTTCTACAAAATTATTTGAAAATCGGCCAGACACTTTTGGAGGAGAAGATTTTTTAAGTTTTCACTATAGCCATATAATGCAAAATAGCCCTGCCTACTGGCGGCCATGTTTTTTGACCAATCAACATGGCTTGAAGGAATCTGAAAGTGGGTCATCCAAGGAACATTTCTACAAAATTATTTGAAAATCGGGCCGACACTTTTGGAGAAGAAGTTTTTTAAGTTTGCACTATAGCCATATAAGGCAAAATAGCCCCGCCCCCCCCCCCCCCCCCCCCCCCCCCTGGCGGCCATGTTTTTCGACCAATCAACATGGCTTGAAGGAATCTGATAGAGGGTCACCCAAGGAACATTTCTACAAAATCATTTGAAAATCAGCCTGACACTTTCGGAGGAGAAGATTTTTTAAGTTTTCACTATAGCCATATAAGGCAAAATAGCCCCACCCCCCTGGCGGCCGTGTTTTTTGACCAATCAACATGGCTTGAAGGAATCTGGTAGAGGGTCATCCAAAGAACATTTCTACAAAATTATTTGAAAATCTGCCAACCAGTTTGGGAGAAGAAGAATTTTGAAGTTTTTTTCGTTTTGTTGCCATGGAAACCAGAATTCTGCATGGATCCCTAAAATTTGAAGGAATTCTGGTGAGGTCATTAAGAGGATGCTTTCTGTGAAGTTTCATCCCAATTGACCCACTGGTTACTGAGGAGAAGATGTTGAAGATTTTCTAAGTTTTCACTTTGGCCATATAAGGCAAAATAGCCCCCGCCCCCTGGCGGCCATGTTTTTCGACCAATCAACATTGCTTGAAGGAATCTGATAGAGGGTCACCCAAGGAACATTTCTACAAAATTATTTGAAAATCGGCCTGACACTTATGGAGGAGAAGATTTTTTAAGTTTTCATTATAGCCATAAAAGGCAAAATAGCCCCGCCCCCTGGCGGCCATGTTTTTTGACCAATCAACATGGCTTGAAGGAATCTGATAGAGAATCACCCAAGGAACATTTCTACAAAATTATTTGAAAATCGGCCTGACACTTTTGGAGGAGAAGATTTGTTAAGTTTGCACTATAGCCATATAAGGCAAAATAGCCCCGCCCCCCCCCCTGGCGGCCATGTTTTTCGACCAATCAACATGGCTTGAAGGAATCTGATAGAGGGTCACCCAAGGAACATTTCTACAAAATTATTTGAAAATCGGCCTTACACTTTCGGAGGAGAAGATTTTTGAAGTTTTTTCGGTTTCGTTGCCATGGAAACCAGAATTTTGCATGGATCCCAAAAAT
This sequence comes from Serripes groenlandicus, assembly GCA_031761405.1. NCBI lineage: Eukaryota > Metazoa > Mollusca > Bivalvia > Cardiida > Cardiidae > Serripes > Serripes groenlandicus. Next base: position 78,499,119 of record JASEVX010000007.1, read on the forward strand.
TTGAAGGAATTCTGGTGAGGTCATTGAGAGGATGCTTTCTGTGAAGTTTCATCCAAATTGACCCACTGGTTACTGAGGAGAAGAAGTTGACGCACGACGGACGACGGACGACGGACGCCGGACAAAAGGCGATCACAATAACTCACCTTGAGCAAAGCTCAGGTGAGCTAAAAAGTGCGGAAAACTCGAACGGACGGACGGAGGGAGGGAGGGACATGACCATACCATAATATGTACCGTTTTTAAAAAACGGTCGTATAAAAAGGGGCATAACTCATTCAAAAATTGACGAAATCCCAGGAAATATGAACTTGATCTGTGACACATCACTACAAAGCCGTATACAAAATTTCAGCTCAATAGCTCAAAGTATGTAAGAACAAGAGGCCCAAGAGGGCCAGTATCGCTCCACGGCCATAAGGCAAAAATAAAATCTCCAAACAGCCCTGCCCCGTGGTGGCTATTTTTTTTACCAACCACCATGGCTTAAAGGAATCTTGTAGAGTGTCACCAAAGGAATGTTTCTGCAAAATTATTTGAAAATATGCCTGACACTTTCGGAGGAGAAGATTTTTTAAGTTTTCACTATGGTCATATAAGTCAAAGTAGCCCCGCCCTCTGGCGGCCATGTTTTTCGACCAATCAACATGGCTTGAAGGAATCTGATAGAGGGTCACCCAATGAACATTTCTACAAAATTATTTGAAAATCGGCTGAACAATTTCGGAGAAGAAGATGTTTTAAGTTTTCACTATAGCTATATAACGCAAAAAAGCCCCGCTCCCCTGGCGGCCATGTTTTTCGCCCAATCAACATTTCTTGAAGGAATCTAATTAAGGTTCACACAAGGAACATTTCTACAAAATTATTTGAAAATCGGCCTGACACTTTTGGAGGAGAAGATTTTTTAAGTTTGCTCTTTAGCCATATAGGCAAAATAGCCCCGCCCTGTGACGGCCATGTTTTTTTACCAATCAACATGGCTTGAAGGAATCTGATAGAGGGTCACCCATGGAACATTTCTACATAATTATTTGAAAATCTGCTGAACACTTTTTGAGAAGAAGATTATTTAAGTTTTCACTATAGCTATATAAGGCAAAAAAGCCCCGCCCCCTGGCGGCCATGTTTTTAGCCCAATCAAAATTTCTTGAAGGAATCTAATTAAGGGTCACCCAAGGAACATTTCTACAAAATTATTTGAAAATCGGCCTGACACTTTCAGAGAAGAAGATTTTTTAAGTTCTCACTATTTTTTTCTTTCGGTTGCCATGGAAACCAGAATTTTGAATGGATCAAAAAAATTTGAAGGAATTTAGTAGAGGACATTGAGAGGATGCTTCCCATGAAGTTTCAACCAAATTGGCCAAGTGGTTAGGGAGAAGAAGTCGTTTAAAGGAAAAAGTTAACGCACGCACGCACGCACGCGCGCACGCACGACGGACAATTCGCCATGACATAAGCTCGACTGGCTATACCATAATACATACCGTTTTTAAAAAACGGTCGTATAAAAACTAGGTGGCCAATTAGAAATTCGTCGAAGTGTAATTATATACTTACACTTTTTGTCTGCTGTAATTCATAGTTTAGGCCATCTAACTGCCGCAATAAATCTTGTTGTTGGCGTTCATGTTGTTGGGTGACATGGGCAATTTGGGCTCCTTGCTGGGTTTTATAGTGGGATATTAACTGATTTTTCTCTGCAATCTGCATCTGTAGTTGAGATATCTGGAGCAAAGTGAGAAATATTTTTTTTTTAATAATCTGATGAGTTTGTATCTATGTCCTTCTGCCTTTTAACCCTTTCCCACATCTTACAAATCTGCAGCAGAGGACTTTGAAAACATTAAGTAAAAATTGAAACTCTCTTTAAATGAAAATTATCTCATTCAAAACATCTGTATTGTGGGAAAGGGTTAACTCTTTACCTCATACGAAAATTCTGCAGCAGACAACTTGAAACATATTTTGTCAAAAAATAGAAAATCAATAAAAATTTAATGGATATCCTATGACGAAAAGTAGAAAACAAGAGGGCCATGATGGCCCTGGATCGCTCACCTTAATTATACAATGTACTGCAATGCAAAACACATCAAGACAATTATTCTGAATGCAACCTCCACAGTGTTAACAATATTTTCCTTCATTTGGCCTAGTGATCTATATTTTTTTACCTGATTTGACCCATATTCCATCATGGACTAGATATCATCAAGACAACATTCTGACAAAGTTTCAACTTGCTCAAAGTAAAAATGTGGCCTCCGGAGTTTGAACAATATTTTCCTTTATTGACCTAGTTTCTGATCCAATATGACCCATATTCGAACTTGACCTAGATATAATTCAGACAAACATTCTGACCAAATTTCAAGCTGCTGAAGCAAAATATGCGGCATCCAAAGTGTTCACAAGATTTTCCTTCAATTTGATCTAGTGACCTTGTTTTTGACCCAGCATGACCCATATTCGAACTTTGCCTACATATCATCAAGAAAAACATTCTGATAAAGTTTTATCATGCTGAAATTAAAAATGCAGTATCCAGTGTTAACAAGATTACCCTTCAATTTGGCCTAGTGACCTGGTTTTTAACCCATCATGACCCATATCCGAACTTGGACTAGATATCTTTAAGACAAACATTCTGACAAAATTTCGAGCTGCTGAAGTTAAGACAAACATTCTGACCAAATTTCAAGCTGCTGAAGCAAAAATTGTGGCATCAAAAGTGTTAACAAGATTTTCCTTCAATTTTACCTAGTGACCTAGTTTTTGACCCGGCATAACCCATATTCGAACTTGACCTAGATATTTTTAAGACAAACATTTTGACAAAATTTCAAACTGCTGAAGCAAAAATTGCCGCCTCTGGAGATTTTTCTTCAATTTGACCTAGTGACCTACTTTTTGACCCGACGTGACCCATGTTCGAACTTGACCTACATATCATTAAGACAAACATTCTGATAAAGTTTCATGCTCAAGTTCAAAATGTGGCCTCCAGAGTGTTAACAAGATTTCCCTTCAATTCGACCTAGTGACCTAGTTTTTGACCTCATATGGCCCAGTTTCGAAGTTACTTGTCCAAGATTTTATGGAGATGAACGTTCTGATAAACTTTCATGAAGATTGGATGCAAAATGTAGCCAGTAGAGTGTTAACAAGCTCAATTGTTGACGATGCAGGACGCACAACGGACAAAATGTGATCACTATAGCTCATCTTGCACTTCGTGCATAGGTGAGCTAAAAATTATGGCAAAAGGAGAAACTGCTCGTTTAGAGCAATTTCTTCTTTTGTCACTATGTTTACAAAAAGCTGTCTGCTGCAGAGGCATCATAAAGCGTCTATATGAGGGAAAGGGTTAATTGAGAAGTGATTGATTGTCTCCCCTTTGAGCATTGAGGGTTAATATAATTTCAAAGCAGATGACACTTCACATCATGTGAATGTAAATGACTAAAAAATACATGCAGAATCCATGACGCATAATTTGCAGCAGACGACTTTTGAAAACATTGTGGCCAAAGGAGAAATTGCTCATGATGAGCAATTTCCCCATTAGCCACAATGTTTTCAATTCTATTCAATAATAATACTTTCATTTATAGAAATTTTCGATATTTTTAACGAGATGATTTCAAAGTCGTCTGCTGCATATTTGTTGTATGAGGGAAAGGGTTAAGAAGACCCATAAGTCTTATGTTGGTCAACATTGTTTGCATCTCTCTTAACCTTTCCCGTGTACAGCAATTCTGCTGCAGGCGACATTTAAAACATATATGGAAACCTCTAATAAAAATGGCATTGTAATAAATGAAGACTGTTAAAACTATAACTATCACTGAAAATGATAAATACCCCCAAAACAGCACCTTGACTCAAAATATGGCTTCCGACGACCAACAAAAGAGCCATAACTCTCTAAAACTCTGTTTATTGAATTCCACTCAGTTGTTTGTAAGAAATAGGCCGGACAAAATATGCCTCCGACCGACCAACAACTTAATAAGTAAAAGGGCCATAGCTCTGTAAAATAACATGCAATTGTAAGACCTTTAAGGTATGCAAATCTCCTTTTGGTATAGAAGCTTCATGTAAATTTTTATTGAATTCCACCAAGTGGTTTGTAAGAAATAGGCCGGACAAAATATGGCTTCCGACCTACAGGTAGTCCTATCAAACAGGACTCATTTTGACCTTTGACCATGACCTTGACCTTTGAGGTACACGCCACCTCATCATGGTGAACATGTGTGCCCAGTAACTTGAGAATCCTATTTTGCATGGTTTAGATCAAACAGTACTCATTTTGACCTTTGAGTGTGACCTTGGAGGTACAAGCCACCTCATTATGGTGACCATGTGTGTCCAGTAACTTGAGAAACCTAAAATGCATGGTTGAGATGCGGGCCGGACAAGGTAGTCCTATCAAACAGTTCTCTTTTGACCTTTGACCTCTGAGTGTGACCTTCACCTTTGAGGTAAAAGCCACCTCATCATGGTGAGCATGTGTGTCCAGTAACTTGAGAATCCTAAGATGCATGGTTGAGATGCGGGCCAGACAAGGTAGTCCTATGAAACAGTACTCATTTTGACGTTTGACCTCTAAGTCTGACCTTGACCTTTGAGGTACAGCCCTGGGTCTTGTGCGTGACACACCGCCTCATCATGGTGAAAGTTTGTGCCAAGTTTCTTTGAAATCCTATGATGCATGGTTGAAATGTGGGCCAGACAAGGTAGTCCTTTCAAATAGTACTCATTTCAACCTTTGACGTGTAAGTGTGACATTGACATTTGAGGTACAGACCTGAGTCTTGTGCGCGACACGCCGCCTCATCATGGTGAACGTTTGTGCCAAGTTTCTTTGAAATCCTATGATGCATGGTTGAAATGCAGGCCGGACAAGGTACAGTTCTATCAAATAGTACTCATTTTGACCTTTGAGCTCTAAGTGTGACCTTGACATTTGAGGTACAGGCCTGGGTCTTGTGCGCAACACGCCACCACTTCATGGTGAACGTTTGTGCCAAGTTTCTTTAAAATCCTATGATGCATAGTTAAGATGCAGGACGAACAAGATTAGGTGGGACTGACAGACAGACAGACGGACAGACATAAAAGGGCTATAAATCTGTAAAATAACATGCAATTGTAAAACCTTTAGGGTATGCACATCTCCTCTTAGTATAGAAGCTTCATGTAAAATTTAATCAGTGGTTTGTAAATATGGCTTCCGACCGACAGACCGACAGACAGTGACTTCTATATACCCCCTCCAAAAAACTTAGTTTTTTGGGGATATAAAAACACTGTGGCAAATGGAGAAATTGCTCACTATGATTAAATTTTTCCTTTGCCACAATGTTTTCAGAAGTCATCTGCTGCAGAGAAGGCAGAGAAGCAACTGTATGTGGGAAAGGTTTAACACTTATCAATCTAATTGAATATGTGCTGTATTGCAAGGTTACTGTGGGGGAGACTACGCCTCAGAGGTAAGGGGTCAGCCTTGTGATCAATAGGTCCAAAGTTTGATTACCATGAGGGGGGTCAACATTTAGAAACTCCCGACACACTTGGCGCATATACTGGTCGGGTATCCAGAAAACAGGGAGTGAAATATGTGCACTGTAATTGCAAGTTGTAGGAACTTGAGACAAGATCAATGTAAAGAAAATCAGTTGCTGCAGACGACTATTGAAAAACACTGGCAAAAGGAGAAATTACTCATTATGAGCAATTTCTCCTTTTGCCACGATATTTTCAACACTACTCAATTAGTGTATTTTCATTTACAGAGATTTTTCATATTTCTGGTTAGATGCTTTCAAAGTCGTCTGCTGCAAATTTGTTGTTCATGGAAAAGGGTTAAAGAAAGATTACCTGCAGTTCTTCTTTCAATTTTCTTCTTAAATTCGTGCTTGTTTGTAAGAACAAGTTTGAACACTGTGGATTTTAATGTTTATAGAAATTTACGGTTTTCGTAATCCACTGCTCTATCCCTTGCCCACCTGCAGACACATTTTGACAGATTTGCAATTGACAACTTTTGAAAATATAATGACAAAAGGAGAAATTGCTCATTAATATTTATGTGCAATTTCTCCTTTTGCAACAATGTTTTCAACTCTGTTCAATAATGACACTTTCATTAACTGTTTTCCACATACAGACGCTTTCTGAATCCTCTGAAGTAGACAACTTTTCAAAACATTGTGGCACCTAACCCTAACCCATAATCATAATGAGCAATTTCTCCTTTTGCCAGTGTTTTCAACTCTTTTCAATAATTACACTTTCATTAACTGTTTCCCACATACAGACGCTTTCTGGCGCCTCTGAAGCAGACAACTTTTCAAAACAGTGTGACAAAAGAAGAAGTTGCTCACGATGAGCAATCTCTCCTTTTGCCACAGTGTTTTCAACTCTTTTCATTAATTACACTTTCTGTTTGAGAGGTTTTCGATATTTGCAAACATGTTTTTAAAGTCGTCTGCTGCAGACTTGTTATATGTGGTAAGGGGTTAAAGAGATTTGAGACATTTTTAAATAGATGTTTTCAAAGTATTTGTTGTACGTGGGAAAGGGCAATGGATTGATTGATTGATTGGGGTTTAACGCCGTTTTTAACAATTTCTCACAGTGAATTATATCACAGTGGCCAGTTCACCTACACATGCATTTCCTGGTTTTCTCACACCAGTACTCCACACAACAATCTTCCCAAGCAACTGGCTGCTTTTCCACATAGACTTAGCCCATTGGTGGAAGACGAATGACGCATGTCACATTGACTTTTTGTCAATCCTCGGGAAGAAAGTTGGCCGAGCCGGGATTCAAACTCACAAACCCTGGATTGACAGCCCGCGTCGCTACCGGGGCATCGGCAAAGGGCAATGGAAGTCATGCAAAACACCTACCGCATTGTCCTGACTGGATAACCGCTGTTTCTGCTGATCATTGGTTGAAGAAACTAGATCCAACTTCTCCTTTAACTGGTCATTCATGTCGGACAACAACTGTTCTGACTTGTTATGTTCAGTAAGACTCTCAGTCCTAACTGCAGATTGCATTTCCAAAATCTCAAGATCCTGCTTTGCCGCTGCACTTCCCGCGTCACTGTCTTTCTCTTCGATCATCGTGTAATCGTACACTTTGGATATATCCGTCTTTGTATTTCCCATTGCACCAATTGAATGTTTCGCTTTATTGATATCACCTAACATGCTTTGTAATTTCTTCTGAAGTTCTATGTTATCTTCATTGAGTTTAGTGTTTTCGTTTTGTATTGTCTGTTTAAGCTTGTTGACTTGCTGCAGATCCTGCATTAACTGTTCATTTTGTTGGTGAAAATTGTGCACTTGTGCGACTAGCTCCGCAGATCGTTTTTTGTAACTTTCCACATTCTCACTAGCCTGGACATGTACCTGAATAAACATAAGACAATGATTGCTTAATCCTTTTCAAACTTACAGATGAATTTTGACACATCTGCAGCAGAAGACTTTTGAAAAACATTGTGACAAAAGGGGAAATTACTCATAATGAGCAAGATATTCTTTCGCCACAACGTGTTTTACTCTATCCAATAATATTGCTTAACCCTTTCCCTCATACGACAATTCTGCAGCAGACGACTTTGAACTAATTTTGGCAAAAAATAGAAAATTTCTAAAATTGAATGGATAACCTATGACTAAAAGTGGAAAACATTGTGTCAAACGGAGGAATTGCTTGATTTGAGCATTTTCTTCTTTGGCCACAATGTTTTCAAAAGTTGTCTGCCGCTATTGCGTCAAAATGCGTCTGCAGGTGGGAAAGGGTTAACCCTTTCCTAAATACAGACACATTTTGACAAATCTGTAGCAGATATCTTAAGGAAAGAGAAATCGCTCATATCTGCTTTACAAATATGTTTAGTATGATGAGATCTATATATACATGTATGTTTTGTAAGTTTATAAAATAAATTATAAATCTTTTCTATTCTATAAAAAATAATAAGTTAAAGTTTTCAAACAAGGGAAAATAAGATATATTGCTCATTCCTAGCAATTTCTTCTTTTAATCAAAACCTGGTCTGTCACCAGCACCCGCCAAAAAGCTAACATTTCCCTACATGCAGACAATTTAATGCATCTGCAGAAGAATAATATATTTTGATAATAATTCTGGCAAAATAAATTGTTCATCATGAACAAACTCTACTTTTTGCCACAATGTTTTCATCTCTATAATGGGGATTTTCAATATCATTTCCAAGACTTTTTAGAAGTCATCTGCTGCAGATTTGTTGCATGTTGGCTACCCTAGGGTTTAAAATCAACTAGAAATATCACTGAAGGTGATGAATACCCCCAGCTGGTGCCTGGCAATATATATATATATATATATATATATATGAGAAATTCAAGGGGCCATAACTCATTTAAAAATAATTCCAGTGCAACACGCCGACAATATGCACAACTAGGCTTGGTATCAATCATTCTTGTGAAGTTATATTAAATTCTGACCAAGGGTTGCTGAGAAATAGTGTTCACAAACAAGAGGGCCATGATGGCCCTAGATCGCTCACCTGAATTATTCAATGTGATTTCTAATGCAAACATGACTATTATTCTGACAAAGATTCAAAATACAACCTCCAAAGTGTTAACAAGATTTTCCTTCATTTGCCCTAGTAGTGACAAACATTCTGGCAACATTTCAAGCTGCTGAATAAAACAAGAAGATTTTTTAAGATTTGACAATTTTCCCCTTTTCTGATGCCGCAGCAACCAAAGTTCTACTTGAAATTAAATTCTTTTAACAATTTTGAAAGGGGAACACCTTAGGACCATTTCTGTGAAGTTATTTTGAAATCTGGCCAGTACTTTTGGACAAGAAGATTTTTAAAGTTTTAACAATGCACATATAAGGAAAACAAGCCCCACTCCCTTGCGGCCATGTTTTTCAACGGATCGGAAATATTTGAACAAGCTTGGTAGGGTGTGCCCCAAGGAACATTTGTGCAAAATAATTTTTAAATCGGGCCAACACTTATGAACAAGAAGATTTTTTAAGATTTGGCAATTTTCTCCTTTTCTGATGCTGCAGCAACCAAAGTTCTACTTGGAATGAAATTCTTTGAACAACTTTGAAAGGGGACCACCTAAGGAGCATTTCTGTGAAATTATTTTGAAATCTGGCCAGTACTTTTGAACACATGTGAAGATTTTTTAAAGTTTTAACAATGCACATATAAGGAAAACAAGCCCCGCCCCCTTGTGGCCACGTTTTTCAACGGATCGGAAATATTTGAACAATCTTGGTAGAGGGTGCCCTAAGGAACATTTGTGCAAAATAATTTTCAAATCGGGCCAGCACATTTGGACAAGAAGATTTTTTAAGATTTGGCAATTTTCCCCTTTTCTGATGCCGCAACAGCCAAAGTTCTACTTGGAATTAAATTCTTTTAACAACTTTGAAAGGGGACCGCCTAAGGACCATTCCTGTGAAGTTATTTTGAAATCTGTCCATTGGTTTAGTAGAAGAAGTCATTTGTAGGAAATTGTTAACAGACGGAGACGACGGACGCCGGACATTCAGTGATCAATCACAAAAGCTCACCTTGCACTTCGTGCATAGGTGAGCTAAAAATGTCCACAGACCAACAGACCGACAAGCGTGAATCCTATATAGTCCCCATATACTACGTATCTGGGGGTATAATAATAAGCAGTTTTCAAACAAAAGAAAATGAGAAATATTGCTCATTCCTAGAAATTTCTCCTTTTACCAAAATGCCTTCAAAACCTGGTCTGTCACCTGCACCAGCCAAAATCTAACATTTCCATACATGCAGACAATTTAATGCATCTGCAGAAGAATAATATATTTTGTTAATAATTCTGGCAAAATAAACTGTTCATCATGAACAATTTCTACTTTTGCCACAATGTTTTCATCCCTATCATGGGGATTTTCAATATCATTTCCAAGACTTTTTAGAAGTCATCTGCTGCAGATTTGCTGCACGTTGGCTAGGGGGGTTAAAATCAATAAAATTACCGACCATATCTTTTAGCGGTGTATTAATCTGATGTTTCAGTTCTTCCACTTTATCTCTGAGAATGCCAGCTTCCTGACAATTGGCTTGTTTTTCTTCTTCTAGTTGTTTGATATGGGTTTGTAACTGCTCCATCAGAGATCCCTGAATTAACCAATACATAGTGAATATTATGTTGCAGTAGCAATATCTGGCTGGGTAATATTTCAAGAGTTGCCTAATATCACTAGTACCTTCTCCCTGATTAACCCTTTCCCTCATACGACAATTCTGCAGCAGACGACTTTGAACATATTTTGTCAAAAAAAAGAAAATCTCTAAAATTGAATGTATAACCTATGACTAAAAGTGGAAAACATTGTGGCAAAAGGAGAAATTGCTCGTTTTGAGCAATTTCTTCTTTTTTGTCACTATGTTTTTAAAAAGCTGCTTGTTTTGAGCAATTTCTTCTTTTGTCACTATGTTTTTAAAAAGCTGTCTGCTGCACAGGCGTCAGAAAGCGTCTATATGAGGGAAAGGGTTAAGATGACTTCTGATAACTTTGCACTAATCTTTTTTTAGAAACCTCGAAAAAATACATATTGCTTGTAATGATAAGTTTTTCTTTAACTTCGAAAAAATTCTATTGCCAGTTTGAATGACACTAAGTCAGGGACGAATCTAGCTTTATTTTGCTGCCGTTAAACGGCACTTTCCCCCCCACGAGAAAAAGGTACCGAAATTCCCCTATTTCCCCTAAAATCCCATAAACTTAAAAAAAAAAAAAAAAAAGATTTTTAAATACAATTTTTTTATTCAGAGATAACAACTATAAACACCATGGCACTATAATGCAAACTCACCTGATTAATATCAAGAGTATGAGAATATATAGAGAAGGGAAAGAAGAGTGGAGTGATTACGAACTTGATAGATAACATGGTGGACATCTTCATAAATATGAAGACAAGGAGAAATGACTTGTAAATACACCATTTCATCAAGTTCATAGTGTACCCATGTCACTTTTCCTGGTCTATATTGGCATGGGACTGAGTATCAAGACTGTCAGATCTGAACAAACTATTCGAAGTTTTCATGAAGTTGTGAAAATAAAACTATTTAGAATATCTTCAACATGTTATACTGTCTTTTTATTCTAAGAAATAACAGCTATTACACATACATAATATAACAAATATCGAGACAGTCCGTTTATGTATTTTTCCCCTATTACCAAAAGGGCACTTTCCCCAAAAACCTAGATTAATCCCTGTAAGTTTATTATTATTCAGCATTACTTCATCTAAATCACAGTGTTTCCCCAGTAAATAATCAGAACTACCTGCCACATCAGCCTCAACATGAACACATTAATTACTTCACTAACGACATTTGTATTTGCAGGATTCCCCAAAATAGCACCTTCACAATTTCACTTCTTATTATTAACATTACTACATTGTACTATTAAATTTAGACAACTGATCACAGACACCAAGATAGGGAGGAATACATTGCCTTAATATTCTCTCTTATAATCCAACCAAACCCTATGTTGCAGGTATTCAAAAGAATCACCTAATTCAGGCAATTCTTTTGAGTACCTACAACGTAGGCTTTAATGATCAAATAAAGATTTTGGACCACAGTGTAAGCCTTTATTCTAGAGCTTTGAGAATTTAAACAGGTGTATCTGGTTTAACCCTTTCCCTTATATAGACGCTTTCTGACGCCTTTTTTAAAAACATAGTGACAAAAGAAGAAATTGCTCAATTCTTTTTATTTTTTGACAAAATATGTTCAAAGTCGTCTGCTGCAGATTTGTTGTATGAGGGAAAGGGTTAACAGACTCATTACAGAGAGGTTAAAAGAAATGCATTACATTTTGTTAAATAAAGACATTTTTAGTTTACAGCATTGAGCTCTGTTGATAAGAAGAGTTTACAATTAACCCTTTCCCTCATACGACAATTCTGCAGAGGATTACTTTGAACATATTTTAACAAAAAATAGAAAATCTCTATAATTGAATGGATAACCTATGACTAAAAGTGGAAAATATTGTGGCAAAAGGAGAAATTGCTCGTTTTTGAGCAATTTCTTCTTTTGTCACTTTGTTTTCAAAAAGCCGTCTGCTGCAGAGGTGTCAGAAAGTGTCTATATGAGGGAAAGGGTTAGAAGCAAAAATATATATGTGTGTTGTTTGCCATCACAATGAACATGTACCTGCTTATCTGGAGCTTGTAAAGCTTGCTTGTATCTTTCATTCTCATGTTTCAGTTGACTGATCTGTCTTGAGTATTCCTCGAACTTTTTCAGATTTGTCTTGTTGCTCTCTCGAACTTTCTCCTTCCATTGCAGCAGCATGTGGAACTGTTTCTTAACATTTTCATTGTTGTCCTTCAGATATTCTGAAATATGTTGCATCTCAGTCGTTCACATGGTAACCATTTCAATGTTAACCCTTTCCCTCATAAAATTAAACGCTTTCTGACGCCTCTGCAGCAGACAGCTTTTTGAAAACAAAGTGACAAAAAAGAAATTACTCAAATTTTCAAAACGAGCAATTTCTCCTTTTGCCACAATGTTTTCCACTTTGAGTCATATTTTATCCTTTCAATTATAGAGATTTTCAATTTTTTGACCATATATGTTCAAAGTCGTCTGAGTCCCGGTAGCTCAGTCGGTAACGACGCGGACTATCAATCCAGGGGTTGTGAGTTCGAATCCCGGCTCAGCCAACTTTCTTTCCGACGTTTCACAAAAAGTCATTGCGACATGCGTCATTCGTCTTTCACCAATGGGCTAAGTCAATGTGGAATAGCAGCCAGTTGCTTGGGAAGATTGTTGTATGGAGTACTGGTGTGAGAAAACCAGGAAACACATGAGTAGGTGACCTGGCCGCCGTGATATGACTGAGAAATTGTTAAAAACGGCGTTAAAACCCCAATTAATCAAAACAGAACTGTTGTATGAGGGAAAGGGTTAACCCTCTTTTACACATACAACAAACCTGCAGCACATGACTTTGAAAACATCTAAGCCAAAATTATGTTACGATTTCTCTAATGAAAGATTAATTATTAACCCTTTCCCTCATATAGACGCTATCTGACGCCTCTGCAGCAGACAGCTTTTTGAAAACATAGTGACAAAAGAAGAAATTGCACAAAACGTGCAATTTCTCCTTTTGCCACAATGTTTTCCCACTTTTTGTCATAGGTTATCCATTCAATTATGGAGATTTTCTATTTTTTGACAAAATACGTTCAAAGTCGTCTGCTGCAGAATTGTTGTATGAGGGAAAGGGTTAAATAGAGTTAAAAGCCATTTGACACAGCCATGTGACAAAAGGAAAAATTGCATATTTTCAGCAATGTCAATTTGCTACAATTTCTTTTCAAATGTCTTTTGCTGCAGATGCAATCAAAATTTTGATGCATCTGCAACTGAGAAAGGCTAATTTATACATTCTGAGGTTTTGTTTGTTTTAAAATATGGTTTTCACTCTGCTTTCGACAGTATTTCAGTCTTATCAGTAATATACCAGTACTGCTGGTAAGCTTAGCCCTTTCCCTCATACGAAAAATCTACAGCAGACGACTTTGAACATATTTTGTAAATAAGAGGGCCATGATGGCCCTGGAATAACTCACCTGATTTTTTTTTCACTTTAGCTATATAAGCCCCGCCATCTGGCGGGCATAGTTTCCAACCAATCAACTTGGCTTGAAGGAATCTGATAGAGGGTCACCCTACGAACATTTCTACAAAATTACACTTTTGGAGGAGAAGATTTTTTAAGTTTTCACTATAGCCATAAAAGGCAAAATAGCCCCGCCCCCTGGTGGCCATGTATTTTGACCAATCAACATGGCTTGAAGGAATCTGATAGAGGGTCATCAAAGGAACATTTCTACAAAATTATTTGAAAATCGGCCGGACACTTTTGGAGGAGATGATTTTTTAAGTTTACACTATAGCTATATAAGGCAAAATAGCCCCGCCCCCCTGGCGGCCATGATTTTCGACCAATCAACATGGCTTAAAGGAATCTGATAGAGGGTCATCCAAGGAACATTTCTAAAAATTTATGTAAAAATCAGCCTGACACTTTTGGAGGAGAAGATTTTTTAAGTTTTCACTATAGCCATATAAGGCAATAAAAAACGCCCCCCCTGGCGGCCATGTTTTTTGACAAATCAACATGGCTTGAAGGAATCTGATAGAGAGTCACCCAAGGAACATTTCTACAAAATAATTTCAAAATCTGCCAACCAGTTTGGGAGAAGAAGAATTTTGAAGTTTTTTTTGTTTCGTTGCCATGGAAACCAGAATTCTGCATGGATCCCAAAAATTTGAAGGAATTCTGGTGAGGTCATTGAGAGGATGCTTTCTGTGAAGTTTCATCCCAATTGACCCACTGGTTACTGAGGAGAAGATGCTGAAGATTTTTTAAGTTTTCACTTTGGCCATATAAGGCAAAATAGCCCCGCGCCCTGGCGTCCATGTTTTTCGACCAATCAACATGGCTTGAAGGAATCTGATAGAGGGTCACCCAAAGAACATTTCTACAAAATTATGTGAAAATCGGCCTGTCACTTATGGAGGAGAAGATTTTTTAAGTTTTCACTATAGCCATAAAAGGCAAAATAGCCCCGCCCCCTGGCGGCCATGTTTTTGACCAATCATCATGGCTTGAAGGAATCTGATAGAGGATCACCCAAGGAACATTTCTACAAAATTATTTGAAAATCGGCCTGACACTTTCGGAGGAGAAGATTTTTTAAGTTTTCACTATAGCCATATAAGGCAAAATAGCCCCACCCCCCTGGCTGCCATGTTTTTCAACCAATCAACATGGCTTGAAGGAATCTGATAGAGGGTCATCCAAGGAACATTTCTACAAAATTATTTGAAAATCTGCCAACCAGTTTGGGAGAAGAAGAATTTTGAAGTTTTTTTCATTTCGTTGCCATGGAAACCAGAATTCTGCATGGATCCCAAAAATGTTAAGGAATTCTGGTGAGGACATTGAGAGGATGCTTTCTGTGAAGTTTCATCCCAGTTGACCCATCGGTTACAGAGGAGAAAATGTTGACGGACGCCGGACATAGGGCGATCACAATAACTCACACTGAGCACTTTGTGCACAGATGAGTTAAAAAGTAGAACATAATTGAATGGATAAGCTATGACTAAAAGTGGAAAACATTGCGGCAAAGGAGAAATTGCACGTTTTGTCACTATGTTTTCAAATAGCCGTCTGCTGCAGAGGCGTCAGAAAGCGTCTTTATGATGGAAAGGGTTAACTGCTGGTAAGCTTATCCTGTTACAGTTTCATTTATAGGGAGTTTCAATCTTTGACAAAATGTTTTCAAAGTCGTCTGCTGCAGAATTGTTATAAGTGGGAAAGGGTTTTCAGTTTTAGAATAGCCCAGAGATCCAGGTAATTAAAAAGGCGTACAAAAACCTACTGTGATGATACTTCTGAGTACCCACAATCTCTGGTTTTACCCTTTCCCACATACAACAAATCTGCATCAGACGACTATAAAACCATCTTGACAAAAATCTAAAAAATCTCAGTAAATCATGAAAGCATAATAAATGAATAAAGTCAAAAACATTGTGAGCAAATTCACCTTTTGTCACATTGTTTTCAAAAGCCTTCTGTTGCAGAGGTGTCCGTAAGTGACTACATATGGGAATGGGTTAAAGGTTTAACCCTTTCCCTCATACGACAATTTTGCAGCAGACGACTTTGAACGTATTTTGTCAAAACATAGAAAATCTCCATAATTGAATGGATAACCTATGACAAAAAGTGGAAAACATTGTGGCAAAAGGAGAAATTGCACCTTTTGTGCAATTTCTTCTTTTGTCACAATGTTTTCAAAAGGCCGTCTGCTGCAGAGGCGTCAGATAGCGTTTATATAAGGGAAAGGGTTAACTGTTTAATAAGGATATACAAGAACTTGTTATCTAGAGCTCTGCCATAAAGTGGCATGATAAAAGTCAATTCTG
This sequence comes from Serripes groenlandicus, assembly GCA_031761405.1. Lineage (NCBI taxonomy): Eukaryota > Metazoa > Mollusca > Bivalvia > Cardiida > Cardiidae > Serripes > Serripes groenlandicus. Next base: position 78,515,188 of record JASEVX010000007.1, read on the forward strand.
GAAAATACAATTTAGAAACAATATCTCTTTTTCAAGAAATGTTTTCAAAAAGTTATAAGCTGCAATATTAAATTTCCAGACTTCCCGAAACTCGTGAGACTCCTGTCAGACATTTGGTCTGACTGACCAAATATTTCTGTCAGACCTCATGCTCAACTGTTAGACCAAACAATTTGCAACATCGGAAGTTTGATTTGAAGAGAGTAGTTCTTGTTTATTACGATTTATTAACAGCAATCAACTTTTAACAGTAATTATACCATCAATTATAGAGATTTTCCATTTATTTTTTAGTAGACATCTTTAATGTCGTCTGCTGCAGATTTCTTGTAGGTGGGAAAGGGTTAAACAAACCAGTGTTTAAAACAAGAGGGCCAAGATGGCCCTAAATCGATCACCTGAATGATAGTTAATTAGAAGCAAATATTTAACTGCAAATATCTGTGAAAATTTTATCAGGAGTTCAAATGAAACTGCAAGGAGTGGACACTCAGTTAAAGAAATAGTTTATCAGTAAAAGCCATTTTTATCTTGAAATCTAACAAGAGCTTTCTCAATTTCTGATGCTGCAGCAACAAAGGTTCTACACAGAATACAAGTATTTGAACAATTTTGAAAGAGGACCATCAAAGGAACATTCCTGTGAAGTAACGTTGAAATTGGTCAAGTGGAATGGTAGGAGTTGTCATTTGTAGCTAAAAGTTCAATTTACCCCTTTTGTGATGACGCGAGGTTGCTATGATTTTGTAACTAATCAAAACAGCTTGAACAAATTAAATGTAGAGGATCACTGAAGTAGGATTTATATTCAATTTCCTTAAAATCAGACAAGAACTTAAAACAAGAGCTGTCGGAGGACAGCGCGCTCGACTACATGCTGCTTATTCACATAAAGCACTATTTCATTATATTGCACTTAAGTACTATTAAATCATATTATATACTCTATATGTAAAAGCAACTGAATAGATATACATACATTTAAATATAATTTAAAAATAAAATTTCCTAAGTCAATCAAGGGCCATTACTCCATATTTAGGATACAATGGAGTTATCTAACCTAATTGTACGATGGTCCTTAATAAATATGTGAAGTATGAAGTGATTTGAATGATGTAACTTTAACGATGAGCTAAACACAAATGTTAAAACTGACCGAGTCCAAAATTAGCAAAACCTTAAAAAAAGGTTTTCCTAATGTTTGACACCATGCAAAACCCGTTTGATATGTTGAAGAATTATATTTGATAAATAAATGATCACAATTAGAAAGAAATGTAACCAAAAATTAAGAATTTATCTAAAGTTTTTTACCCCCTAAAAGTCACACTCAGCATCTTCAACATACAATGTGAAGAAAGGTACTACATGTAATTATATTCCAAATATGGAAGCCCTAACACAAGTACTTACTTAGAAAAATTAGAAAATTAAATGAAAAAGCCAACTTGCCCTAAAACTTTAACCACCCAAAAGCATGTGTTTTACCGCAAACAGAAGGTCACACTCAGCATCTTCAGCATATAATATGAAGAAATGTATTAAATGTAATTATTTTCCAAATATGAAAGCCCTAGCACAAGTACTTATTCAGAAAAAGTTAAAAAAATAAAATAAAATCCTACTTGCCCCAAAACTTTAACCACCGAAAATCATGTTTTTTACCCCAAAAAGAAGGTCACACTCAGCATCTTCAGCATTCAATGTGAAGAAAGGTATAAGATGTAACTATATTCTAAATATTAAAGCCCTCGCACAAATTCTTATAGAGAAAAATTAAAAAATTAAATGAAAATGCCAACTTGCCCTAAAACTTTAACCACCCAAAATTATGTCTTTTACACCAAAAAGAAGGTAAAACTCAGAATCTTCAGCATACAATATAAAGAAAGGTATTAGATGTAATTATATTCCAAATATGAAAGCCCTAGCACAAGTATTTATTGAGAAAAAAAAAAAAAAAAAAAAAAAATCCAACTTGCCCTAAAACTTTAACCCCCGAAAATCATGTTTTTTTTCCCAAAAGGAAGGTCACACTCAGCATCTTAAGCATTCTATGTGAAGAAAGGTATAAGATGTAACTATATTCCAAATATGAAAGCCCTAGCACAAATACTTATGAATGAAAATCCCAACTTGCCCTAAAACTTTAACCGGACGCCGACGGAGACGCCGACGCGAGTAGTAAAGCTCTCATATTCTTCGAATAGTCGAGCTAAAAATGGAATTTCCAAATTTTGTCATTTTGCCCCTTTTCTGATGCCTCCTGACTGCCATGTTTTTCAACCAAACAGTATGCCTTGAACGATCTTTGTAGAGGCTCACATAAGGAACATTTCTACCAAACTATAATGGAATCAGACATGCAGATTCAAAGAAGAAGATTTTTAAAGCTTGGACATTTTGCCCCCTTTCTGATGCTGCAGCAACCCTGGCAGCCATGTTTTTCAACAGATCGGAAATATTTGAACAATCTTGATAAAGTGTTCCAAAAGGAACATTTGTGCAAAATAATTTTCAAATTGGGCTTATACTTTTGGACAAGAAGATTTTCAAAGTTTTAACAATGCACAAGGAAAACAAGCTTAGCCCCCCTGGCAGCCATGTTTTTTCAACGGATCGGAAATATTTGAACAATCTTGGTAAAGGGTGCCCCAATGAACATGTGTGCAAAATAATTTTCAAATCGGGCCAGTACTTTTGGACAAAAAGATTTATAAAATTTTAACAATGCACATATAATGAAAACAGGCTCCACCCCCTGGCGGCCATGTTTTTCAACGGTCGGAAATATTTGCACAATCTTGGTAAAGGGTGCCCAAAGGAACATTTGTGCAAAATAATTTTCAAATACTTTTGGACAAGAAGATTTTCAAAGTTTTAACAATGCACATATAAGGAAAACAAGCTCCGCCCCCTGGCGGCCATGTTTTTCAACCGATCAGAAATATTTGAACAATCTTGGAGTGCCCCAAGGAATATTTGTGGAAAATAATTGTCAAATCAGGCCAGTACTTTTGGACAAGAAGATTTTTAAAGTTTTAACAATGCACATATAAGAAAAACAAGATCCGCCCCCTGGCGGCCATGTTTTTCAACGGATCGGAAATATTTTAACAATCTTGGTAAAGGGTGCCCAAAGGAACGTTTGAGCAAAATAATTTTCAAATCGGGCCAGTACTTTTGGACAAGAAGATTTTTTAAATTTTAACCAAAAAAAAACAGGCTCCGCCCCCTGGCGGCATTGTTTTTCAACCGATCAGAAATATTTTAACAATCTTGGTAAAGGGTGCCCCAATGAACATTTGTGGAAAATATCTTTTAAATCGGGCCAGTACTTTTGGACAAGAAGATTTTTAAAGTTTTAACAATGCACATATAAGGAAAACAAGCTTTCGCCCCCTGGCGGCCATGTTTTTCAACGGATCGAAAATATTTGAATAATCTTGGTAAAGGGTGCCCCAATGAACATGTGTGCAAAATAATTTTCAAATCGGGCCAGTACTTTTGGACGAGAAGATTTTTTAAGTTTTAACAATGCACATATAAGGAAAACAACTTCCGCCCCCTGGTGGCCATGTTTTTTAACGGATCGGAAATATTTGAACAATCTTGGTAAAGGGTGCCCCAAAGGAACATTTATGCAAAATAATTTTCAAATTGGGCTTATACTTTTGGACAAGAAGATTTTCAAAGTTTTAACAATGCACATGTAAGGAGAACAAGCTCCGCCCCCTGGCGGCCATGTTTTTCAACCAATCAGTAATATTTGAACAATCTTGGAGTGCCCCAAGGAATATTTGTGGAAAATAATTGTCAAATCAGGCCAGTACTTTTGGACAAGAAGATTTTTAAAGTTTTAACAATGCATATATAAGGAAAACAAGATCCGCCCCCTGGCGGCCATGTTTTTCAACGGATCGGAAATATTTGAACAATCTTGGTAAAGGGTGCCCCAAGGAACATTTGAGCAAATAATTTTCAATTCGGGCCAGTACTTTTGGACAAGAAGATTTTTAAAATTTTAACAAAAAAAAAACAGGCTCCGCCCCCTGGCGGCCATGTTTTTCAACCTTCAATTTGGCCTAGTGACCTAGAATTGCGGCCTCTGGAATGTTAACAAGATTTTCCTTCAATTTGACCTAGTGACCTACTTTTTGACCCGACATGACCCATGTTCGAACTTGATCTACATATCATCAAGACAAACATTATGATAAAGTTTCAACATGTTCAAGTTGAAAATATGGCCTCCAGAGTGTTAACAAGATTTCGCTTCAATTTGACCTAGTGACCTAGTGACCTCGTTTTTGATCTCATATGGCCCAGTTTCGAACTTGTCCAAGATTTGATGGAGATGAATGTTCTGATACACTTTCATGAAGATTGGATGCAAAATGTAGCATGTAGAGTGTTAACAAGCTGAAATGTTGATGACGCACGCCGGACGGACCCTGGACAAAATGTGATCACAATAGCTCACCTTGCACTTCGTGCATAGGTGAGCTAAAAAGTTAACGCATGCACAGACGCACGCACAACGGACAATTCGCCATGACATAAAAATGAATGAAATGTCCAGTGCTGATTTGCAAATTTATCTGTTGTGTCAGAAATTTTGGGCTCTGGCAGATTTTAGTCAGACCTTTCAAGAATCTGTCAGTCAGGTCTGAAGGTCTGACGAAGTTTCGGGAAGTCTGTTAAAATAAATAACCAACTTAAGGTAAACATTATCTTATATATACCTCTAAGGTTTGCATTTTCCTGTGATAGCTCTTGTACTTTACTCATGGCCTGATCCAGGGTTACATCAGTCAAGGATGGAGCAGTGGTTCCCGGACTATAAACATGAACGTAACTTCCATTATTTGGACTTGGGGTACCGGTATGATTTGTTAACACAGTGTAGGAACTTCCGGAGGATGGAGACATCCGAGAATTATTATTGAAAGTTTGCGGAAAAGTTTGTCCATCATATCCTGTAAGATTCAGATCATTGGGAGTTTCTGGAAAAATAAAAGATAATTAAAATAATAAAATAGATATTCCTTCATATTAATAGAAATTTATGATTATTCAAATTAGAATTCAATCTTGTACTATACCGAGGGCTTGGCGTGAAACAGTTGTTACTAAAAACCTATTTTGAAAACCCTGGGTTAGTGGCAATTTTGACCCCTTTGTAAACAATGCAAATTTAGGTGCCATTGCTCAGAACCAGCAATGGCACCTAAATTTTCATTGTTTACCAAGAAAAATGATTAAACGCTTATAAAGACTTTATGGCGAGGTGATTAACCTTGGTAAAAAAATACCAATTTTAGTTACAACCATTTCACGCCAAGCCCTCGCTACAGTCCTGTTGTAGTCTAAAAACTATTTTTCTGAAATCTGTCTAAACAACTTAACCATTTCCCTCATACCTCAATTTTGCAACAGACGACTTTGAACATATTTTAACAAAAAATAGAAAATCTCTATAATTGAATGGATAACCTATGACTAAAAGTAGAAAACATTGTGGCAAAAGGAGAAATTGCTCGATTTGAGCAATTTCTTCTTTTGTCACTATGTTTTTAAAAAGCCGTCTGCTGCAGAGGCGTCAGAAAGCGTCTATATGTGGGAAAGGGTTAAAGTGAGAACATTTTCCATTCAATTGAATGGGGCTCACAACCCACATAATACTTGCTTGGCAGTCTTGCCAACTGAACTAAATGGGTAATCAATGGAACACCTCCCCATCCAGACGCTGTATTAGAACTGTGTCATGCAATATGGTTACTTAATTTGGAAAAGGATGAATTGTACATCAATATGTACATATATATTAGAAATATTTCTTCTATTCCCTATGTATGTTTGTGTTGCCTGCCTTGGCAGTATCACATTGTGGAAACACTGTATCGTGTTTGTCAGGCTTACACTTAACACTTTCCGTTATAACGACAATTCTGCAGCAGATGACTGAACATATCTTGTCAAAAAATAGAATATCTGTATATTTGAATTGATAACCTATGACTAAAAGTGGAAAACATTGTGGCAAAAGGAGAAATTGCTTGTTTTGAGTAATTTCTTCTTTTGTCACTATGTTTTCAAATGGCCGTCTGCTACAGAGGTGTCAGAAAGCATCTATATGAGGAAAAGGGTTAAGTTACATTATGATAGACATAACATTTGTAGGACTACACTTCTAGTTTTTTTGTCAGAAGATACACTTTAAAAGGTCTATTTATCATATAGATCATGGACATTGCATACTCTGTTGAGACTATGCATTCAGGTTTTTTTTACCTTATATAAAAAGGGGCCGTTTAACTGCACCTACCCCTCAGAAAATAAGCATAGTTTTTCCCCTAAAAATATAAATTCTCCTCCGATTTTTTTTTTTGCAGTGCACATGTATGCACATGACAGTCTTCTCTTATGCAGTGTCAATAAGATCACCCAAATCGCCAAATGTAGCAAATTGATTAGGAAGCCTGCAAATAGGACAACCTTGATCAGAAATGCACACAGATATTCATTCTGTTGATTGTTGCAAAGTCCCAAAGATTTGCCAATTGCTTGTTGAATTGCGTCTATTTTAAACCCTTTACCACATACTATATTGATACAACATACTGAGCTGCAATGTTTTCAAAAGTCGTCTGCTGCTGATGTGTCGAAATGCATTTACAAGAGGGAAGGGGTTAAAGTTTGTGCAATGGAATAGGAGCTGGATAAAGTTGCAGTGGTCTTGCTAAGAGCCAGTACAACTTGTTTCAAACACCTCCTTCCCAGAACCATTTCCCACATACAACACATCTGCAGCAGAGGCCAAATTTAAAATAATCTTGGCAATATTTTGAAAAGTTTCTTCAAATGAAAGTATAATAATTGAATCGAGTTAAAAAACATTGTGGCAAAAGGAGAAATTGCTCATCATGATCGATTACATCTTTTGTCATGATGTTTTCCTATAATGTATGATGCAGAGGCTTTTAAAACAAATGTGTCTGTATGAGGGAAAAGGATACTATCTTAACTCATTTTGACATCTCAGTGCTAAGCAGTTGCCCTTGTTAGTTGTTAGTTGTTATATCTTATCACCACAACGTTTTTAACTCTATTCAATAATCATAATATCATTTATAGAGATTTTTCAGAGAGAGAGAGAGAGAGATAGATAGAGAGAGAGAGAGAAACATGGGTGGTCATGGTCAACATGTAGTGATAATTAGAGATATAGAGAGAGAGATAGAGATAAAGAGAAGAGATAGAGTAGAGGGAGAGAGGGGGGAGAGAGATAAAGAGAGGAGAGAGAGAGAGAGAGAGAGAGAGAGAGAGAGAGATAGAGAGAGAGAGAGAGAGAGAGAGAGAGATAGAGATGCTTATTCAAACACATCTGTAGATAAGGGATGTTTTGCATGTTCTTAAATCCTTATTTGACCCTCTAACCCATTATTCTGGGTACTCAAAAGAATCGTGTTCCCGTACAAGATGTTGGTAAATGGTTGAATCTTCTTACAAGTTCCTGATTATTTATTTTATTGACAAGTTGTACAGGATGACTGCCAAAATATTATTCTAAATATACCATAAAAAAATGTCCATCTATGGCATTTTAAAGTAATACCTTGTTCCCCTCTCGACGTTTCCTCCATCACGAGTTATTCAGAATAAAACTGTCATAAGTGTTAAAAACATTCTTCAAAAGAAAAGTAGAATTATTGTTTTCTGGGATTCCCCTGATTACTATTATTACTTCCGGTAAATCTGGTTCTCGGATTTTCGCCAGTAGAGCATTTATAAGCTGGTAAAAAGTCATAAAACAGATATAATACGGATCTAGTATTCCCGTGCGGTAAATATGATAGGAGGATTTTACAGACGAATCGAGATGACTTATGAAAGGAGGATGGATATACGCATAATTAAAAAGTTCCCATTTTGACTCAAACTTCAGATAACTGTTTCATCAAACAGAAAATGCTTATATATAGCGAGAAAACTTGGAGAATAACTCTTTACAAATAACTTTCCCACTTACAGACGCCATTTGAAAATATTCTGACAAAAAAAGCAATTCCCCTGTTGCCATAACGTTTTCAATTATATAGATAATTTAAAAAAGAAAATGTTTCATATAGGCCTAGATGTTTTCCCTATTATTACCTTGATATTTTCAAAGTCGTCTACTGCAGATGTTTTGTTCATGTATGTAGGAAAGGGGATACCATGCAGAAAAAAAAATCTTCTGAACTATAGCGAAGAATCAATCAAATCTCCATCACCAACTCCATATTAACACAAAGAAAGTGAGGGTGGATTGGTCAAACTCATTCTCCTTCCGACTTCTACTTCTTCTTGTCATTCATTATGAAATGTGTATTACAATACTCCGTAGATTGACCTCACAACGACACATTGATATTGGAGGCCAACGGGTTTCACTGTCATACCATTTTCGTAATTACATTACGGAAGTGAAACGAGACACATTTTGGCATGACGCGGTTTACGTATAGATCGTTTCCGGGAATTCCCCGCTATTTTTTCCACCGAAGTAGTTATAAATATACACATTTTAAGGAAACCACTCGAAATGACGGGATAAACTTCCCTTTTAGAAAAAATAGAAAGAATGCCGAAAAAGGGAGAAACTGATCATCATGAGAAATTTCACATTTGTCCCACTATGTCTTCAGCAGAGACATATAAACACATATGTTTATATGTCTCTGGTTTTCAGGCAAGTACTCTTGTGAAGGATTCTTTAAAGTACGTTCTTGTGTCACGTGATGGGTAAACGGACCACAGGCGTCCGAATTTCCATTACAGAAGAAAATAGGGAAAAGCACACAATACCTCGTTAAAAAAAGTCTCTCTATCTTGTCCATACGCTATGATAAAAATGATCGTAAACTAATGGTAATTTTGGGAATCCCTCCCTGTTACTATAAATAGCCCCTATATACGGTCTATATAGTATAATAGTAATACAATAGGGAGTCTATTTATAGTAACACGATCTTGTTTGGGTTTCCCCGAGGTTTCTCAAACGATAATATTATGGTCGTTATTTTTATAGCATATGGACCATATAAAGACTAGGTGTAGTAGTTTAACCAGGTTATTGCGTGGTTTTATAGCATATGGACCATATCAAGACTATTTGTAGAAGTTTAACCAGGTTATTGTTTTTTTTTTTTAATTTTCTCAAAAGAAAACTGGGACGCCTGTGAATAGACCTTCTGATCTTTGAGACTATCGATGATCATTGACAACCTGCACCACCATGGAGCCTAATCAGGGTACTGCCATGTCGTCTATTGATATAAGCATCCCTGAAGCTTGTGTTTACAAGGTTGTCCACATACACCATAGCTGTATAAATTTATGTCCGCCGACTCGGATGTCGGAGGTAGCGGGTTCGATCCGTGGTCGGGTCATACCAAAAGCTTAAATTTAAAATGGTGTTACTTATAAAACTAGTCTTAGGCAGTCACCCACGGGAGAGTCAAAATTTGACTGCTGGACCAAAGGTGGCTGCTTAAAAAAAGACAACTAAGATTAAGATGGTGTTTGGGTTAATCTTCAAGTGGCTGCTTAATACATGTTGGCTGCATAACAGAGGTGACCGGTTACAACAGTTTTGCCTTTCCTACGTCGCGCTCAGGATTGTGGGGTTAGCATTACGACTGACTCGCCGGTGTCATTAATGGCCCAGAAATAATGGTGACTTACACAGGAAACGTTATCATATAGTTGTAAGATTGTTTAAAGCGGTATAAAACATCATAAACAATTATATTTCCGTATCCTTTATTTTATTATAAACACCCGAAGATTGGTTCCCTACAAACAACAAATTTGCAGCGAACGACTTTGAAAACATCTTTGTGAAACAGTTCACAATCTCTCTTACTGAAAGTGTAACTATTGAAAACATTGTGTTAAAAGGAGAAATTTCTCTCTTTTGATTACTTAAGATCCCCAAAAACAGAAATACCACGTGCTACTTCAAAAATAGTTTAGATCATTCTGTTTCAATGATGTTTCAAAGCCACTTTTAATATTTCCATGAACAATTATTACTATTCAGTGGATACATATTTACATTTGCGCAGATACACATTAATGAGCGCGGCGCTTTCCGTAAGAAGTATCTCACACAATGGAGTATCGAATTGAAACTGTTGGAGCGTGCTTAATACATTTCAACAATTAAGTGACTCTTAAACTTACACAAATACAAGCGAACATGGTAGAATCTGGTGGAATTGGAATTGTTGTAGCTTGGTTAGCTTTGCGAATAGGCTGAAAAGCACATCGAGATCTTCTAGGTATATTAAAAACCCGCGTGGTTTTGCAATAAAAAGCATTGAAATGCAATGACAGAAGTATTTCATTCTCTGAGTTATATATAAAGATGATATTCATATGCTTTAAAACCCTCAAACGGACACCCGCACATTCGTATGCGTAACTAATAACGTCAACACCGTCAAAAGTGACGTCAAATAATACGTCAATGTTATAATCACGTGACATAGTAACGACGTTATATCTACAACGATATTTCTATGTGATAGTCACGGTTTTGTTCAGAGAAACAAATATCAAAAGAAAATGAAAGAATCGGTGGATATTGAAGTTAAAAAGATAGAAATAGATGCTCATCATGAGGATCAATCATACGACAGCAAGGAATTCGGATTGGAAGCCGCCTGCCCTCCCGGCAGACCATCTGAGAGACTGCGAGGATGTGGGTTAGATATTTCATCTTACTTATTGGGCGCTCCTTCACAAATATTCATGATGGTCAACTGCAAACTTACTGATGGAAAACAGAATATTAATAATAAAGGTTGGACAAGAGTAAACGACAACAACAGTGTTGCATTAACAGGTAAGAACGAGATCAGAAATCATTTATCTATTCGAGTTTAGGAACGACGGCCCATCTGCGATAACATTAGACCAAGAGAATGATGCGCATATAAAAGGTTTTGTCTGGATTTACAGAATTTTAGTGTCCATGTACTCCCATTTAGTTTCCGAGATTAAATAGGTCCCGATACTTACAAGCAATTTTATTTTAACAGTCCGTTTTGTCTATGTTTTCCTCCGTGGTACATGTCTTTTCTTTCGTCTATATATGCTCTGTTCTAGATAATCTCCATTGCAGCCTTACCAAGATTATTATCTGAGCAATATTTAACAATTGTCATGACTAATTTCTTGTCGATAGTTAACATATAGACCAGTTGTATAACACGTTAACCTCTTCTTTGTACTTCTGTTTTTCAAATCATATGTATATCTTTCCTCGTTCTATCTATTATATGTCTCGTCTTTCTTTCCTTCTTCTCTAAAATAGACCAAACTCGTCGCCGCCCTTTGATGGGTACCAAAATACTAACAACCCGTTACCAACAGACACAAACCACTGATGAAGTTGTCCAGATTGATTTCAGTAAATATGTGTTGAACGCGGAGTCCAAGAACATTCAAGTGTATGATGTGGTCAAACCAGAAAGGGAAATTGCTCCAATAAAAGGTAAGAATAGTCCTGCATGTGCATTAAATAAACCGTTGGGTGTAAATGAAGTCATGCGTTAAATGGTACTCGTACTAGTGAATGCTGTCAGTCAAGATTATCATGAAACATATATCAGCGAAAGATATATATTGAATACCCACAACATAGGTTTTTGAAGCGAGGATTTTATATCATAAAACATGCATCTTATCCAGAGCTCTGACTGACCAATCACTGTTCGTCCACATTTAGATAAAATAACCTAGTTTTACTTCTGACGGAAAATGAGGAGTGCGGCCCCCACTGGTCCCCCTTTAACTTACCTAGTTTTAAGGTCGATATTCGTATAGCTTGACTCAGATCAACAATACTAACATTAGTAAACCAAGGTAATGTCTAAACATATAGACATATCATTTGGTTTTTATATGTTTCTCTCTAGAATGACAGACACATGAAGAGAACGATGGATTAGTTGAAAGCAGTGTGAAAATATGTATCTTTACACGACACATTAAAATACTCATTCTAAATAGCTTTTATCTTTCCTTTTAGTCTGTCTTCGGATGACTAGATAAGGAGGAGTAAACTGGCGTTTTCCCAACAATATCTCTTTTATGACACAACTTAACCCTATGCTATGAGTTTCACTGAGACGATTATTTTGAGTACCTATGCTATAGGGTTTTAGGGTCATATACGGATGTATGGATGCGAAATACTCGTCTTACTAGATCTCTTGTCTTCTTACCTGTTACCATCTACCTTTTCTAATTCTTTCTATCATTCTTTCTTTGCAATAGACGAACATGAAGGAACGGTTTGTTTGAACGAATTAGAAGAAATCCAAACCAAAGAACAGGAGATGAACGGAAAGAAAACGAACGATGAGAAGAAAAGTAGCCATCAATTTCTACAAAGATGTTTCGATCTACTTGGAAGAGTGAGGAGATATTTAAAATCTAAACGCAAAAAGAAATTGAAAAACTAAACACAATCTTGAATGTATTGTTCATTCATTTGCTCACAACACCTTTTGTGTTCATTAAATATGTGTATATATATATTGTAAATAACGTGTTTGTCTTATATTGAGTGTTCTTGTATCAAAAATATTCACCAAATGAGCCGCGTCTAGCGGTTTGGGGTCGTAATTTGAGGACTAGATAAGGGGGAACATACTAGTCTTTTCTCAAATACATTCATCTTATGTCTTACGTATTGGGTACTCAAAAGAATCGTCTCAGTGATACAATTCCTTTTAGTACCAACAACATAGAGTTAAAGTATACAATAAGTGTTTTAGAATTTGATATAAATTATTTCAATCTCTGGTCGTAATGCATCCTCTGCGTTCAATGAAGACTCAGACGTGCCTCCTCATCGACACACTATCAACGAAGCCTCCGATGTCCATCAACAGGTAATTTGTTTCTAGAAGCATCTGTCCACAAAAATACAAGAAGTGTAGCACCACTTGTTTCACACCATTGTAGCTTTAAATGATGCCAAACCGGAGGGTCATTAAGACGCGACTCAAATGTTTATACGGGGTTTATTTAGCCTTCCAATTCCTCGTCGAGCCGGGCTGATATAATGGATTTTCCCCATGTGCGATTTCCATCCGAAGTCGGTAAAGATCGGCTTTGTCCGTGGCAAGCCCACGAACAATACCGATCTATAGCGGAGCCGTTTACAGATGTTCTACATTCACCCCTGTTAACCCCCCTTTCCCACTTGTAGACACTTGTGTACATTCATTTCTACAGATTTTCCAGATCTTGAGTAAATTATTTTAAAGTCGTCTACTGCAGATTTGTTGTATGTTGGAAAGGGTTAAGATGAAATTAAAATCAAAGTACTGAAAGTACTAATATGCGGGGGATGTTGGCTTTAGAGTGTTAACAAGATGTTCCTTCAATTTGACCTAGTGACCTACTTTTTGACCCAACATGACCCATTTTATAACTTGACCTAGATATCATCAAGAAAGACATTCTGATAGTTTCAACATGCTCAAGCTAAAACTGCAGTATACAGAGTGTTAAGAAGATTCTCCTTCAATTTGGCCAAGTGACCTAGTTTTTAACCCGGCATCACCCATATTAAAACTTGACCTAAATATCATTTAGATATAATTCTGACCAAATTTCAAGCTGCTGTAGCCAAAAAAGATGCTTCTACAGAGTTAACAAGATTTTCCTTCAATTTGGCCAAGTGACCTAGTTTCTGACCCAATGTGACCCATATTCGAACTTGATCTGGATATAATTGATACAAACATTCTGACATTCTTTTCCTTCAATTTGACCTAGTGACCTACTTCTTGACCCATCATAAGCCATGTTCGAACTTAACCTACATATCATCAAGACAAACATTCTGATAAAGTTTCAACATGCTCAATTTGAAAATAAGGCCTCTAGAGTGTTAACAAGATTTCCATTCAATTTGGCCTAGTGACCTAGTTTCTGACCCAATGTGACTCATATTTTAACTTGACCTAGAAATCATTAATACAAACATTCTGACATTTCAAACTGCTGACGCAAAAAAATGCGGCCTCTAGAGTGTTAACAAGATTTTCCTTCAATTTGACCTAGTGACCTACTTTTTGACCCTACATGACTCATGAACTTGACCTGCATATCATCAAGACAAACATTCTGATAAAGTTTCAACATGCTCAAGTTGAAAATGTGGCCTCTAGTGTGTTAACAAGATTTCCATTCAATTTGGTTTTGTTTTACCTCAAATGGCCCAGTTTCGAACTTGTCCAAGATTTGATAAAGATAAATGTTCTGATAAACTTTCATGAAGATCCAATGCAAAATATAGCCTGTAGAGTGTTAACAAGGGTAAATTGCAGGGATTTTCTCAAAAGGTTTTTGAGCTACCCGCTTTCAAGATACTCGTTTTCCACATATTTAAAAGAAACATTTAAGATCCTTGTGTCTGACTTAAATTTCTAAATTATGTATACAACTTCATGGATTAAAACTTGTATTTAACTGATCCCTGGACAATCAAGAAAAAGTGTCCATATTGAAAAAACAAAGGGCAGCACAAACAATTTACAAATTTACATTTCCTAAAAGTTGGGCATGACAATATACGGAGGTATTCAAGCACAGCTGAATCCCCCGCATAATAAAAATTAATCACACCTACGGATACACCGTTTATTCCTCTAAAATGTTTAGGGGGACCTTTTACAGCTTCTGAATTTTATTTACATATTCATTTATTGCTTGGATTTCCGCTGTGGTCGAGTGGTTAGCGTCGGGGATTTGGAAAAGTGTGTCCATGGTTCGCTCCCCAGTCGCGGCACTACGGTCATAGTGGAGTGCTCTTGGGCAAGGCACATTTTCTAGCCTGGCACTGGTTATAAATATACACATTTAAGGAAAACACTCGAAATAATGGGGGAAACTTCTCTTTTAGAAGAAATAGAAAGAATGCCGAAAAAGGGAGAAACTGATCATCATGAGCAATTTCACATTTGTCCCACTATGTTTTCAGGCAAGTACTCTTTAAATTATGTTCTTGTGTTACGTCATGGGTAACAGACCACAGGCGTACGAATTTCCATTATAGAAGAAAATAGGGAAAAACACACAATACCTCGTTAAAATACTCAAAAAGTCTCTCTATCTTGTCCATACGCTATGATAAAAATAAACTAATGGTAATTTGGGGAATCTGTGTTACTATAAATAGTCCCTCTATACGGTCCATAGTGGCTAAGTTCACGACGAACCCGAGTTCCGACTAGAGTTACACGGGTTCCTCATGAACGGTAAGAGTTTTAACCCTAGTGACGTCATATGAACTTTTGACCCCGACTATTTGCAACCCTGCTTCGAGCGAGAGTTAGAAGAGTTCCAAAATGGCGGAGGGTGGCAATTCTTGATGTTGGTGTGTAAATAATCCTAAAATACTAACCTCTGAGTTCAGTAATCAGTGATGTTTTTATTTGTAAGGCAGATAAATAAGGATTTGTTTAATTGGGCCTTGCTAATAATTGCGATACGTAATTTCGACAACAAGAAAACGAGCTTTCTGGTGTCGATAATGAAATAAGTGGATACAACCCGGAGGCTTCCATTTTGAATTTTGACTCCAGAGTGGAGATGTGCGTTCACGATAACCAAGTCTCTACGCATGCGCCATCGATACACGTGCCCCCTGACCCTACCCTCCTTGAGTTCGTCATGAACTTAGCCAGTGTATAATAGGGCGAGTTCGGATGGGATCCGAGAACAGCCCGAGTGCACTCGGAATCCATGTGAACGGTGATACTTTTAACCTTAGTGACGTCATTTTGACCTTTTGACCCGAATCCTAATAACCCACCTCAAGCCTGGGGTTACTAGCATTTCAAAATGGCGACCAACGATGTTTATTACTCATTCGGAATTGCTTCACCAATGGATGATGAAGGATTACGGTATTACCCGAGTAGTTCCGAATGGTTTACTACTAAGACGAGGAAACACCGTTCAGATGGAAAGCATAAGTGCGCATGTTTTCTGAATTTATATTTAGACATGACGTACAGTTCTCTATCCTAGAGAAGCCCATCCGAACTCGCCCATAGTAATACAATAGGGAGTCTATTTATAGTAACACGGTCTTGTTTGGGTTTCCCCGAGATTTCTAAAACGATAACATTACGGTCGTTATTTTTATAGCATATGGACCATATAAAGACTATTTGTAGAAATTTAACCAGGTTATTTGCGTGTTTTTTTTTTGATTTTCTCAAAAGAAAACTCGGCCGCCTGTGAACAGACCTTCTGGTCTTTGAGACTAGCGATGATCATTGACAACCTGCACCACCACGAAGCCTAATCAGGGTACTGCCATGTCGTCTATTGATACAAGCATCCCTGAAGCTTGTGTTTACCCGGTTGTCCACATACACCATAACTGAATAAATTTATGTCCGCCGACTCGGATGTCGGAGGTAGCGGGTTCAATCCCTGGTCGGGTCATACTAAAAGCTTATAATTTAAAATGGTGGTACTTATAAAACTAGTCTTAGGCAGTCACCCACGGGAGAGTCAAAGGTGGCTGCTTAAAACAAGACAAATAAGATTAAGATTGTGTTTAGATTGATCTTCAAGCGGCTGCTTAATACATGTTGGCTGCATAACAGAGGTGACCGGTTACAACAGTTTTGTCTTTCCTACGTCGCGCTCAGGATTGTGGGGTTAGCATTACGATTGACTCGCCGGTGTCATTAATGGTGACTTACACAGGAAACGTTATCATATAGTTGTAAGATTGTTTAAAGCGGTATAAAACATCATAAACAATTATATTTCCGTATCCTTTATTTTATTATAAACACCCGAAGATAGGTTCCCTACATACAACAAATTTGCAGCGAACGACTTTGAAAACATCTATGTGAAACAGTTCATAATCTCTCTTAATGAAAGTGTAACTATTGAAAACATTGTGTTAAAAGGAGAAATTTCTCTCTTTTGATTACTTAAGGTCCCCAAAAACGGAATTACCATGTTCTACTTTAAACACATTTTAGTTCATTCTGTTTCAATAATGTTTCAAAGCCACTTTTAATATTTCCATGAACAATTATTACTATTCAGTGGATAAATATTACATTTGCGCAGATACACATTAATGAGCGCGGCGCTTTCCGTAAGAAGTATCTCACACAATGGAGTATCGAACTGAAATTGTTGGAGCGTGCTTAATACATTTCAACAATTAAGTGAATCTTAAACTTACACAAATACAAGCGAACATGGTAGAATCTGGTGAAATTGGAATTGTTGCAGCTTGGTTAGATTTGGGCTGAAAAACACATCGAGATCTTATAGGTATCAAACAACGAGTGGTTTTGCAATAAAAAACAATGAAATGCAATGACAAGTATTTCATTCTCGGAGCTATATATAAAGATGATATTCATATGCTGTAAAACCCTCAAACGGACAACCGCACATTCGTATGAGTAAATATTAACGTCAACACCGTCAAAAGTGACGTCAAATAATACGTCAATGTTATAATCACGTGACATAGTAACGACGTTATATCTACAACGATATTTCTATGTGATAGTCACGGTTTTGTTCAGAGAAACAAATATCAATAGAAAATGAAAGAATCGGTGGATATTGAAGTTAAAAAGATAGAAATAGATGCTGATCATGAGGATCAATCATACGACAGCAAGGATTTCGGATTGGAAGCCGCCTGCCCTCCCGGCAGTCCATCTGAGAGACTGCGAGGATGTGGGTTAGATATTTCATCTTACCTATTGGGCGCTCCTTCACAAATATTCATGATGGTCAACTGCAAACTTACTGATGGAAAACAGAATATTAATAATAAAGGTTGGACAAGAGTAAACGACAACAACAGTGTTGCATTAACAGGTAAGAACGAGATCAGAAATCATTTATCTATTCGAGTTTAGGAACGACGGCCCATCTGCGATAACAGTAGATCAAGAGATGGATGCGCCTATGAAAGGTCTTGTCTAGATTTACACAATTTTAGTGTCCATGTACTCCCATTTAGTTTCCGAGATTAAATAGGTCCCGATACTTACAAGCAATTTTATTTTAACAGCCCGTTTTGTCTATGTTTTCCTCCGTGGTACATGTCTTTTCTTTCGTCTATGCTCTGTTCTCTAGATAATCTCCATTGCAGCTTTACCAAGATTATTATCTGAGCAATATGTAACAATTGTCATGACCATATAGACCAGTTGTATAACACATTATCTTCTTCTTTGTACTTCTGTATATAAAATCATACGTATATCTTTCCTCGTTCTATCTATTATATTTCTCGTCTTTCTTTCCTTTCTTCTCTAAAATAGACCAAACTCGACGCTGCCCTTTGATGGGTACTAAAATACTAACAACCCGTTAGCAACAGACACAAACCACTGAACCAGCTGTCCAGATTGATTTCACTAAATATTTGTTGAACGCGGAGTCCAAGAACATTCAAGTGTATGATGTGGTCAAACCAGAAAGGGAAATTGCTCCAATAAAAGGTAAGAATAGTCCTGCATATGCATTAAATAAACCGTTGGGTGTAAAAGTAGTCATGCGTTAAATGGTACTCGTACTAGTGAATGCTGTCGTTCAGGATTATCATACACATATATCAGCGAAAGATATATATTGAATACCCACAACATAGGTTTATGAAGCGAGGATTTTAGATCATAAAACATACATCTTATCCAGAGCTCTGACTGACCAATCACTGTTCGTCCAAATTTAGATAAAATAACCTAGATGTTACTTATGACGGAAAATGAGGAGAGCAGCCCCCACTGGTCCCCCTTTAACTTACCTAGTTTTAAGGTCGATATTCGTATAGCTTGACTCAGATCAACAATACTAACATTAATGTCTCAACATATCTATAGACATATCATTTCGTTTTTATATGTTTCTCTCTAGAATGACAGACAAATGAAGAGAACGATGGATTAGTTGAAAGCTGTGTGAAAATATGTAGTTATTCATCTTTACACGACACATTAAAATTCTTATTCTAAATAGCTTTTATCTTTCATTTTAGTCTGTCTTCGGATGACTAGATAATGTAAACTAGCGTTTTCCCAACAACATCTCTCATATGACTCAACTAAACCCTATGTTATGAGTTTCACTGAGACGATTATTTTGAGTACCTATGCTATAGGGTTTAAGGGTCATAAACTGTATGGATGCGAAATACTCGTCTTACTAGATATCTTGTCTTCTTACCTGTTACCATCTACCTTTTCTATTTCTTTCTATCATTCTTTCTTTGCAATAGACGAACATGAAGGAAAGATTTGTTTGAAAGAATTAGAGGAAATCCAAACCAAAGAACAGGAGATGAACGGAAAGAAAACGAACGAAGGGAAGAAAAGTAGCCATCAATTTCTACAAAGATGTTTCGATCTACTTGAAAGAGTGAGGAGATATTTAAAACCTAAACGCAAAAAGAAATCGAAAAACTAAACACAATCTTGAATGTATTGTTCATTCATTTGCTCACAACACCTTTTGTGTTCATTAAATATGTGTATATATATATATATATATATATATATATATATATATATATATATTGTAAATAACGTGTTTGTCTTATATTGAGCGTTCTTGTATCAAAGATATTCACCAAATAAGCCGCGTCTAGCAGTTTGGGGGGTCGTAATTTGAGGACTAGATAAGGGGGGAGTATACTAGTCTTTTCTCAAATACATTCATCTTATGTCTTACGTATTGGGTACTCAAAAGAATCGTCTCAGTGAGGCGATTTTTTTAGTACCAACAACATAGGGTTAAAGTATACAATAAGTGTCTTAGGATTTGATATACATTATTTCAAGCTCTTTTCGTAATGTATTATCTGCGTTCAATGAAGACTCAGTCGTGCCTCTTCATCTACACACTATCAACAAAGCCTCCAATGTCCATCAACAAGTAATTTGTATTTAGAAGCATCTGTCGACAAAAACACCAGAAGTGTAGCACCACTTGTTTCACACCATTGTAGCTTTAAATGATGCCAAACCGGAGGGTCATTAAGACGCGGCTCAAAAGTTTCTACGGTGTTTATTTAGCGTTCCAATTCCTCGTCGAGCCGGGGCTGACATAATGGATTTTCCCCATGTGCGATTTCCATCCGAAGTCGTTAAAGATCGGCTTTGTCCGTGGCAAGCCAACGAACAATACCGATCTATGACGACTTTCAATACAGATATAGCGGAGCCCATTACAGGTGTTCTACATTAACCCCTGGCGATTTAGTTAACCCTTTCCCACTTGTAGACGCATTTTATACCTTCATTTCTACAGATTTTCCAGATCTTGAGTAAATGTTTTCAAAGTCGTCTACTGCAGATTTGTTGTATGTGGGAAAGGGTTAAGTGGAAATTAAAATAAAAAATAATCACACCTACATGTACGGATACACCGTTTATTCCTCTAAAATGTTTAGGGGGACCTTTAACAGTTATGAAATAAGAACACGAACACATGTACGTCTTTCGAATGTTATTTACCTATTCATTTATTGCTTGGGTTTCCGCTGTGGTCGAGTGGTTAGCGTCGGGGATTTGGAAACGTGTGTCCTTGGTTCGCTCCCCAGTCGCGGCACTACTGTCATGGTGTAGTGCTCTTGGGGCAAAGCACATTTTCTAGCCTACAATGTAGATGATTTCTGGTATAACACAGAAAACTAACATTCTCTTATTTCCTAATAGTGAAGACCCTGATTATACTGCATAAGTACATCCTGATCAGGATCTTCACTATTATGAAATAAGAGGATGTTTTTTTTATTGTGACATACCGGAAATTATATAATGAACAGCATAAGTAGTTTAGCACTAGATAAACATTCACTCGACCGCCTCAATGGTGTAGTGGTAGAGCGTCCACCTCAGGTGCGGGAGGTCACAGGTTTGATCCCTGGCCGGGTCATACCACATTAAAAATGGTATTACTGGCTGCCTTTCGTGGCGCTGAGGGTTGCAGGGTTAGCATTACGACTGACTGGCTGATGTCAGGATAAATGGACCGGTAGGACTAGTAAATTACCCAGGAAACTCCGTGATATAACATAAAAAATAAACATTTACTTACTGTGTAACTTAAGATGATTTCAGGTATGTCACAGAAAACCATGGAAATAAGATAATGTTAGTTTTCTGTGACTTAATAAATCATCTTTTTTTCCATAAACAGCATGTATATTACTATTAAAAGCATTAGATTTATAAACATACTTATTGTGTTTAAATTGTATTTGCCTCATTGAACTGAGTGTGTTTTTGGCCTGGGGCTTTAGCCCCTGGTCATAGTAGTAAAACCATTTTTTTCGGAGTTGACAATTGCTGTTAACACCCAAAAACGCATTTTAGGGTGAGACTGTGCGAGAAAAATAGTTCATCGTGGATTCAACAAAACTGCATTTAAAAGGTTAAGATCTCCCAAAAATATATCATTATAATGTTGTAGGAACATCAGTGAAAAACTTTAAGCGTGAGTACTCTAATATAATTATAACAATTGCTTTAGAAATTAATGCACCGAGCGGTCAAATATGGAAGCTTATTAACATTCGCGAAGTGGAACGGAAAAGTACAAAGAAGTCTCTTGACAAATGCAATGGCGGATTTACCGGGGGGACGAAACGAAAAATTCGTTGGATAACGATTACGTTTTTGGTTCGAAGAAAGAATTTCAACTATTGGCCTCGTGATCATCAATGACGAAGAAAATGCTTACATGAATGTGCTTCATGTCTACACTTAGAGATATGGATATCAACATTTTTTTTCCTTTCAAAAGTCCTCTGCTGCAGATTGATATTGTTGTATATTTATGAATTAAAAAATGTAGCCTACCTAGTATCATTTAAACCCCAGTCATAATTACCTTGCGATAGGTTTACGAGTAGTTTGCGGCGGATTTCTAGGCATTTTCGGAACATCTCGCGGGCATCGAGTTACTTTAAACTTGGACTTAAAACATTCATCGTAAACTGATCGCACATTGATCGGTTGATGCCAGGCCGATGTCCGGCCGGGCATCACACATATCGAGCGAGCGCCGGGCCAAATTCGGCCAGCCAGAAATCGGGCAGACATTGACCGGGGACATGTCGGCGTCTGGCCGACTACCCACTGTGGCTCGTAGGTTATAAAATCCGGCTCATTGCATCATTCATCAGATTATCCAGTCGCGCTCTTCATAGAAGGTAACATTATTAGAAGCTGCTGGTGAGTGAGAAAATGTGATGTCTTTTTGTATGCTCATATGAACCGACGCTTAATGGGAATCCGTCGTGGTCTAGTGGTTAGCATCGGAGATGCATGGGCAAGGTATATTTCAGCCTAGTACTGGTGTGTTTGTCCAGGGGCCATGGATAAGTGATTTGTCGTCGTGAAGTAACTGAAATGTGCCGTTCCATGAGGAAACCAACAGTATGGACTCTGCATAATATATCGACTCAGATCAGCCTGCGCAGTCCACGCATCCGGGCCGACACATTCAGTCTCAGGGAGATGGAGTTATAGACTATTGATTCCTGAAACAGAAAATCCACAGAGGGCGAAAAGTGTCTGTCCGGGTTAGCCTATGCAGCATGCAACAATCCACAATGTTGGTTTTCTCGCGGGACGGCTCAAATAATGTTTAAACTTACATGACATTATCAAACTTATACCTTTTTGTATGAACATCCTCAAACATGGATTATTATATCATTGTATTGTAGCCGAACCCCGGGTAGCTCAGTCGGAAGCGATGCGGGCTGTCAATTCAGAGGTTGTGAGTTCAAATACCAGCTAAGCCACTTACAAGCGACATTCATCTTCCACCAAGTGTCTAACAGTGTATGTGGAAATATAGTCAGCAACTTGGAAAGACCGTTGTGTGACGTTGTGACGTGAGAAAGTCAGGAAACACATGGGTAGGAGAACTGACTGCTGCGATATGACTGGAAAATCAATTAACCCTTTATTGTAAATGTGTGCAATAAACATGTTTATTATATGAACTATAAATAAACAATTTCTCATTGGTCAAAATGACCACTCATTGAACAAAATACTATTTGATATTGAACGGTTTATTGGAAAACTGTTAATAAAATTACGATATTGAACAGTTTCTAAATATAGCGATTCATGAGCACGCGCAAGTACTAAAAATAGTCGTTGGAAATTCCAGCTGTCGATTGAATATGACGGTGATAACTGAGGGTTCCGAATGTAGCGTTGTTTACAAGATGGCCGACCATAAGCGATACTGTGATAATTCCTATCTTTTAATTGATTAACTTATTTTCTCTTAAAATTTGAACCAGACCGAGTTCTTCATTACTTATTTACATATTTATTTTTACTTCACTCAAATACAGATGTTGTGATATTATTATTATTTTTAACTGTTTACCGTTGTTTATCAATAAATTGTAAAATGAATAAAAGTTAATACTATATAAAATCACATCATATCGCACAGCTGAAAAGTCCATAATTGTATAACATCAGCTGATGTACACAAGCGGGTCCCAGTCTACATAGTAACATACTTTTGAGTGAAAATCATCAAAACAAATACGGAAGTATTCGTACATGTATACGAAGACGAAAAAACAAGCTTTTTAAGGTTCCTACGCAGAATAAAATATAACAGAACAAACTCACACATATTTTACCATCCAACCTGCGTGTACGTACTAGAATTGAAAAAAATACTTTTTCTTTGTCATCGTTTGTTGATGAACAACACCCGATTCAAACTCGCAAAAATATAATCACGGATGCCTTCTTTTAGTTTATGCACATAGTAAAAGTATTATAGTACAGTGGTAGAGCGTCGGTCTCTCGTACCAAAGGTCCCGATATCGAATCCCATGATGAGCGGGTTTTTGGGATTATTCCACGCAAATGGCGCGAGTACTGGTTATGTCTCCAGGAAGCAGACATCGAGATTGATTAATATAAGCTTAAAGCTTGTTTCGCAATCGATGTAAACTAATTAAGAGTAAACTAAAAGTATTATATAACAAGAGGAAGCATGGTTGTAATTCCAGTCTCTTATAACAGGCATGCATATAACTTGACACAAGGATACCAAACCTTTAACTTCCGAACTCCCTAAAGAAGACCCGTCCATGATCAAAATCGGACGACTCTAATTTTCATGTAATAATAGGAATATTTTGATAACAAAATGTAAACAATGCTGATTGCAGGTGAGGCAGCTCGTGTGACACAAAGAGGTACCACACATATTAATATAAATATAAAAGTACTCGCGTTGTTTTCT